>JAPDNY010000005.1:233854946-234262446 GCA_029375565.1 Gekko gecko
GACAGTTTCAAGAGGGAATTGGATAAACATCTGGAGCAGAAGTCCATCAGTGGCTATTAGCCACAAGGTATAGATGGGAACTCTCAGTCTGGGGCAGGTGATGCCCTCTATTCTTGGTGCTGGAGGGGCAGCAGTGGGAGGGCTTCTAGTGTCCTGGCCCCATTGCTGGACCTCCTGATGGCACCTGGTATATTTTGGCCGCTGTGTGACGGAGTGTTGGACTAGATGGGCCATTGGCCTGATTCGACATTGGCTTCTCTTACGTTCTTATGGGTCCATCTTCCAGAACCATCTCGGAACTTCGGACTTTCAGAGCGCCTGCACTTTATTGTAATTTTGTATTGTTTTATCTTGTTTCTAGCTGTTTTATCATGCCCTTATTGTTAGCTGCCCTGAGCCCGTCGGGGAGGGCGGGATGGAAATCTGAATAATAAACGAATAATAATAAATAGCTCCCAGAGTAGAATTTTCGCTCACAAGACTTCACAGCTTAGAGCTTACAATTTGGAGCTTAATGGTCTTCCCTTCCAACTCGATGGTCCGGATTTTGAAGTCCACCCCGATGGTGCTGATGTAACTGTCCGTGTAGGTGTCGTCCTGAGGAAGGAGAGGAGAAAGGAGATGAAAACTCATGGAGTTTGGCGTCTTTTCCTGCAGAGGAAGTGAGTTTTTGGAACCAGCGTGCCGGGGAGTGTCAGCCTAGCATCTGGGAGGGCCTGTATTCAAATCTTGGCTTGTGCTGTGAAGCTTGCTTGGGTGGGTGACTTTGGGCTGGCCTCTCACCCTAGCCTGCCTCATCAGATCTCAGAAGCCAAGCAGGGCCGACCCTGGCATGTATTTGGATGGGAGACCTCCAAAGAATACCCGCGTTGGGAAGCAGAGGTAGGCGATCAAGCCCACTTCTCTGAATGCCCTACATGTCCCAGTATGAGTCGCCAGAGGTCACCATGACTTCCATGCACACACACACACACAAATGCAAAACAATACCCCCAAAATCTTGGGGGTCTCTAAGGTGGTACTGGACTCAAATCCGACTAAACATCTTAACTGACGAGTTGTCTTTCCTGTCTGCTTGCCATCATAGAGCTGCACTGTTTAAGCCACTGGGCCCCATCGGCTGCAATCCCGTGTACACATACCTGGGTGTAAGCCCTACTGAGCACAGTTGCTCCCTCTAAGCGGTGGAGACTTGTGAGCAGAAATTCTACTTTGCAAGCTGCCGGCATTAAAGTTGTGTGCGAGCGGTCTGTCTGCTGCATAAAATCAGTTTGCTCTGGAGCCCTCCTTCCAGAGCGAAGACAAAAAAACCCTGTGAGCCGGAGGCTAAAAATCTGTGAGCTAGCTCCCACTCACTCAGCTTAGAGGGAACGCTGACTGTTAGGGTGTGGTCACGCGGCAAGCTTACCGCGATTTGTTCCCGCTATAGATTTGATTGGGGATATTTTTTAGCAGGTTCAGACGATCACACATCTCTCGCCCAACTGCTTGCATTGTGCGATGAGGCTCCAGGCATTGTCCAGACAGCTGGCGCGGCACAATTTGTTTAAAAATTTGGGGGGATGCAGCGGTTTTTCTCCAAGCAGCAAACAAAATGAACTACCGATGGGTAACCGAGCGCTGTTTCATGTGCGCTTGAGCGTTCACGCATTGAATATATTCAGCGCAGGATTGGTCATGCGCACAATGGTGAAAGTCAGAAAAAAACAACTACTGCAAGAAGGACGTACAGGTGGCTTAATCGCACTCATAGCGAGAGATGGCTGCCCAGATAGGAGAAATTGCGGGTTCACAGCGCAAGTAGTAGGAAAGTACTTGATTTCCCCAGTGTCGGAAAACACGCTAGAAAACCAGGAGGATTGCGGGAGGTGAGTCCTCTTCGACACGGAAGACAGAATTGGCTGTCCAATCAGCCCTTTTAAATGCGATAGGAAACAGCTGTGAAACCCAGTCAAAATGACCGTGTGACCACAACCTTAGTCTAGCAAGTCAGAGTCTGGAAGTGCCGGACTAAATCCAAGAAGACCCTGAGTAGAATCTCAGTTTTTGTGGCTTTTGTTGTTCAGTTGCACAGTCAAGTCTGACTCTTCGCAACCTCATGGACCACATCATGCCAGGCCTTTATGGAGCAAAAACAATACATAAATTACTGTGGCTTTTCCCTAACATTATTGGAGGAGGTTACGGAAGCGAATCCAACCCTTAGGAGGACATAGAAGCTGATCTAACCCTCACTTTCTGCCTTCTTCCCTTCTGAGATTTTAGCAAAAGCAGTCTGAACTCTGCAGGGGGGACTTACCGCAAAGCGCAGCAGGAGACATGATTTCCCGACCCCAGAGTCACCGATCAACAGGAGTTTAAACAAGTAATCACTGTTGTTGGGGAAGGAAAGAGGGAAAAAAGCATTTGGTGAGCTTTTTATGAAGGGGGCCCACGGATGGTATTCTTGGACAGGAAACGAAATAGAGGTTTATAAAATTACACCGGAACTTTCATTTCCTGATGAAATAGTTGGGAAATCAGTACAGGACCGAGAAAAGGAAATACTTCTTCAGTTGCTGTAGATTTTCCGAGTTGTGTGGCCATGGTCTTGGCATTGTAAGACCTGATGTTTCACCAGTAGCTGTGACTGGCATCCTCAGAGGTATAACACAGGCAGATGGAGTACTCTCTCTGTCAAGGTGAGCAGAAAAATGGTAGGCAGGTAATTTATATCTACACTGGAAGGCGGAGTAGGGCTGAGTCATTATCTTGTAGTACTTCTCCAGGCTATGAACATACCAGAAAGTACTCCGTCTTTCTGTATTATACCTCTGAGGATGCCAGTCACAGCTACCAGCGAAATGTCAGGTCCTGCAATGCCAAGACCATGGCCACACAGCCCAGAAAACCTACAGCAACTAATGAGCTCCGGCCGTGAAAGCCTTCGACAACATATTGAAATACTTCTTCATTTGATGAGGAACTGTGGAATTCACTGCCAGCGGAGGTAATGATGGAGAGAGCTGATAAAGTCAACTTTTTCCTTCCTCTCCTAAAATACTAGCTCTCAAGGGCATCCGGTGAAGCAATGAGTAGCAGAGTCAGGCTGGATAAAACAAAATACTTCTTTACACAGCAAGGGATTAAAATGCGGAATTCCCTGCCAGTTTGGATGTAGTGACGGCCGCAGGTACAGATGGCTTTAAAAGGAGGTTAGACAGCTTCATGGAGGAGAAGTCCTTCAATTGCTGCTAGCTATGGTGACCAAAGCGAGCCTCCACGTTCAGAGGCAGTCAGCCTCTGGATAACCATGCTTGGAGGCAACATCAGGGGAAGGCCTCGGCTTCTATAGCCTATTTGTTGGCCCTCCAGAGGAACTGGCTGGCCACCGTGTCAGATGGGATGCCGGACTAGATGGACCACTGATTTGACCCAGCAGGGCTCTTCTGAGGTTCTTATGAAGGCCTCGGCCTCTTTGCCCTGCTGTTGGCCCTCCAGAGGGACTGGTTGGCCACTGTGTGAGATGGGATGCTGGTCTAGATGGACCCTCACTGGTCTGATCCAGCAAGGCTCTTCTGATGTTCTTATGAAGGCCTCGGACTCTATGTCCTGTTGTTTGCCCTCCAGAGGAACTGGTTGGCCACTGTGTGAGACAGGATGCTGGGCTTGATGGACCCTCACTGGTCTGACCCAGCAAGGCTCCTCTGATGTTCTTATGAAGGCCTTGGCTTCCATGCCCTGTTGTTGGCCCTCCAGTGGAACTGTTTGGCCACTGTGTGAGACAGGATGCTGGGCTAGATGGACCATTGGTCTGACCCAGCTTGGCTCTTCTGATGTTCTTATGAAGGCGTCGGCCTCTATGCCCTGTTGTTGGCCCTCCAGAGGAACTGGTTGGCCACTGTGTGAGACAGGATGCTGGGCTCTTCTTATGTGGGCAACGGGTAGCTCATAGTCTCTGGCAATACCACCGACTGCGGGAATGCATGAGCGTAGTTATCAGTGGTTGGTTCCCTCTCCCAAGTAGAGAGACACCCAAGACCAAAGGGGGAACCTCTCCACTGACAGATCATCCAGTTCACTAACCCTTTCACACCACTTCCCCTCCCACGCAGCTCTGGGGTTAACAGCCCCTCTTCCTGGCCTTTCTCCCATGCTACTCACTATTCAGGGCTGATGGTTGACATGTTAGCAGACAGACATGCAGAAAGCGAGATCTCTTGCTACGCCGAGGACAGGGGAGGGAGGAGAAAGGGAGCAGAGGTTCCGTGACGTGGAGCAGAGGTTCCGTGACGTGGCTTCCTGGATTCTGTGATTTGGAGGAAACAGAAGATGCACGGCGTATAGAATTTTTGATTCCCCCCCCCACCCCCCTTTAAAATAAAACAAAAAAAGAAAGGACTTGAATTCAAGGAGAGGGGAGAAACAAGTGAATTCTTGTTGCATCGTGGAAGCTATTTGGTAACCCAAGTGTAATTCTAGCCGTAATTTTGGAATTCAGGTCAGGTTTCCGGCTCTGACTGCATTCGTCACCAAGTGTGAGGTGGTTCTCTTGCTACGAAAAGTAAATTGTTCCCTGTCTGGCTTAGTATTGAAGCCTCTGTGTACTGTTGGGTTCGTAGCACTATTATAGGGTTGCCAGTCTCCAGGTGGATGCCAAAGACAATATTTGTAGCTCACCTCCAGGTGGAACCTGGAAACCCCCTGGAATTACAGCCGATCTCCAAGACTACCAAGAACACTTCCCTTGGAGAAAATAACTGCTTTGGAGGGTGGATTCTATGGCATTATATCTTGCTGAGGTCCTTACCCCTCCCCAAGGGGCCACGTTGGCTCAGAGGTTAAGGCGCCGAGCTGCGGACCGGAAGGTCGGTAGGTCGGCAGTTCGAGACCTGAGCGTGGAAGAGACTCTGGCCCCAGCTCCTGCCAGCCTAGCAGTTCGAAAGCAATAAATTGCAAGTAGATAAACAGGTACTGCTTCGGTGGGAAGGGAACAGCGTCCCGTGCGCCTCGGCTTCTAGTCACACAAGCCGCATGACCACGGAGAAGTCTTCGGACAGCGCTGGCTCTTTGGCTTGGAAACAGATGAGCACTGCCCCCTTGAGTCAGATCCGACTGGCTGTTGAGCAAGGGAAACTTACTTTCCCCAAACAGTGCTGTTACCAGACTCTACCCCCCAGTTCTCCAGGAATTTCCCAATCTGGGATTGGCAACCCTGCACATTAACTTTGGTCCTCTGGTTTATCTTTCAGTGTCCCTTGCTGTCTTGAGCGTTGCCTGCCCCAGTTCTTCAGTTTTTAAAACTCAGCCTTATCCAGATGATACCATGGTATTCAGGAGACCCAGTACGAAATGGATGGACTCCCATCCAGCGAGGCCACAGGCACGTTTGCAAGACCTAACCGTTTTGGAGAACGTTAATTCACAGGGTCGCCTTAAGTAGTGGCCTGACAGCACTTAAGAACCACCCACACATTCAGAAGCCGTCTTGAACTAAGAGTTCAAGAGGTGCAGTGCAGGGGCCAGCGATGGGAAGGGAAAAGCACTTTGCCCATGACCAGAGGGTTCTGTACTTCACGTGTTCCTGGCTTAACCTTGTTCCAGTCCCTTTCAGGCACCTGACGGATGAATCTCAATTGATACCTACGGAACTTCCCACCATAGTAACCCCGTCTGGCCCCTAAGAATCTTTGTACATGGCAGACACATTGGTTTTATAACTCTCTGTCATACCTTCCTCCCAAGGGATCCTGGGAACTGTAGTTCTGTGATCGTGGTAAGTCTCTCCCTGAGATCCCTACAGCTCTCCTCATCGCAAAACTACAGTTCCCAGACTTCCCCAGGAAGGGGGGGGGGATTATTGAACCGGTTTAGATTTTTGGTGTAGATATATGCAAAGTTGTCACCGTGCTCTTGCGTTCCTGCTGCTACAGGTTAGCCACTCTTTTTTAAAAAAATACACTATCTAGAATTTCTTCTTGCAGGCGTTGCAAATCGCTGCCGTTTATTAAAATATGGCAAACCAGTGAAAAATGGCTAAACTCCTAACCGTCTTCCACATCGGCAAGGAAAGTACCTAAATGGCTCGTTTTAAAAGCTTGGAGCTCTGGGGCTGCCCCGTTGGAGGGGCAGAGACCCTTTTTCTTTTCCGGCTCCTCGGCTGCAGATTTTTCCGCCCGGTGTCACAATGGTGTCCCCCCCCCAACTTTGGTGAACTTGACTCTGGCAGCGGAGTTTGGATTTTCCACGACAAACCAGAGAATCCCAGAGTTGGAAGGGGACCCTAGAGGCCATCTAGTCCAACCGACCCCCTGCTTAGCGCGGGATCAGCCCTAGAGCATCCCTGCCAAGTGTTCACCGGGCCCCTGCTTGAAGACGGCCAGGAAGATTGTTCCCCTCTCCCCTCTGAACTGGTGGGTGTCCTCTGGCTGGCATTCACCAAAACATGCAATTGACGTCCAGTGCTCTTTAACAGGAACCTCCCCAGAGATCCTCGGTTCTCCTCTTGTTCTGCAATTTATTCCTGGCCCTCATTCCTCAGGAGAAGACGGCAAGGCTTGGGATAAAACCACGCCGGAGGGGAGACGTGCAGCGTTAGCAGAATAACCCCCCCAGACTCGGGGACACAACTCGCTTCCCGAATCCACCCAGTCGGAAGAGCCGGATGTCTGGTGCCCGCCTTGTGCCCGGCCAGCTGTCAAGCTTTGCCGCAAAATGCCCCCCATCCTTCCAGAAGACCCAGCCCTTGGTGGAACAGAGGAGACTCTGCCCACTTCTGGATGCCCCCCACCAACACCACTCCCGTGCCAGCAGGACCCTCCTGGCTTCTTCCCCTGCTTTGGAGAGACAAGGCCCGGGGGAGAAAGCGATGCAGATGCTAAGCCCAAAGGGGATGTCTGTTGTACCTTTTGAGGCTCGGCTTTCGGCGTTTCCCAGCGGGGAGCAGCTCCAGTCCTCAGGATGCGCACAAAGTGACCCAGGCAGGATGGATCCCTTCGCTGGGGTGTCCGGGGAGTGAGGAAGGATGAGATCCCATCCGGGTGGGACAGCGCTGTAGGGACAGAGGGCAAGATTGGCGGCGCCCACCACCTCTGTGCATAAGGAGAGGCCAAGTTGGATCCCGGAACCACCTGGCTTTTGCTGCCTCCAAGGTTGGGGGGGAAGGAACAAAAGATCTCCCCGCACCTGCCTTCCTCCCCCCCCACAGTCTTCCCAGCAGATGGCTGGCTGGCTGGCCGGCTCCCTTCCCTTGCCTTGCCGCAAAGATGCTCCGAGCTGAAGGCGCCACCATTGGCCTGCCGTTGGAGGTGACATCATTGGATGGTGCTGTGGATTGGCTGGGACGGGGGAGAGGATCCGGCCTGCTGGCGTCTTTCATCTTGCAAAGGAATAAAGGGCAGGGGGGGGTGCCTGCGGGAGAAATTGGTGTGGGGGGGTGGGACAGCAGGGCGTGAGCGAATGGGGGCTCGGATGCACTCGGGGGGAAGCGGGAGGCGAAGGCATCCCCCCACACCCCCGTCTGCAGAATAATGAGGGTTGCGCTTCTCTGTTCACACCTGGCTGCGGATTTACTACCCGTGGAGGGGATTTCCCCGTGCGGGCTGCGTAGAGATAAAGGGATGACCGCCTGCCTTTGAGATTCAGGTCGCTTAAGAGTCCACTTAGCGCCTTAGAGACCGACAAGAGATTCAGGGTGTACGCTTTGGAGAGTCAAAGCCCCCTTTGTCGGAAAATGGAGATCTCGGAGTCCTTTTGTTCTAATCAGAAGGGATGCTCGTAAAGGATGCTGAGGTGGTACCCTGCGGTATTGTAGTCTGCTTGATCAAAGAAGAGGGGAAATGCTTGCTCATCACCCACCCCCGAAAATCAGTATTCTGTAGCAAGAGAAGAATCCCGTGTCCCCCTTTAGCCTTTTTGATTGCCAATGCAGAGGCAGAGAGCCGTGGATGGTCTCCGCTTCATTAAGGCGTGATCTCGCACGTGACTCCTTAAATTCCGCTTTGGTGTGGTACCCTAGAGGGATGTTGTGTTGTGGGTGAGAGAGAGGCAGGCACTACTTTGGTTTGGCGCAGTGGTTAGGAGCGTGGACTCAAATCCGGGACAACCAGGTTTGATTCCCCACTCCGCTGCATGCAGCTGCTGGTGTGACCTTGGGTCAGTCACAAGTTATCTCGGAGCTTGTTCTCTCACGAGCCGTCCACAAAAGAGCTCTCTCAGCCCCAGCTTACTCATAGGGTATCTGTTGTGGGGAGGGGAAGGGAAAGGAGATTGTAAGCCGCTCTGAGACTGTTTTGAGTAGTGAAGGGCAGGGTATAAATCCAATCTCCTCCTCCTCCTCCTCCTCCTCCTCCTCCTCCTCCTCCTCCTCCTCTTCCTCTTCCTCTTCCTCTTCTCTCTTCTTCTTCTTCTTCTTCTTCTTCTTCTTCTTCTTCTTCTTCTTCTTCTTCTTCTTCTTCGTCTCCAAGGATGCTTTGCTGTGGATAGAATACATAAACAGGACTGGGGGTGGGCGACCCTAAAGACGAACAATAATTTATTCCGGTGCCTCCTTTGGTCGCATACGTACTAGGCAGAAATTTCTGTATTTCTATTCATCTATATCCCGCCTTTCACTCCGAGCCGCTTACATCATTCTCCTTTCGTCTGTTTCATCCTCACAACAACCCTGTAAGGTTGGTGTGTGACTGGCCCGAGGTCACCCAGCGAGCTTCTAAGGCCCAAGTGGGGATCTGAACCTGGGTTTTCCAGATCCTAGTCCAACCATTTAATCATTACACCATGCTGGCTCTCCATAAAGAAGAAGAAGAAGAAATTGGACATATACTCTGCTCTTCACTACCCAAAAAGGAGTCTCAGAGCACTTTACAATCTCCTTCCCCTCCCCACAACAGACACCCGGTGAGGTAGGTGGGGCTGAGAGAGCACTGACAGAAACTGCTCTTTTTCAAGAACAGCTCTGACAGAACTTGGCTTGCCCAAGGTCACACTAGCAGCTGCATGTGGAAATGTGGGGAATCAAAGAGCCAGTTTGGTGTAGTGGTTAAGTGCGTGGACTCTAATCTGGGAGAACCGGGTTTGATTCCCCACTCCTCCACTTGCAGCTGCTGGATGACCTTGGGCAAGCCATAGTTCTGGCAGGAGCTGTCCTTGAGAGCTGTTTCTGTCAAGAGCTCTCTCAGCCCCACCTACCTCACCGGGTATCTGTTGTGGGGAGGGGAAGGGAAAGGAGATTGTAAGCCGCTCTGAGACTCCCTTGGGTAGTGAAGGGCGGGGTATAAATCCAATCTCTTCTTCTCCTCCTCCTTCTCCTTCTCCTCCTCCTCCTCCTCCCAGGTTAGAGTCCAATGCCCATGCTCTTAACCACTACACCAAATTGGCCCTGAAGTTATCTCTGCCTAGCGCCTGCCCACAACAGGCATTAGACAACATGGGGCTTTGCACTGAATAAAAATCTCGACGGTCTTTCAGGAACCAATAGACTCCTGTTTAGTTTTACTGGAACAGATGAACAGGGCTGTCCCGCTGGAATGATCACATTATGCAGTGCAGGCGTGCTGAGTCGGGCTAAGCTGCTGTCGCCAGATTTTGCCAGTGGAGGAACAGAGATACTCTGGATAAACGCACGCTAATGGAATCATCAAAAATTCATCGCCGGGTGTCTCTAGAAAGGCCGAGGTAGCTCGGGGGGGGGGGGGAATGTCTCAGCATCTGAGCAGCTCACGGGCCTGGAATTGTGACTAATGCAACCGTCTCGTGTGGGTTTTGTGCTGTTCTGTTGTGCGTTGCAGCTCTGCCCCCACCCCTCGAGGGTCTCGTTTCAAACTGGGCCGGTGCTCAGCACAGGTGGCAGACGGACGTAAACAAGACACGGTGCAAACACAAGTTGCACAGATGAGTTCTTTGGCCCCAGCTTGACGTCATCTTTAAATCAAACCCGAGAGACCATCTGCCACCATCTCATTACTGCCGGGTTGCTCTCCGGAAATCCCAGTGGGAAGCGTGAGCACTGGCTTGCCCAGCCCTGCGTGGAATTGTTTGTGTATTGCGTCCTCAGGGCAGGCTTTCCCCTCCGTTGTTTTATGAAACCCACACTGGAACAGAAGTTCCCCCTCTGCATTGCAGGCTGCCTTCACTTCATAGAATCATAGAATGTTAAGAGCTGGAAGGGACCTTGCAGGTCATCTAGCCCAACCCCCTGCACTCTGCAGGAGCAGAGCCGAAAGTTGGCCCTACAACATACCCAAAAGATGGTCGCCCAGCCTCCACTTCAAAACGTCCAGCGGAGGAGCATCCACCACCTCCCGAGGCAGACTGTTCCACTGCTCAACCACTGAGACAGTTAGGAAGTTTCTCCTGATATTTAGCCGGTAACGACTCCCTTGTCATTTCCACCCGTTCTATCTAGTCTTGCAATCCGAAGCAAGAGAGAATAGATCTGCTCCATCTTCTACATGACAGCCCTTCAGATACTTGAAGACTGCCATCGTGTCCCCTCTAAGCCTTCTCTTTCCCAGGCTAAACATACCCGACTCTTTCAGCCTTTCCTCGTAAGACCTGGATTCCAACCCTCTCCCCATCCTGGTCTCCCTCTTCTGGACATGCTCCAGCTTGTCAACATCCTTCCTAAAGTGTGGTGCCCAAAACTGAACACAGGACTCCAGGTGAGGCCTGACCATAGCAGAATAGAGCGGAACGACCACCTCCCGTGATCTGGACACAAGGTTTCTGTTAATGCATCATAAGATTGCATTCGCTTTCTTCGCAGCCACATCGCACTGCAGGCTCATGATGAGCTTGTGATCAACCGGAACACCTAGATCCCTTTCACATGTGCTGCTATGGTACTTCCTTATGGTAACCTCCACACTCTATGCCACTTTCGCTTCGAGGATCAGGTTTTATGGTGGCCTTCACACTCTGTGCCGCTTTCGCTTTCTTTGACTGTCGGATTTTAGGGTACCTTCTGCATGGATTTATGGCTGTCTTATGGCCGTTCAGGGGTGACTTTGCAGTCAGTACGTCGTTGCCTCCGAGGTATCTGAAAGTGGTTTTGAGCCGCACGTTTCCTTCCCAGTTGGGAAAATGTGGAACTAATGCTAGATGCAGAATTGCCCCATGTCTGAGGAAAGGGAGTGTTGACTCCGGAAGGCTTCTAACCCTGGAACTCTTTTCGGTCTCTAAGGTGCAACCGGCCCCGAATCTTTGTGTGTTAAGAACGCTTTCTTGGATGGCAATTAGTGCCTGAAAAGAGGAACTCACTTTTACCAAGATGGGCCTTCGGACTGTTTCTGTGCCTGCTGTGAGGGCCACCCTGCTTTACCGGGTTTGATTCCCCACTCCTCCTCCACATGCAGCTGCTGGTGTGACCTAGGGTCAGTCACAAGTTCTCTCAGAGCTGTTATCTCAAGGGCAGTCCTCAAGAGAGCTCTCTCAGCCTCTCGTGGGGAGCCTGTTGTGGGGAGGGGAAGGGAAAGGAGACTGTAAGCCACTCTGAGGCTCCTTTGTGTAGCGAAGGGCAGGGTATAAACCCAACCTCTTCTTCTTCTTCTTTACCAAGAGATTCTTTCCCGATCTTGCAAAACCGTCCCTCAAGGTATCCTCCGCCCCCTTTCCTGGTTTCTGCACAGCCTGTTTTGGCAGTAGCTGGGCCTGTGCGCATATAGTAACTCTCTTATTTCTCTTTCGAAACCATAAACCCGGGGTCCCCGACCTTTTTGAGCCTGCGGGCATCTTTGGAATTCTGGCACAGTGTGGTGGGCGCGGCCACAAGATGGCTGCTGCTGGAGGCGGAGCCAGCCACAAAATGGCTGCTGCCGGAGGCGGAACCAGCCACAAAATAGCTGCTATGGCTGAGCGTCAGCCACACAGTGAAGTTCCTTGTGATTTGGTGGCCGCCAGGGCTTTTTTTGTAGAAAAAGCCCAGCAGGAACTCATTAGCATATTAGGCCACACCCCTGACAGCACAACTTATTAGCATATCAGGCCACACACCCCCATGTTACCAGGAGTGTGGTCATCCAGCCACACCCAACTTTTGCTTCTTATTCTGTTTACCTTGTTTGTTGTCAAAACCCAGGGCTTTTTTCGTAGCAGGTACTCCTTTGCATGCTAGGCCACACAGCCCTAATGCAGCCAATCCTAATGAGTTCCTGCTGTTGGGTGTGGCCTGTTATGCTAATGAGTTCCTGCTGGGCATGGCCAACTCAGGAGCCAGCCGGAACTCCGTTCCTGTGCATTCCTGCCCAGAAATAGCTCCTGGTGGCCACTGCTACCAAAGCAACATTAAAAACACAACAAACAGCACAGCCAATTAGATCTCCATTGGCCAACCTTACTGGACAAAATCCTTACGTACCCCTGCCCACTTTCTACAAACATTTGGCAGGCACCAGGCAAAGTGGTTGTGGGTTCCATGGCGCCCACAGGCATCATGTTGAAGACCCCTGCTGTAATCAAAAGTCACATCAGAAGAACACCAGAGCAGCAGTGTCCTCTGGGAGATAGGATAAGGGAGGAAGACACGGAAAAGCTAATTTTCAGGTGGTCGTACCAATATACACTAGCTCTACTAGGCTTTGAAGAACGGTTGAGCCGGGATGGTCTCCCTCTGCATCGCTTTCATGCCTCCCCCACACCTTTTTGTCCTCTGCAGCTTTGGGTATATAAACGTTCCTGCCCAACGCTTCAGCACTTCATGCATCTGATGAAGTGAGCCTTGAATTGTGGGCTGTGGTCACACACAATAAATAATCCACTTTCAATCCATTTTCCAACTGGGTTTTGCCAGTTCACACAGTAAATTCCAGTTGGAAAGTGCACTGAAAATGGATTAAGAACATAAGAACATAAGAGAAGCCAATGCTGGATCAGGCCAATGGCCCGTCCAGTCCAACACTCCCTGTGTCACACAGTGGCCAGAAATACCAGGTGAACTGAAAAGGGGAGGGAAGAAAACTGAACCCAAAATAAAGAATTCAGTTCCTGAAAAGGTTAGTCTAAAGCAAAAAAGGGGGCCAAATTTAAAATCCACTTCAAAAACATACAAAAACATGCATGTATTTATTAAACACAGATTAAAACATTATATAGGGGCCCATTCATACCTCATAAAAGAATTGTGAAAATATACAAGGGCTGATAAAAAAGACCTGATGCGTTTCGGCCTTAACCGGCCTTCTTCAGAGGTCTAATACAAAATGCATATTGAACACATTGGCTATTATATAAACAGAAATGCATAGAACCCTACATAAAATTTGAAATCAATAAAGACCAGAAAACAAAGGAAAGTTTAACCACTGGGCAAGGAAGAAAAATGCAAAATTGCAAATGAGGCCTCCAGTACAATCACATGTCCAGTGGTGCTCCTCTCTGGTCAACTATGTATTTTTTCCAAAGATTGTATGGCCAATTGTTCCATAAACTGTTCCTTCAATTAAAAGCAGTGTTGGTCAAAAGAATGTAGGGTTGTATGTATTTCTGTTTATATAATAGCCAATGTGATCAATATGCATTTTGTATTAGAAGAAGGCCTTTTTTATCAGCCCTTGTATATTTCCACAATTCTTTTATGAGGTATGAATGGGCCCCTATATAATGTTTTAATCTGTGTTTAATAAATACATGCATGTTTTTGTATGTTTTTGAAGTGGATTTTAAATTTGGCCCCCTTTTTTGCTTTGGACTAACCTTTTCAGGTACTGAATTCAAAAATACCAGGTGCCCTCCGGAAATCCAGCAGTGGGGCCACCAGGATTATTTAGTGTGTGTGACCGCAGCCATGAAGTCTGAGGCTGGAATAAATTTCCTTCATCTTGAAAGTGCCACTGGGCGCCTTATTTTGTTGCTAAAGACCAGCGCAGCTGTCTCTTTGGAATTAAGCAGGTCTTGGAAAGCTTTGTTCTTTCAGTACCGACATTCTTTTCCCCTGGGCACAATCCGGAACGTAGACTTTGCGTTTGCTGGTTTCATTGGTTTCCACTCATACTGGGAAGCGGGGTTGGGGATGTAGATGTAAAGAGAGGAGAGAGGGTAAGGCGATAGCTCATCCATGAGAAGTTACAGCAGCTCTGTTCCCCCGGCACACGGAAACCGCCTTCGGGCAAGCAATAACCTGCCATGTTGTGCCTCAAAAAGGCATTTTGAAAATGTTGCACGGATATGCCCGAAAGACACTTTTCAATATCAGAGTTGTGAGATTAAGAACATAAGAGAAGCCACATTGGCCCATCCAGTCCAACACTCTGTGTCACACAGTGGCTAAAACCCAGGGGCCATCAGGAGGTCCAGCAGTGGGGCCAGGACACTAGAAGCCCTCCTGCTGTTGCCTCCCAAGCACCAAGAACACAGAGCCTCACTGGCCCAGTCATAAGAACATAAGAGAAGCCCTGCTGGATCAGGCCAGTGGCCCATCCAGTCCAACACTCTGTGTCACACAGCGGCCAAAACCCAGGGGACATCAGGAGGTCCACCAGCGGGGTCAGAACTCCAGAAGCCCTCCCACTGTTGCCCCCCAAGCACCAAGAAGACAGAGCATCCCTGCCCCAGACATAAGAACACAAGAGAAGCCCTGCTGGATCAGGCCAGTGGCCCATCCAGTCCAACACTCTATGTCACACAGTGGCCAAAACCCAGGGGCCATCAGGAGGTCCACCAGCAGAGCCAGAACTCCAGAAGCCCTCCCCCTGTTGCCCCCAAATCACTAAGAAGACAGAGCATCCCTGCCCCAGACAGAGTGTTCCATCTATACCTTGTGGTTCATAGCTACAAATGGACTTCTGCTCCATACGATTATTCAGCCCCCTGTCTATGCTTGTAGCTGCCACCACCTCCTGCGGCAGTGAATGCCGCATGTTCATGACTCTTTGGGTGGAGAAGGGCTTCCTTTCCTCTGTCCTAAGCCTACTGCTCGTTCATTTCACCGAGTGCCCACCGATTCCTGTGTTGTGAGAAAGGGAGAAAGGCACTTCCTTCTCGACCTCCTCTCGTGCGTAATTTTGCGAACCTCTATCGTGTCACCCCTCGATCTGTCGGCGTGTAGGGAAGGAAATCCCACCGTCGTCCGCCCTTTCTTTTTTAAGAACAAACAGAACGATAGAACACCGTAAAGTTTTAAGATAGATGTATGTGGCAGAACAAGGCACAGCTTTTCCAGACGTCGAGGGAGAGGACGTGACCCGGTTTAGACCTGGCATCTCCGCGGGCATCAGTTGGTGCATTAATCTCGCCCCAGTCCCATTCTCACAGGGAAATCTCTATTGGACACAGCCCTTTGCTTACAGCATCCGTCTCAGGCCATTAGGGGCAGAGGAGGGGCAGACCGGACCCCTACGTTTCCCCCGCCTTGGACTGAGAGCCGGGCTTCTTCGTTTCCAAGACGGGGTGCAGTTTCCCTGCCCGCTCAGCACGTCACTTCAGGATCCGGAGACTCATTTTCTGTTCAATGTTCAGCTTTTCCACAGACTGCAAAACGAAGAAGAGAGAGGTGGCGGGTTACACCAGGCACAGTCTAAGTTGGAGCTTAGCCTCAGTTTCTCAGTGGCAGGGCGCAGTCTCAGAAAACATGACGGAAAGAGGCAAGGGTGTTTCTGAGCACGTGCAAAGTAACTGCCTCCTCACTGCTGAGAGACCAGTGCCTGCCCTGACAACTAGGGAGTTGGAGCTTTCAGCTAACATGGATTCCTGGTTTTTTTTTTGGATTTTTTAAAACTGAATTAAAAGATATTTTGAGCCAGGAGGCAGCACCAGGGTAAGACCTTGGCCTCTGTAACATCTTTGATAGCCCTCCAGAGGAACTGGTTGGCCGCTGTCTAAGACGGGATGCTGGACTAGATGGACCCTAACTGGTCTGATCCAGCAGGGCTCTTCTGGTGTCCTTATCAGGGGAAGGCCTCGGCCTCTCTGCCCTGTTTGTTGGCCCTCCAGAGGAACCGGTTGGCCGCTGTATGAGACAGGATGCTGGACTAGATGGACCACTGGTTTGATCCAGCAGGGCTCTTCTGGTATTCTTATTCAGGGGAAGGCCTTGGTCTCTCTGCCCTGTTGTTGGCCCTCCAGAGGAATTGGTTGGCCCCTGTGTGAATATAAGAACATAAGAGAAGCCAATGTTGGATCAGGCCAATGGCCCATCCAGTCCAACACTCTGTCACACAGTGGCCAAAGATACCAGTTGCCCTCAGGAGGTCCAGCAGTGGGGCCAGGACACTAGAAGCCCTCCCATTGTTGCCCCCCCAAACACCAAGAACACAGAGCATCACTGGCCCCAGACTAAGAGATCTTATCTACATCTTGTGGCTAATACCCAGGGATGGACCTCTGCTCCATATGTTTATCTAGTTCCCTCTTGAAGCGGTCCATGCTTGTAGCTGCCGCCACCGCCTGTGGCAGTGAGATGCTGGACTAGAAGGACCACTGGTCTGATCCAGCTTATGTTCTTATGAAGGCCTCGGCCTCTATGAGCTGTTGCTCAACCTCCAGAGGAACTGGTTGGACACTGTTTGAGACAGGATGCTGGACTAGATGGACCCTCACTGGTCTGATCCAGCAGGGCTCTGATCTTGGGAAGGCCTCGGCCTCCCTGCCCTGTCTAGAGGAACTGGTTGGCCACTGTGAGAGACAGGATGCTGGACTAAGTGAACCACTGGTCAGATCCAGCAGAGCTCTTCTTAGGTTCTTATTAAGGAAAGGCCTCAGCCTCTATGGTCTTTTGTTTGCTACTGCATGAGTCAGGATGGCGGACTAGATGGACCACTGGCCTCTCTGCCAGTGTCTGTTGCCCTCCAGAGGAACTGGTTGGCCCATGTGTGGGACAGGATGCTGAACTAGATGGACCCTCATTGGTCTGACCCCTGTCTGTTCTGATGCTCCTCTCAGAGGAACTGGCTGGCCCCTGTGTGGGACAGGATGCTGGACTAGATGGACCCTCACTGGTCTGACCCAGCAGGACTGTTCTAATGTTCTTATCAGGGGAAGGCCTCGGCCTCTCTGCCCTGTTGTTGGTCCCCCAGAGGAACTGGCTGGCCCCTGTGTGAGATAGGATGCTGGACTAGATGGACCATCAGTGATCTGACCCAGCAGGGCTTTTCTTAGGGTCTTTTCCGGGGAAGGCCTCGGCCTCCCTGCCCTGTTGTTGGCCCTCTGGAGGATCTGGGTGGCCCCTGTGTGAGACAGGAGGCTGGACTAGATGGACCATGTTGGGTTCCAGCAGGTCGCTTCTTTCGGCCTTATATCTACGCCCCACGACATCCACATCCGCGCAGCCCGATCTCTAAGCAGCCAGACCTTGGAGAAGTCTTCAAAAGAGATGGCGGCGTCTCCATCCTGATCAGCCTCTTGGATGGTCCGGTCCGTGATGCTCTCCAGCTGTTCATCTGTCACCTGGATCCCAATCATCATTCTCAGCACCTGGAGGGGGAGCCAAGAGAGCAGGAGCAGAGAAAGAGAGGGAGGTTTTTGGAGCAGAGGGAAGCGTTCTTGCTATCTTCCTAATTCCTTGTCTCTCAGCAAGGAAGAATTTTTGCTTCTGGAGATTGGTCCCGATGCTGGATTTGCGGTCATGGGCCAGGGGAAACCATTCACAAGTCCTTTGGGGTGGGTTTTTGTTGGAGTCTGCAAGTTCTCTCCCGGAAAGTCATGGAAGGATTTCCACGTTTGCTTATGCACGCTGAGATCCTAGCTATTTAGTTAGAGACCCAACGGCAGAGCATGCACGTAATCGCTGCCAGAGCAAAGTGTTAAAATGCGTAATTTGTTAGGTGCCGCAAGACGGAGTGAGCTCCCGTCTCTAGTTCCAGCTCCTGCCAACCTAGCAGTTCGAAAGCAAGACATTGCAAGTAGATAAATAGGTACCACTTCGGTGGGAAGGGAACAGCGTTCCGTGCGCCTTGGTGTTTAGTCATGCCGGCCACATGACCACGGAGACGTCTTCGGACAGCGCTGGCTCTTCGGCTTTGAAACGGAGATGAGCACCGCAACCCTAGAGTCGGATTCGACTGGCTTTCAAGCAAGGGAAGCCTTTACCTTTACCTATACTCAATAGATCAGAAGATGTCCCAGAGGTGGAGGTTTAGAAAGCCTGTTGCTCTGTTCTACCTCTTGCCTGGGGTGAGCACAGATGGCTTAGACTTTAGAGAGTCAAGATGTTGGGTCAGTGAAGGCAGAGAGGATGTTAATCCTTTCCATGTTTTCGAGTATTTCCCAGTTTACCGTTTCCTCGTTCGAAAAGTAAACTTCCTTGTTCAAAGGCTAATACAACCGTTCTGCTGCAGTTATTATTAACTCTGCGTTTTTTACATTGAAATCCCTAACAATTTTATACATTGCTCCAACTTTCTGGCCTGGGCCGAGTGAGTGGAAGAGGGTGTGCCTCTGAGCACGTATCTAGTGCATTCCCTTTATTACTGAGTAACTGTGTCTCTCTGTTCCTTTGAGAGCCGGGGTAGGGGTTAGAATGACAGGCAGGGATGGGGGGGGCGTTGCTAATCCCCAGACAGCCATAAAGCACAATTTGAGTGGCGCTGGGCTCTCTCTTGGCCTAACCTACCTCCTAGGGTTGTTGTCATGATAAAATGGAGGAGAGGGCCATGGGCTCACCTGAATTCTCAGTTTCATGGCTTGTGTGTCCCTATGGCTTTAGCTTTTTCTTCTTCTCTGCAGGCGCTCTGCTCCCTCTAGTGGTCATTTCAATATTACGTCGTTGTGTGTCCGGCATAAAACATACAGCGATGTAATAGCGAGTCTACCGCTAGAGCAGAGGTTCCCAAACTTATTCGGTCTACCTTTTCAGGAAAAAAAATTACTCAGCGCCCCCTGGAAATCTGCCTTCAAGAAGCGGACAAAAAGATGCCGCGACAAATTTGCACATAGTAAAGAAAGAGGCTGCTGTAAATAAGACACTTTGAAGCTCAAAATCGTAAAAGTATTTTTATGAAATCAAGCAGAGTAACATTTGTATACACAATGAAAATTTAAGATAATGAAGGGGTGTGGGGACCCCCCCCTCTCCACCTCCCCCTCCCTCCCTGATCCCAGGGAAGACGAGGAGAAGGCAGGAAAAGGCTGCGTTAAATAGGTCCCAGACTCTTCTTTCTTCTTTATCCCAGAAAGGTGGGGTAAAATGCAGTGGATTGATTAAGGGCCAGGACTTCCGAGCGGCCTTGTGCCCAGGTGTGCCTAATTCCTAAAAAACAAAGCCTGACTTTCCTCCTCCACGTCTCAAGCTCACCGACGACATACCTATTTGCCTCTACCGGTATAGCCTCTCCGAGTGTATAGATACACGCATGGTAATTACCTGCAGGAGTTCAGCTCGTGAGATCTTCCCATCCTGGTCTTGATCGTAGAGCTGAAAAGCAACTTGGGGGAGACCGAAAGGACCAAGAGTTAATAAGAGGATCGAAAGAGAAATGGCTCCGGCGTTATCTAGTAGATAACGATTGATTTTTAGTTCAATGAGGAATGCAGAGGACAGGTTTTCGGCTGCCTCTCACACTTCTGCAGAGTCAGGGGAGCCAGGCTGTACTACTACTACTACTACTGCTGCTGCTGCTACTACTACTACTACTACTACTTTGGCTGCCTCTCACACTTCTGCAGAGTCAGGGGAGCCAGGCTGTACTACTACTACTACTACTACTTCTTCTTCGGCTGCCTCTCACACTTCCGCAGAGTCAGGGGAGCCAGGCTGTACTACTACTACTACTACTACTACTACTACTACTACTACTACTACTACTTTGGCTGCCTCTCACACTTCTGCAGAGTCAGGGGAGCCAGGCTGTACTACTACTACTACTACTACTGCTGCTGCTGCTGCTACTACTACTACTACTACTTCGGCTGCCTCTCACACTTCTGCAGAGTCAGGGGAGCCAGGCTGTACTACTACTACTACTACTACTTCTTCTTCGGCTGCCTCTCACACTTCTGCAGAGTCAGGGGAGCCAGGCTGTACTACTACTACTACTACTACTACTGCTGCTACTACTACTACTACTACTACTTCGGCTGCCTCTCACACTTCCGCAGAGTCAGGGGAGCCAGGCTGTACTACTACTACTACTACTACTACTACTACTACTTTGGCTGCCTCTCACACTTCTACAGAGTCAGGGGAGCCAGGCTGTACTACTACTACTACTACTACTACTACTACTACTACTTCTTCTTCTTCTTCTTCTTCTTCTTCTTCGGCTGCCTCTCACACTTCTGCAGAGTCAGGGGAGCCAGGCTGTACTCACTACTACTACTACTACTACTACTACTACTACTACTACTAGCTGCTACTACTACTACTACTACTACTACTTCTTCGGCTGCCTCTCACACTTCTGCAGAGTCAGGGAGCCAGGCTGTACTACTACTACTACTACTATCTACTTCTTCGGCTGCCTCTCACACTTCTGCAGAGTCAGGGGAGCCAGGCTGTACTACTACTACTACTGCTACTGCTGCTGCTACTACTACTACTACTACTACTACTACTACTGCTGCTGCTGACTGCTACTACTACTTCGGCTGCCTCTCACACTTCTGCAGAGTCAGGGGAGCCAGGCTGTACTACTACTACTACTACTACTTTTTGCTTCCGGCTGCCTCTCACACTTCTGCAGAGTCAGGGGAGCCAGGCTGTACTACTACTACTACTACTACTACTACTACTTTGGCTGCCTCTCACACTTCTACAGAGTCAGGGGAGCCAGGCTGTACTACTACTACTACTACTACTACTACTACTACTTTGGCTGCCTCTCACACTTCTACAGAGTCAGGGGAGCCAGGCTGTACTACTACTACTACTACTACTACTACTACTACTTCTTCTTCTTCTTCTTCTTCTTCTTCGGCTGCCTCTCACACTTCTGCAGAGTCAGGGGAGCCAGGCTGTACTACTACTACTACTACTACTACTTATTATTATTATTATTATCATTATCATTATTATTATTATTTACATTTTTACCCTGCCCTCCCCGCAAACGGGCTCAGGGTGGCTTGCAGGATTCTGCAACCCAACTTCTGCAACTCGCAGGATTCTGCAACCCAAGAATCTCGGCTTCCGTCTTTTAAAGAAGAGAGCCAGTTTCCCCGCCCCTCTTCCCACCCCCCCAGCCACATACTCACACTTCAGCTTGCTAAGTCGGCTGTTTATACTCTCTGAGCCTACAGTTCCCTCCACGGGCCGGAAGTGGGCCAGGACGTGAACAAACGTTCGGAAGTCGGCTGTGTTTCTCCTAGGGAGAAATGAGACCCTCTGTGAGATAGCATCTCCTTCCGGAAGGTAGCCGATGGCTTGGATTCAGTAGGACTGGACAAAGGAAGTCCGGTCAATTGACCAGTCAGATATCGGTCAAGTTAGGGTCACCAGGTTCCTCCCTGGCCACCTTGGGGTGTAGGGAGGGGAGGGTTGCCATCTCCAGGCTGGGGAACTCCTGGAGATTTGGGGGTGGAGGGGGTACACTGCCTTAGAGTCCACCCTCCAAAGCATCCATTTCCTCCAGGGGAACTGATCTCTCTAGCCCGGAGATGAGCTGTAATTCCAGGGGATCCCCAGGCCCCACCTGAATGCTGGTATTCCTGGGTCAGGTATTTCTAAGTAAGACACAGGAAGGGGAAGACAACCTTGACCCAAATGCCGGAATCAAGAACCACGAGGGTAAGAAAGAAGTACGATAAAGGGCCAGTATTAAAAACCTGGTTGGCAAAGGGCCAATATTAAAAATACAATCTTGAGGTACGTTCTGGCTCTGACTTAGCTACACAGGTGCTCTTTGGACCTAAATTGGAAGATGTTCTAATTCAGCAGCTGTGCCTTTGGCACCAGACACAGGACTTTCACCTTTAGAGGTCTCCCAAACATCTTTGCCTTGCGTCTCTAGATCTTGCTGCTTAACCTTCCTTTTCTTGGTCCAGTATTCACTTACGGGTTATCTTATCGTAATTAATACATATTACATGGACCTCAATACTGTTTGACCTCTGAAGAAGGCCCCAATAGGGCGGAAATGCGTTGGGTCATGTGTTTGGGCCCTTGGGTTCGGGCCACTTGAACATTTCAATGAGGCATTCATCGGGCCCTTATATGTTTTTAACTGTCTTTCTAATAAATACATATATTTTTGTATGTTATAAGTTTCAACCAGGTTTTTAATATTGGCCCTTCATTAGACTTCTTTCTTACTTCTCTGGAGAGCCAGTTTGGTGTAGTGGTTAAGTGTGTGGACACTAATCTGGGAGAACCGGGTTTGATTCCCCACTCCTCCATTTGCAGCTGCTGGATGACCTTGGGCAAGCCAGAGTTCTGATAAGAGCTGTTCTTGAAAAAGAGCAGTTTCTGTCAGAGCTCTCTCAGCCCCACCGACCTCACAGAGTGTCTGTTGTGGGGAGGGGAAGGGAAAGGAGTTTGTAAGCCGCTCTGAGACACCTTTGGGTAGTGAAGGTTGGGGTATAAATCCAATCTCTTCTTCTTCTTCTACCTCACAGGGTGTCTGTTGTGGGGAGGGGAAGGGAAAGGAGTTTGTAAGCCGCTCTGAGACACCTTTAGGTAGTGAAGGTCAGGGTATAAATCCAATCTCTTCTTTTTCTTCTTCTTCTTACCCTTCCAGAATTTCTAAACCATTAATTTTCTTTGAACAACAACTATAACTACAACAACAAGAAAAGGCTTCAGTAATTAGGAGGGTCTGGTACTTAAGCTAATGACAGAAACCAAATAGTGTGTTGTGGAATTACGAAATCCATTTTTTTTTAATTTTAAAAATGAATTATCACAACGTTTTACAGTATTAGGACAGGTTTCTATAAATGGTACGTAAAGAGCCGAGCTGTTATTTCTCTTTAGCGTTTTGGTCCTGGGATGCCAAGGTCAAACCACAATTTCGGAATCTGACGGAGGATGAAATTGAAGCCGAAATAAAGCCCAGTAAAGGCTGCTGTTCAGAAAACAAAGTTCTACTGCGGAGGGCTGGGGCCGGCCGGCCTCTCTCCCCAGCAGAGTGAAATCCGAAAAAGAAAAATTAGAGCCCTCGCTGTGGTTGTTCTTGGCTCCATGAAATATTTGAAAATATTTGACTGTTCAATTACACGGTTGTCGCTTGGTGATCTTTGATGGGCGTGCTAATCCTCGCTCGAGGGTTTCTTAAGTACTTTGGAAAGTGGCTGTCCTCAGGGGGTTGATTCAGAACAGCCATTTGTGGAAGGGTCGATTGAGAGGCTGGCCTGATGGTTTTTTTCCTTGGTCCCTTTAGGGAGGCAGTGCGCTGTGCTCAGAACTCATAAGAACATAAAAAGAGCCCTGCTGGATCAGACCACTGGTCCATCTAGCCCAGCATCCTGTTTCCCACAGTGGCCAACCAGTTCCTCTAGAGGACCAGCAACAGGGCAGAGAGGCCGAGGGCTTCCTAAGAAGGTCAGAAGAGCCCTGCTGGATCAGACCACTGGTCCATCTAGCCCAGCATCCCGTCTCCCACAGTGGCCAACCAGTTCCTCTAGAGGACCAACAACAGGGCAGAGAGGCTGAGGCCTTCCTAAGAACATCAGAAGAGCCCTGCTGGATCAAACTAGTGGTCCATCTAGCCCAGCATCCCGTCTCCAACCAGTTCCTCTAGAGGACCAGCAACAGGGCAGAGAGGCCAAGGGCTTCCTAAGAAGATCAGAAGAGCCCTGTTGGATCAAACTAGAGGTCTATCTAGCCCAGCATCCCGTCTCCCACAGTGGCCAACCAGTTCCTCTAGAGGACCAGCAACAGGGCAGAGAGGCCGAGGGCTTCCTAAGAAGGTCAGAAGAGCCCTGCTGGATCAGACCACTGGTCCATCTAGCCCAGCATCCCGTCTCCCACAGTGGCCAACCAGTTCCTCTAGAGGACCAGCAACAGGGCAGAGAGGCCGAGGCCTTCCCCTGATGTTGCTTCCTGGCTCTGGGATTCAGAGGCTGACTGAATGTGGAGGTTCCCCTCAGTCGCCACGGCTAGAAGCTCTTGATAGACCTCACCTCCTGGAATCTGCCTAACCCCGGTTTAAAGCTCTTTATTCCTGAGGTCATCACTACATCCTCCGGCAGTGAGTTCCACATTTTAATCCCTCTCTGCGTAAAGAAGTGTTTCCTTCTGTCCGTCCTGAACCTACTGCCCATCAGCCCTCGAGTTCTAGTATTTTGGGAGATGCAGAAAAAAGTTCTCTCTTGCCGACCCTTTCCATCCTGCGTGTATTTTTCTAAACCTCTTATCGTGTCCTTTCGTAGTCATCTCTTTTCTAAACTGAAAAGTCCCAGACTCTTCAGCCTTCCCTCACAGGGAAGACGCTTTACCCCTGCGACATCTCCCTACCAGGGTGTGTTTGTGTGTGTGTGTGTGGGGGTAACTAGATCCCAAATTTCCCCCTTCCCCCAGTTCACAGGCTCTCGGAAATATTTTTGGAGCTCCCCGGAACATGGTGGGACGTGTCCTCCAGCCGTGTGATAAGTGACTGGCCAACGAAGAAGAAGAGATTGGATTTACACCCTGCCTTTAACTACCCGAAGGAGGCTCAGAGCGGCTCACAATCTCCTTTCCCTTCTCCTCCCCACAAGGGACTCCCTGCAAGGGAGGCGGGGCTGAGAGAGCTCTCCTGAGGACTGCCGTTGAGAGGACAGCTCTGAGAGAACTTGGGACTGAGCCAAGGTCACACCAGGAGCTGCATATGGAGGAGGAGTGGGGAATCAAACCCGGTTCTCCCAGATTAGAGTCCGCGCACTCCTAACCACTACACCAAACTGGCTCTCTCAATGAAGGAACAAGGAACATAAGACCATAAGAGATGCCAATGTTGGATCAGGCCAATGGCCCATCCAGTCCAGCACTCTGTCACACAGTGGCCAAAAATACCAGGTGCCATCAGGAGGTCCAGCGGTGGGGCCAGGACTCTAGAAGCCCTCCCACTGTTGACACCCCCAAGCACCAGGAATACAGAGCCCCACTGGCCCCAGACATAAGAGAAGCCATGTTGGATCAGGCCAATGGCCCATCCAATCCAACACTCTGGGTCACACAGTGGCCAAAAATACCAGGGGCCATCAGGAGGTCCAGCGGTGGGGCCAGGACTCTAGAAGCCCTCCCACTGTTGACACCCCCAAGCACCAGGAATACAGAGCCCCACTGGCCCCAGACATAAGAGAAGCCATGTTGCATCAGGCCAATGGCCCATCCAATCCAACACTCTGGGTCACACAGTGGCCAAAAATACCAGGGGCCATCAGGAGGTCCAGCGGTGGGGCCAGGACACCAGAAGCCCTTTCACTGTTGCCCCACATGGACCAAAATACAAAGCATCACTGCCCCAGACATAAGAACACAAGAGAAGCCAATGTTGGATCAGGCCAATGGCCCATCCAGTCCAACACTCTGGGTCACACAGTGGCCAGAAATACCAGGTAGCCATCAGGAGGTCCAGCAGTGGGGCCAGGACACCAGAGACCTTCCCACTGCTGCCCCCCAACCAAGCACCAAGAATACAGAGCATCCCTTGCTCCAGACTGAGAGTTCCTATCTAGACCTTGTGGCTAATAGTTTGAGGCCAGTAGGCCCCTTTCAGACCTACAAAGTTTAATTCTGGGTGAATGCCTCTTGCTTGCTAGACAGCAGCAGAAGGCTCTTCCGTAAAGAGGCTGGAACCGAACAAACGGTGGCAGCGGGCAGATAAGAGCGTTCCTGGCATCTTCGTCTGGTGCCCCGCCTGCAAAAAACATACTGTGCCTTGCCAAATGGAAGCAGAAGAGGCCGCGACTGCCGCTGGAGTGGGTTGTAGCAACTAGTTTGGCAGGGTTCCCTCGCTAAGTGGTCGGCCCTGCTCCCGGTAGCCTCTTCTTTCCCATCACATCTGAATGAAAGCTTTCGCCTTTCCCTGCAAGAGAAGGTTGGCCTGTGGAATTCCCTGCTGCGAGAAGCAGCGGCGGCGGCGGCTACAGTCACAGCCTAAATGGCTTCAAGAGGGGATTGGGTAAACGTATGGAGCAGAGAGAAGAGAGAGAGAGGAGAAGAGATTGGATTCAGACCCCGCCCTTCACTCCCCGAAGGAGTCTCAGAGCGGCTGACAAACTCCTTTCCCTTCCCCTCCCCACATCAGACACCCAGTGAGGTAGGTGGGGCTGAGAGAGCTCTGACGGAAACTGCTGTTTTTCAAGGACAGCTCTTATCAGAACTATGGCTTGCCCAAGGTCATCCAGCCAGGCACAAGTGGAGGAGTGGGGAAATCAAACCCGGCTCTCCCAGATTAGAGGCCGCGCACTGAACCACTACACCAGACTGGCTATTAGCCACACTCTGACTGGGGCAGTGATGCTCTGTGTTCTTAGTGCTCGGTGGCAATGCTTGCTGGTAGACCTCCTGATGGCCCCTGGGTTTTGGCCACTGTATGACCAAGTGTTGGACTGGAGGGGCCATTGGTCTGATCCAGCAGGGCTTCTCTTATGTTACTATGTCTGGGGCAGTGATGCTCTGCATTCCTGGTGCTTGGGGGGGGGCAATAGTGGGAGGGCTTCTCGAGTTCTGACCCCACTGGTGGACCTCCAGATGGCCCCTGGGTTTTGTCCACTGTGTGACACAGAGTGTTGGACTGGAGGGGCCATTGGCCTGATCCAACATGGTTTCTCTTATGTCCTCTTGTGTTGGCAAATCTTGCCACCCTTCCCGTGTTCGTGTCAGGTCGGAAGTCGCCCTGAAAGCTCTTCTGTGCGCTCACTCTGGCTTTCCACCACGCTGGCAGGTAAGTCCACCTACCTTGCCTGCCCGCTTTCCCCACGCGTACCCGCCGGTGCCCTCTAGCAGGGCACTCAGGCCAATTTCCCTTGTGCTGGAAAATCTGAACATGGCGGGGGACAGAGAGGCGTGAGCAGTTTCCCAGCAAGTCTGCTTCCTTTGCGTGTGTGTTTCGTCACGCACACTTACCCGTCTTGGAAGAAAGCGTTGATAATCCGGTCGCCGATGGGGTTCACCGCGAGCGCTCCGATGCCTTCGAGATCATCCTTGCTGCAGAGAGAATTGAGGAATGTTGTAGACGTCAACAAATCATACCAGGAGTGGTTTAGACGGTCGGATGGTGCCATGTTTTGTCGGTCACGGCAACCCAAATACGCCCCCCCTGCTGCTGCTGTTGAAGGCCTCGACCTGACTGTAGTGCAAGGGTCCCCAACGTGGCGTCTGTGGGCACCGTTACGCCCACCAGGTGTTTGCCTGGCAGGCCCTTCCGATGGCCCGCTGAAGATCTGATTGGCTGCGAAGATTCCTAAAGACGTCGCCACAGACTTTTCTCTCATCCACCAGCAGTGGATGCTGGCCTAACTTGCAGGGCTGTTGTGAGGGGATAGTGCACACGGTGATAAGGCTGAAGCGTTTTAAACGCTCTCAGTTGCTCTCGTGGGAGGCCTTGCAGAACTGCGTCTCCGTAGGCAAGGGCACGATGTCTGTCACCGAAAACTGCTACCGTACCCCGGTGCAGGGCCACGCTGGATGGTTCAAGGCACGTTCCTAAATCAGAGCCTCCCTGTCAGCAGGAGGTGGGCCTTTCAAAGCCTATCCAATGATGTAATTCTTCATCGCCCCTTACCTGAGGTACCCTTTTTCGTTCTTATCCAAGGCCTGGAAGCGTTGGTAAAGACGTACCACATTCGCTTGGGAGACTAGAAGAGAAGAGAGTTGAGAGATTGGATTTATACTCCACCCTTTGCTAGCCAAAGTCGTCTGAGAGGGGCTTACAATCTCCTTCCCCTTCCCCTCCCCGAAATGGACACCCTGCGAGGCAGGTGGGGCTGAGAGAGCTCTTCCGAAGACCACTGTAGAGAGAACAGCTCTGGGAGAACTTGTGACTGACCCAAGGTCGCACCAGCAGCTGCAGGTGGATGAGTGGGGAATCAAACCCGGTTCTCCCAGATTAAAGCCTTTACACTACACCAAACTGCCTATGTGTAAAGGAAAGGAGAAAGTTAACAGTTCTGAAGAAGAGGGATGGTGGCTCAGGGGTAGAGCCTCTGCTTGGCATACAAAAGGTTCCCGGTTCAATCCCCGGCATCTCCAGTTAAAAGGATCAGGCAGGAGGTGATGGGAAAGACCTCTGCCTGAGACCCTGCAGAGTTGTAAAGAGGGACTGTGGCTCAGTGGCAGAGCCTCTGCTTGGCACGCAGAAGGTCCCAGGTTCAGTCCCTGGCATCTCCAGTTTAAACGGACCAGGCAGGAGGTGATGGGAAAGACCTCTGCCTGAGACCCTGGAGAGCTGTAAATAGGGGCCGTGGCTCAGTGGAAGAGCCTCTGCCTGGCATGCAGAAGGTCCCAGGTTCAATCCCCGGCATCTCCAGTTTAAAAGGACCAGGCAGGAGGTGATGGGAAAGACCTCTGCCTGAGACCCTGGAGAGCTGTAAAGAGGGGCCGTGGCTCAGTGGAAGAGCCTCTGCCTGGCATGCGGAAGGTCCCAGGTTCAATCCCCGGCATCTCCAGTTAAAAAGGACCAGGCAGGAGGTGATGGGAAAGACCTCCGCCTGAGACCCTGGAGACCTGTTGCCAGTCTGAGTGGACAATACTGACTTTGATGGACTGAGAATGAGGCAACTTTTGATGCGTTCAAGACAAGTTGCAAGCCAGGGGTTTAGCCGTGGCCTTGAAACAAAAGTATTAAAAATTAATGTTCCGTCGATGGAGGTTTTGGAAAGCATGCCCAAGGCATGCCTCCTGTGCTGCAAGGGAATCAGAAGAGGGCGTTTGCATTTCTGGCAGTAATATATATATGGCTCTTTAGGCGACACACCCCTAATGTAGCCAATCCTCCCAGAGCTTACAGTAGCCCCTGAGGAGGTTTCCTGTTTCCTGAGGAGGTTCTTTTGTGTGTGGAATGGCTATTGAAACTCTAATCTTATCTGCAGTGCTATTGTCAGCTGTAAAGCATTAGCACTACAGATAAGATTAGAGTTTCAATAGCCTCCTCAGGAAACAATCCATAGACAAAAGAACCTCCTCAGGAAAGCTCCTCCATTAGCATGTTTCACAGCCTGGGGAACTCCTACAAGATAATGACTCAGCCCTACCCCACCTTCCTGAGTAGATATAAATCACCTGAGTAGATATAAATCACCTGCCTACCATTTTTTCTTCTCACCTTGACACAGAGAGTACTCCATCTTTCTGTGTTATACCTCTGAGGATGCCAGTCGCAGCCACTGGCGAAACATCGGGTCCTACAACGCCAAGACCACGGCCACACAGTCCGGAAAATCTACAGCAGCTAGTCTCACTAAGCGCATCGCTCTTACTTTCTGCTTTCTCAGAACTTGCATTTTTTAAAAGACAGACCAGGGGCAGTTTTGTTTCTAGCAGAGGGGCGATATAGTTGAATCGGGAAGGGAAACTAATTCTCTGGAGGTGGTAGCACAAGTCTGGTAAGTGTACATAAGAACATAAGAGAAGCCAATGTTGAATCAGGCCAATGGCCCATCTAGTCCAACACTCTGTCACACAGCGGCCAAAATATACCAGTTGCCATCAGGAGGTCCAGCAGTGGGGCCAGGACACGAGAAGCCCTCCCACCGCTGCCCCCTCCAGCACCAAGAATAGAGTGCATCACCTGCCCCAGACTGAGAGTTCCCATCTATACCCTGTGGCTAATAGCCAATGATGGACTTCTGCTCCAGATGTTTATCTAATTCCCTCTTGAAACTGTCCATGCTTGTAGCTGCCACCACCTCCTGTGGCAGTGAATTCCATATGTTAATCACTCTTTGGGTGAAGAAGGACTTCCTTTTATCTGTAATTCTTTCCCCCCCCACACCCCTGGGGTACACTTTCGGTGGGGAATGTGAGAAACTGCCTGTAAATCATGTCATCTGTGCCGCTGACAGGTCTGGGAAGCGCAAATTGTTTTAGGAAGAGGACCCATGCTCTGGAAAGGGTATTTTATTTCCCCCTGTGATTTTTATATATAATCCCTCACCTCTGCGAATGGGACGAAGCAGAAGGCATTTCTTGCCAAGTGTGTGATGCCGTCTCTCTCTCTCTCTCTCTCCAGACACAAGAGACATGCCCAGCGTAATAAAGGAAATCAGTGGTATATCATTGCAAAAAAAACCCCAACCCTGTATCACCGCTGCCTAGGGAATTCAGTTCCAGCCGGCCCACTGCAAAGCTGGGAACATCACGGCTGTTTTCTGCTCTGCGAATAAGCTCTAACTCCACCCTTTCCTTTCTTCTGGCTTCTCTCAGACAATAAAGAGAGTGCCTGCCAGATCAGATGCAAGATGGGGTGGGGCATGGCCTTCGTTTTAATTACAGTTACATTTAAGGCCAAAAAAATGGGGGTGTTTTTGCCAGAAAGCCCACGCAGCGTTTCTCAGAGCAAGCAAGGTCTCCCTGGGAGGAGGAGGAGGGCCGCGGCGTCCCAATTCTCTCTTTCTGGCTGTTTTCGATGCAACGGGAAGAACGTCGCGTCCCTTTCTCCCCTCAGCTAGCAAGTATGAGCTTTTGGGCTCCGTGGCAGAGCTCTCCCGCCACGCCCGCCTCCCTTTCCAGAGTCGAAAACGAAACTAACAGACCTGTATGCTGCTGTATTCATGCTGAAGAAGAAGAGATTGGATTTTACACCCTGCCCTTCACTACCCAAAGGAGTCTCAGAGCAGTTTACAAACTCCTTTCCCTTCCCCTCCCCACGACAGACACCCCTGTGAGGTCGGTGCACCAGCTGGCTGCAAGTGGAGGAGTGGGGGAATCAAACCCGGTTCTCCCAGATTAGAGTCCGCACGCTTAACCACTACACCAAACCAGCTCTGTTGCTCCGCCCTGAGTTAAGTAGGAACTCAAGGGCTGCGATCACACACACTAAAATAATCCACTTTCAATGCACTTTCGAATTGGATTTCGCCGGTTCACAGAGGCCCCTTCCGCATTTAGCATTTGCTGCGCTGTTTTACCAAACCCAGGCTGGAACAGAAATCCCCCTCTACATCGCATGCCACTTTCACTCCCTTTGTCAGATTTTATGGTAGCCTTCACACTGCACGCCGGTTTCACTTCCTTGGATCTCTCGGTTTTATGGTCCTGTCTGCATAGATTTGTGGCCGTTTTATTGCCGTTCAGGGGTGACTCTTTAGTCAGTATGGCATTGGGTATTTGCAGGGCTATTTTTGGGCAGGGACGCACAGGAACGGAGTTCCGGCTGGCTCCCGAGTTGGCCACGCCCCGCAGGAACTCATTAGCATAACAGGCCACACCCAACAGCAGAAACTCATCAGGATTGGCCGCATTAGGGGTGTGTGGCCTAACATGCAAAGGAGTTCCTGCTACCCCAAAAAAGCCCTCGGTTTTGACAACAGACAAGGTAAACAGAATAAGAAGCAAAAGGTGGGTGTCGCTGGACGACCCCACGTTTGGTAACACGGGGCGTGGCCTAATAGGCTAATGAGCTGTGCTGTCAGGGGTGTGGCCTATTATGCTAATGAGTTCCTGCTGGGCTTTTTCTACAAAAAGAGCCCTGAGTATCACAACAACAGCCCTGCGAGGCAGGCCAGGCTGAGAGCCTGGAACAAGCCTAAGGCCACCCAACAAGCTGGGTATTTGAATATGGTTTTGAGCCACATCTTTTTCTGTTCCAGTGTCGGTTTGGTAAAACAGCGGAGTGAATGCGAGATGCAGAACGGGCCGGGGTAAAACCCACTCGGAAAGTGCATTGAAAGTGGATTATTCAGCGTGTTCGGTCGCAGCCGGGGTGTCCTGATTTGACAGCGGCTGCAGATGGCCACGCCCGCCTGTTTGTCTCCTTCCCACCTTGAAAACAAAAGAGAGAGAAGAAGAAGAGAAGAGATTGGATTTATACCCCGCCCTTCACTGCCCAAAGGAGTCTCAGAGCGGCTTACAAACTCCCTTCCCCTTCCCCTCCCCACAAAAGACACCCTGTGAGGTAGGCAGGGCTGAGAGAACTTCTGACAGAAACTGTCCTTGAGAGAACAGCTGTGCCAGAGCTTGTGACTGACCCAAGGTCACACCAGCAGGTGCAAGTGGAGGAGTGGGGGAATCAAACCCGGTTCTCCCAGATTAGAATCCGTGCACCTAACCACTACACCAATGCATCCCGCATCCCTCTCTAGCTGTTAGACCCCTTAGCTGCCTAGGCATAAACTCCTGGTACCCTGGAGATAGGTCAAGATGGGTCACTGTCAATGCTTCTCTCTAAGCTGAGGGGTCTTGTGAGCAAAAATTCCACCTTGTGAGCTCCTGGCATTAAACTTGTGAGCAAGCGGTTTTGGCTCCTGCATAAATCAGTTTGCTCTGGAGCCCTCCTTCCTGAGCGAAGGCAAAAAGGTGTGAGACCGGAGGCTAAAAAACGGTGAGCTAGCTCACCCTAACTCAGCTTAGAGGGAACGCTGGTCCCTGTGCTTGTCTGTAGCAGTAGAAAAGAGCGAGGGCCCCGTGGCACCTTAAAGACTGACAACATTTGTGGCAGGGTATCTGAAGTCGATAAATAGGGACCGCTTCAGTGGGAAGGGAACAGCGTTCCGTGTGCCTCAGCGTCTAGTCATGCCGGCCACGTGACCACGGAAACGTCTTCGGACAGCGCTGGCTCTTCGGCTCGGAAACGGAGGTGAGCACCGCATCCCTAGAGTTTACCTTTAGGAACTGAGCAGTGACTCCCGAAAGCGCCTGCCGTCACAAATTTCGTTAGTCTTTTAAGGTATTCCTGGACTGTTTTCTCTTTTGTCCTCCTAGTGCCCCGAACACCCTTTCGACTCCCCCATCCTGCTTTTAACCACAACCCTTCTCTAGGGCTCTGGCACCCAGACCGTCGACCCTGCCACCCTTCAGCTCTCCCCGGACGTAACTAAGATATGAACTTCCCCCACCTCTGTCCTGCTGGTACAAAGTTCTCTCCGCTTACAGAGATCTCTCTCCGACACACGTTCTCCCACATATATCCTCCCCTGCCTCCCGGCCGAGCTTAGCATTAGGCCCAACTCTGCCTTTTCGGTCTCGAACGCGCACTTCCTAGAGGAGGGCCAATCTGTGCCTCAAGCCCCAGGGACTGGATTCCAGAGCCCTGGATCACTGTTTTTCACCGACAACTAGATTCACATCCCGGAGCACTGTAGAGAGTCCAACGCTCCATCTAAGCTGTCGAGTCTTGTGAGCAAAAATTCTACTTTGTGGAGCCGCTGACATTAAAATTTGTGAGCGAGCCGATTTGGGTGCCTGCATAAAGATCAGTTCGCTCTGCCCTCCTCCCCGAGCTCGGACACAAATGCGTGAGCCGGAGGCTAAAGAAACTGTGAGCCGTCTCACACTAACTCAGCTTAGAGGGGACACTGGTGGAGACCGACAAGTTTTCCAGGGAACAAAGCTCGCTCCATCAGATAATAGAGCTTGGGCTCTCGAAAGTTCGGGGGCTCCAAAATCTTGTTGGTCTCCAGGGGGTGTGAGGGGTCTCCAAGCTAGCATTGCTACTGCAGACCAACACGGCTGGTGAAGCCATTTCTGTCACCTATGAAGAACGAGAAAGAGAAGAGGACCTTGGTGGAAAATGCAGATTAAAACCCAGCTCTTCTGCAAACCTCCTTGCTTCTAAAGTTACCCGGCAGGGTCTCAAAGCCACGCAAGGGCCCCCTCTAAGCTGAGTGAGTGTGGGCCGGCTCACAGGTTTTTTAGCCTCCGGCTCACACATTTTTGCCTTAGCTCAGGAAGGGAGGGCTCCAGAGCAACTAATTCATGCAGCAGCCAAATCGGCTCGCTCACAACTTCAACGCCACTTGCTCACAAAGTCGAATTTTTGCTCACAAGACTCCACAGCTTAGAGGGGGCACTGCCCCCCCGGCACTGCTTCAGAAACCGCTTTCCTCCCCGCCTCCCTGTCTTCCCTCCACGCCCTCCATGCAGAAAAAGAACAAAAAAGCTTTCGCTGGAGTTTCTCTTACAGCCCGTTTCGGTCATGATCTCGTCCAGGTCGGGAACGGGGAAGGGAAGGGAACTCTGGCGGGCCCCCATCTTGCGGCACTCCGCGTGTGTCCCTCCCACTCCCGGGACGGCCAGATGATCTGTTTACAGCGGTGAGCCCATGCTCTGCTTTAAGATACAGCCCCAGACAACTTCAGAGCAGCCCACAGGGCGGCTGATACCAGAGCTGCGAGCGGCTAATCGGAGCTGTGCAGCCAGGGGAGGAGGAGGGACTTGGGAAGCACCGGGAAGGGTTATTTTAAGGTGGAAGGGCAGACCTGTCCCGGCAAGTGTTTAGAAGTCAGTGGGCAAGCTTTGGGACGGGCACACAGGCCCCTTCTGCAGGCTAAATGTCGGCGACGAAGAAACAAAGGGAATTGCCCTATGTACGCCTTGGCAAATTGCACCCGAGAGGGCAAATTACTAGTTAGCTTTGTGGCATTAAAGGTAAAAGGTTTCCCTTGCTCGAGAGCCAGTCGAATCCAACTTTAGGGTTGTGGTGCTAGTCTCTGTTTCTGTTGTGTACTGGCTGACTCATACACGGGGTCGGGTCACCACGTGGCCCCGGAAAATAGTGAAGCTTTGATACCTGGAACAATAGAACCCTAGGATCCTAAAACCAGCCAACCTGTGAGCTAGGATTCTGTAGAGAACCTATAGGATTAGAAACCTTGTATATAGCCTGTCATGAGTGTGGGTTTCGGTAATGGGTGTGGTTGAAAATGGACATATAAGCAGCCTGCGAGCTGGCAACATCATCTTCTCTTCTCCGAAATCGCTAAATAAACATGAGCCAATAATCACACGGCGATGCGTCCATCTCCGCACTTTTCCGTTTCCAAGCCGAAGAGCCAGCGCTATCTGAAGACGTCCCCGTGGCCATGTGGCCGGCATGACTAGACGGAGAGGCGCACGGAATGCTGTTCCCTTCCCACCGAAGCGGTGCCTCTTTATTGAGTTGCAGTTTCTTGCTTTCGAACTGCTAGGTTGGCCAGCACTGGCGCCAGAGACGGGCGCTCACTCCGTCACATGGCACTTGGGTCTCGAACGGCCGAACTACCGACCTTCCGGTCTCCCATTCGGCGTCTTCACCTCTGAGCCCCTGCGGCCCTTATGGTGGTGTTAGTTAAACCCTTATCTCCTGAGATCTGGCCGGATAAAGATAGGCTGGCCCATCCCAGTCAAAGAAGATGAACGGAGGTGTAGACACTAATCAGAAATCTAAAAACAGAACTGCAGTGCGGGTACCGGTTTGGTACAGTGGTTAGGAGCGCAGACCAATTTGGTGTCGTGGTTAAGAGCGCAGTCTTTTCCCCCCACTCCTCTACATGCCGCTGCTGGTGTGACCTTGGGTCAGTCACAAGTTCTCTCAGAGCTGTTCTCTCAAGAGCAGTCCTCAAGGGAGCTCTCTCAGCCCCACCTACCTCACAGGGTTTCTTTGGTGGGGAGGGGAAGGGAGAGGAGATTGTGAGCCCCTCTGAGACTCCTTCGGGGAGTGAAGAATGGGCAGGGGCAGATTAAGTCTCCCTGGTGCCCTATGCACTGACCAATCTTGGTGCCCCTCTCCTTTGCAAACTGACCCAGAGTCCATTTCAGTTGTTGACCTGTCTGGCCAGATATACAATGCAGGCTGCAGCAATACAAACATTGATTCCTACGATAACACGATATACGGTACAAACTAAGCCAAGCTTTGGCTACATACAAGTTCTCCAAAAATGCAAGACAGCATCTATTTTAATATTTCACAAGTTAAATGTATCGAGGTTCCAATATTCATGACCCGAAAAGGCATTTTTCTACATTTTCTCACCCTTTCCCCCAACTTTGTGGTGCCCCCTTCGGCCCTGGTGCCCTAAAGCATGTGCCTAGTCTGCTTAACGGTGAATCTGCCGCTGAGGGTAAAGGTAAAGGTTCCCTTGCTCGAAAGCCAGTCGAATCCGACTCTAGGGTTGCGGTGCTCGTCTCCGTTTCAAAGCCGAAGAGCCAGCGCTGTCCGAAGACGTTTCCGTGGTCATGTGGCCGGCATGACTAAACACCAAGGTGCACGGAACGCTGTTACCTTCCCACCGAAGCGGTACCTATTTATCTACTTGCAGTTTCTTGCTTTCGAACTGCTAGGTTGGCAGGAGCTGGAACTAGAGACGGGAGCTCACTCCATCATGCGGCACTCTTGGGTCTCGAACTGCTGAACTACTGACCTTCCGCAGTCTGCAGTTCAGCCTCTTAACCACTGGGTGGGGTATAAACCCAGTCTCCTCCTCCTCTTCTTCTTGACACGACACGACACGACACGACACATTAAATAACGCAAAAATTGCATATCGGGGCCCTAGTTTCAGCCAGCTCAACGCGGTCGGCCCCAAATAGCACTTGAATGGGAGACCCCAAGCGGGGATGCCAACTCCAGCTTTAGAAATACCTGGAAGTTTTGAGGGCGGAGCCCGGGAGGGCAGGGTTTATAGAGGGGAGGGACCCCGGTTAGGGTATCAGGCCAGGCGGTAGTCCGCTTTCCAAAGCAGCCGTTTTCTCCGGGAGAAGTGGAATAATTTGCTTTAAACGCATAATAAATCAATAGGCAACCTGTGTAGTCTGGAGATAAGGTAAATCCTGCCCCCCACTGGAGGTTGGCTACCAAAGTAGCCCAGGGTTGCCCTGCAGAGGCAAGGGATGGCGAAACTGCTCTGTTCGTCTTCTTTGACCGGGATGGGCCAGCCCATCTCGATCTGGTCTGGTCTCAGGAGAGACGCAGGAAAGGCCGTGGCCACTTCTCGGATGGGAGACCGCCAAGGAACCACCTCTGAGTGTCTTGCCTCGAAAGCCCTGTGGGGGTCACCAAAAGCCGGCTGCGACCGGAGGCCCTTTCCGACATGCCACGATAAGGACCTACAAACTTGGCTTTTTAAAGCAGGGAGTCGACATCTGCCGTGCTTATAGGTCGCTGGCCCCGATAGGGAACTTGAAGGCAAGAAACAAGACTTGTGACCAGAGTTCCCTCTAAGCTGAGTGAGTGTGAGCCAGCTCACAGTTTTTTAACCTCCGGCTCACACATTTTTGTCTTAGTTCAGGAAGGATGGTTTCGGAGCAGACTAATTTACGCAGCAGCCGAATCGCTGGCTCACAGCTTTAATGCCAGTAGCTTACAAAGTAGAAATTTTGCTCACAGGACTTCACAGCTTAGAGGGAGCACTGCTGGTGACCCCTTTGAGATTTAATTAACTTCATTCCAGCGTTATTCTTGATGGAGGGGAGCGGTGTTCCCTCTAAGCTGAGTCCGTGTGAGCCGGCTCACCATTTTTTTAGCCTCCGGCTCACACATTTTTGTCCTAGCTCAGGAACGATGGTTTCGGAGCAAACTAATTTACGCCATCGCCAAATCGCTGGCTCACAACTTTAATGCCAGTAGCTCACAAAGTAGAATTTTTGCTCACAAGACTCCACAGCTTAGAGGGAGCACTGCTGGTGACCCCTTTGAGATTTAATTAACTTCATTCCAGCGTTATTCTTGATGGAGGGGAGCGGTGTTCCCTCTAAGCTGAGTCCGTGTGAGCCGGCTCACAGTTTTTTAGCCTCCGGCTCACACATTTTTGTCTCAGCTCAGGAAGGAGGGCTCGGAGCAAACTAATTGATGCAGCAGCCAAATCGCTCGCTTTAATGCCAGTAGCTTTCCGGTGGGGCTCGAAGTTCTATGCCTGGAGCCCCACCGGAAAAAGAGAGAACAGGAAGCCCTGCCCTGCCCTGCTCAGGGTGCCGGTAGGATGTCCCTCCCCCTGTTGATTGTGGCCCTAGTTAGGGAAGAACTATACCATGTAAACCGCTCTGAGACCCCTCGGGGTCTGAGCGGTATATAAGCTGAAACAATAAATAAATAAATAGCTTCGAAGTAGAATTTTTGCTCACAGGACTTCACAGCTTAGAGGGAGCACTGCTGGTGACCCCTTTGAGATTTAATTAACTTCATTCCAGCGTTATTCTTGATGGAGGGGAGCGGTGTTCCCTCTAAGCTGAGTCCGTGTGAGCCGGCTCACCGTTTTTTTAGCCTCCGGCTCACACATTTTTGTCCCGGCTCAGGAAGGATGCGGCTCCAGAGCAAATTAATTTATTCAGCAGCCAAAGTCCCTCGCTCACAACTTGAATGCCAAGTAGCTCGCAAAGCAGAATTTTTGCTCACAAGACTCCACGGTTCAGAGGGAGTATTGGATCGGAATTGGCTTCTTTTGGGGTGACGAGTGAATCTTCACCATCCAGACACTTTTACGGGAAATGTGTGTGTGTGTGTGGGTAAACTGCAGCCGAATCTTGAAAAAGGCTTGTTTGGAAAGGGTCGACTCATCGCTTCTGAAGCCGGTGAGCTCTAGTCCTTGCCGGAATAAAGTCTGTTCAATCCTTCCGGGTGTCACAAAAGATCCTGCTTTAATTTCACCAGAGCAGGGCTAATGGGGCTACGCATCTGGAATTATAAGAAGTCCCCCAGCTAGGGGAAGTCATCCCGGGAGAAGCCGTCTGGCGGAGAATAAGACTTCAATTCAATGTGTCCTTTTTCCTGGCGAAGTGGGCAGACACCAGAGGGCACTGCTGGAATGCTTTGGGAGGTGGGGTGAAGGGAAAGGATTGTTTCCCTAGAAGCAGCTTTAGAAGGGGTGGGGGAGGTGGGCAGGGGTGGGGGCAGCATCTGGTGGGATTTCCCCCACCCACCCATCTCTGAATTACGGCTGCCGGCGTCTGTCTTCAGAAAAATCCGGGGCCTTTTGAGAGTTGGTGAGCATGTTTTATTTGCAGGTAACAGCCATGAATGAAAAAGGAAATAAGAAAAAGAGTCTGGACATGGGCAGAGAGAATGTAAAAGCAGCCTGGCTGGTTCATCTAGGCGAGCGTCCTTTTTCTCACGGCGGTCAATGAGAGGCCTAGAAGCCAGGCCTGGGTTTTTTCCCCCCGAGCTTCAAAATTTCCAGCAATTTTACATCTCTAGGCTGTATTTTGCATCGGTGACTTCCACAAGCTAAAACAAGAAGTGCTTTGGATTGGGGGACGGGGCTGAGGGGAGGTTAAGGCCCTTGGGGCCAGCTCTGAAGGTCGGGCTGTTCTGAACCCAGAACTTCATCTCACATTAGAAGTCAAACACCCGCCTCGTTCTCAGTCGTTGACATCTGACAAAATGAGCTCAAATCCACAAGTTTGTCAGAATGGAAAGTTTTTACTGGCTGCTGTCTGTATATGTAGCAGAATCTTGTAGGCACTCAATAAAGGGTCATTTTTAATGGAATTCTGTTTTATGCAGAATCTGATTTTGGGGTTGATGAATGGGAACCGGCGGCTGGGTTAATGTGTAATTCGAATCCAGTGGCACCTTTAAGACCAACGAAGTCTTATTCAAGGTATAACCTTTTGTATACCTGCACACTTCGTCAGAGTACATCTGCCCATCCATCTCCAAGTTTATTTCCTTCACTGTGTTTCCCCTCAGAATTAAACCCAAGCAAATGGTAACCATATAAACTAAGCCTGTTATTCCCATCTGGTCCTTGGAATCTGTTAAACATCTTCATTATGCTGTATGCTAATTTACTGGTTATCCTTTACCTATATGTATGGACTAGTAATTTCTGTTTCACTGTATCCGAAGAGGATAGGGCTAGCAATAATGGGTTTAAATTAAGGGGAGGAAGGTACCGGCAGGATTTTAGGGGAAACCTTTTTGACAGTAAGAATTGTGCCCTGTGGAACCAGCTGCCTGGGGAGGTGGTAAGCTCCCCCCCCCCGGCAGTCTTTAAAACATCAGATGTCTGAGAGCCGCACGACATGAGCAAATATTACAGACACGTTTTTAGTTGAAAAATATGCAAATTTCCTTTTTACGAACATGAAATGAGACTGCCAAAAATAAAAACAAGGGGTAAAAACAGTTATCAGTTGCTGTAGATTTCCCGGGTTGTGTGGCTGTGGTCTTGGGGATTGTAGGACCGGACATTTCGCCAGTAGCCGTGATGGGCATCCTCAGAGGTATAACACAGAAAGATGGAGTACCCTCTGCGTCAAGGTGAGCAGAAGAATGGTAGGCAGGTCATTTATATCTACTCAGGAAGGTGGGGTAGGGCTGAGTCATTATCTTGTAGCTGTTCTCCAGGCTATGAACATGCTAATGGAGGAGACTTTCCTGAGGAGGTTCTTTGATAATTGATACTGATAATGATATTTGTAGACTTGGGGGGGAGGGCTTTGAGAATGTGTTTAAAGTTAAAATTGCTTTCTTTGTCTGCTTTCCACAACACCTCAAGCCTACCCAGGAAGGGGAACATTGGCTGGGGAAGGGAAGACCGATCGGGGAGGCATGCCTCCCCTTCGCTTCCCCAGCCACCCTGCCGGGAGCCGCACAATGTGTGTGAAAAAGCCATAGTTTGCCCACCCCTGATCTAGCTGGTCCTGCATTGGGCAGCGGGTTGGACTAGATGGCCTGTTAATGGCCCCTTCCCGCTCTGCGATTCACACACAGACAATTCCTTTAACGGCATTTCGCAAAAGTAAAAACATAATACCTGAGAGATAAAAAAAATCTGATTCTGCATAAAATACAGTCCCGTTAAAATTACCCCACATTAAACACCTACAAAATTTTGCTATGTATAGAGGCAGCGGCCAGTAAAAACTTTGCCACTAGTTCAGTTAAGTTTTCCTCAGTGCCATTCATTAGCATAATAGGCCTCACCCAACAGCAGAAACTCATTAGCATATTAGGCCACACCCCTGACAACACAACTCATTAGCATGTTAGGCCACACCCCCATGTTACCAGGAGTATGGTCATCCAGCCACACCCACCTTTTGCTTCTTATTCCGTTTACCTTGTTTGTTGTCAAAACCCCAGGGCTTTTTGGTAGCAGGAACTCCTTTGCATGTTAGGCCACAACACCCCAAATGCAGCCAATCCTAATGAGTTTCTGCTGCTGGGTGTGGCCTATTATGCTAATGAGTTCCTGCTAGGCGTGGCCAACTCAGGAGCCAGCCGGAACTCCGTTCCTGTGCGTTCCTGCCCCGAAATAGCCCTGGTGCTATTCAACAAAAATGGTAGTTTGTTCAGCCTGGAACCATCTAACACACTACCCAAAACTGGTGCTAAAATTTGTTGCCCAATTCCAGCATAACAACAACATCCAAACAGCACACGGTATGCTGTTCCCATAGTTTCACGTCTACAAGGGGCAAAGTCTGTTGGCAAAGGGGATACCCTGGAATCTTCCAAATAAAATTGCCGAGGCTAAAACATTAAGTCTGGCCAGCGTAAAGATTCTGTGCCGTTTTGGAGACTGCAGTTGGAAGAAATAACTGTGCAAGCGTCCTACCATGGGAAATACCCCGTGGTTCAGAGGAGAACAAGTCTTACTGGCTGCATTATACAAGTTCCACAACTCTGCCTCCAGTAATCTATGATTCTATAAGAAGTATGCATGCACACAAGAGCTTATACCTCGAATAAAATTTTGTTGGTTTTAAAGGTGCCACCGGGCTCAAACTTTGTTCCAGCTTAATGTGCAAATAATATTTGACTCTCATTAAATGGATATTGCTCCTTTGTGCTAGAAACCTGGCCAGTTCTGTGCCTTTATGGAAAAGCCTCTGATCTGTCCAGCGGCTTACAGTTCCTCGTCCCCGTCAGGAAGACGTTGGTCCCTGCAGCTTAGAGATAAGTAACTCGCCTAAGAAAAGAGGGAGGATCTTAAGTTTGCCCCTCGGATCTGATTCTATATCTGTGTGCCACATTCGGCTGCTTTTCGTGTGCAATATTATTTTTTTTCTTTTTGCAATTGACATTTTTAATTTGTTTTTAAGCAAAGAACCATACACACAATCCATATGAAGCTGAATGATTACAAGCAGAATAACACCAAATGATAGCAATGCTATGCTGAAACAGAGGCCGAGTTCAGACTGGCAGTTTGAAGTGGCAAAAAAGTCCCGGAACAGACTGTTCTGGGTTTTCCCGGGCACACTGCGCCGACTGATGCGGGAGCATACCGGAGAGGAGGCGTGAGGGAGCATTCACACCGTTGGCCCGAAGGCGCGGCATGGTTTTCTGTTTCGCTAATCTGGAGATATACGCTTATGCGCATCAGCACATGAGCACAGAATCAAAATAGTGGATTTTAGCGTTCACACTGTGTTGGTGTGGGATATACGCAGGATAGACACCCTTTCTGGGGTTTGATACCACTTTTAACAGGCATCTTTTAAACTCGGGAACGAAGCGTTACAAGACAGGTTGAGTACGGCTGGGGAATGCCGGACAGATGTGCCCGCGTGAACGGCCCCTTTAATCCGCTTGTGAAACGCTGCTGAAACGCGCCTCTCTCGGGGCAAACTGCCGGTCTGAACTCGGCCAGAGTTAGATTCATTCAGAGTTGCGCATATAATAAATATAAGGCAGGACCTGTATAATACATCAAGTTTAAAACAGCAACAACAACATTTATCTCTTTAAAGTGTATCAAGACCCAAACCGACCACCAGCGTTGGGATTTCACCCTGAGATGTGAGATATTCAAGGAATGGTAACCAGATAGTAGGGAAGGTGGAGCACTTCGAAGGCTAAATTGTCCGTTATTTTTGCCACGACATACAGATTCCGTATCTTTTGATGCCATTGTTTGGTGTCGTGGTTAAGTGCGCGGACTCTAATCTGAGAGAACCGGGTTTGATTCCCCCACTCCTCCACTTGCACCTGCTGATGTGACCTTGGGTCAGTCACAAGCTCTGGCACAGCTGTTCTCTCAAGGACAGTTTCTGTCAGAAGTTCTCTCAGCCCCACCTACCTCACAGGGCGTCTGCTGTGCGGAGGGGAAGGGAAAGGAGTTTGTCAGCCGCTCTGAGACGCCTTTGGGCAGTGAAGGGCGGGGTATAAATCTAAACTCTTCTTCTTCTTCTCTTCATTGTGTGAGTGTAGGAGAATTTGGAGGTTTCCAGTTCCTTGCCATGGTGTTCCAAGCAGCATATAACAGCAAAGAGACTCGCTCTCTGATAGAATATGAGTTGACTGTACTCCTCCAAGTATTTAATAGAAGAAGAAGAAGAAGAAGAAGAAGAAGAAGAAGAAGAAGAGATTGGATTTATACCCCGCCCTTCACTACCCAAAGGCGTCTCAGAGCAGCTGACAAACTCCTTTCCCTTCCCCTCCCCACAACAGACACCCCCTGTGAGGTCGGCGGGGTGGAGAGAGCTCTTGACAGAAACTTCTCTTTTTTCAAGAACAGCTCTTATCAGAACTACGGCTTGCCCAAGGTCATCCAGCAGCTGCAAGTGGAAGAGTGGGGGAATCAAACCCGGTTCTCCCAGATTAGAGTCCGCGCACTTAACCACCACATCAAACTGGCTCTCACCAAATAGGAGATCATCCGGTGAGAAACTTAAGTTTGACAATATTGAATGATGAGACGTGTGAAATGACGGACTCCCAGAAGACAGCGACTTTAGGACATGTTATCCAGCAGTGTAAATAATTACCCGAGTTGCCACAATATTTCTTAAAAGAAGCCGTTTATTGGAATTTTGCAAAACAATCTGCACAGGAAAATGACAATGTAGTAAGAAATCCTTCAACTAAAGGGAAGTGGGTACAGGAGGCATGGGGAATGCAGGAAGGGTTCTTGTAGAGGTATAACAATATTAAGTCTTAGGTTATTCAATGTTGTAAAAAGGTGAAACAGAATACCGGCACGGAGAGCCGTCATAATGGCGGTATGTTCTTTTCTGGGGCAACAGTGGTGCGATATGGGAAGACCCAGCCATACGCTTAACGTTGTCAAAAGAAATCTTTTCCACTACCTTCTGCCTGGTCTCCCTGGTGCAGGGCTTTGTCCGTGAGTACATGGTGCTGGATTCTCATATGCCAAATCCCTGGCGATGTAGATATTCCTGCGAGGTGGCCCAAAAGGTCCCTGCTATTTCCAAAGCAGTTGTTCTCGATCCTCTGGGAAGACACTAAATATCGCCAGGCGTGGAGACTGCAGGGCCGAACGGATCTTATAAAACACCCTGTTCTGTTTTGCAGCACCATATGTTGCGTTCCCTCCGGTATTTAGGTGAACTTGGTTTTATAGAATTTTTTTTTGACATTTCCAAGGAGTCAAAGGGGCCGTGGGTTAGAGCTCTAAATAACATTTGTATTTTAGCGGGGATAAAAATTTAGTAGGCCTGCCCCCAAAGTGCTCCCCCCCCACAACTGACTACCAAGGGTTGATTCCTAGACCGGCTTTCCCGTCCCCTGACCCTTTTAGCACTCATGAGGAGCTGCATGCGAGTCAAGAAATGTGTACCTAAGAACATCAGAAGAGGCCTGCTGGACAGTCTGTCTAGTCCAGGTTTCTGTCTCACACAGTGACCAACCAGTTCCTCTGGAGGGCCAACAACAGGGTATGGAGGCCGAGGCCTTCCCCTGATAAGGACACTCAGAAGAGCCCTGCTGGACCAGACCAGTGGGGTCCATCCAGTCCAACATCCTGCTCACACAGGGCAGCAGCCTGGCCAACCACTTCCTCTGGAGGATCAACAACAGGGCACAGAGGCCAAGGCCTTCCCCTGATAAGAACCTCAGAAGAGCCCTGCTGGACCAGACCAGTGGTCCATCCAGTCCAACATCCTGCCCCACGCAGTGGCCAACCACTTCCTCTGGAGGGTCAACAACAAGGCAGGGAGGCCAAGGCCTTCCCCTGATAACAACCTTAGAAGAGCACTGCTGGACCAGACCAGTGGTCCATCCAGTCCAACATCCTGCCCCACGCAGTGGCCAACCACTTCCTCTGGAGGATCAACAACAAGGCACGGAGGCCAAGGCCTTCCCCTGATAACAACCTTAGAAGAGCACTGCTGGACCAGACCAGTGGTCCATCCAGTCCAACATCCTGCCCCACGCAGTGGCCAACCACTTCCTCTGGAGGGTCAACAACAAGGCACGGAGGCCGAGGCCTTCCCCTGATAACAACCTTAGAAGAGCACTGCTGGACCAGACCAGTGGTCCATCCAGTCCAACATCCTGCCCCACGCAGTGGCCAACCACTTCCTCTGGAGGGTCAACAACAAGGCAGGGAGGCCAAGGCCTTCCCCTGATAACAACCTTAGAAGAGCACTGCTGGACCAGACCAGTGGTCCATCCAGTCCAGCATCCCGTCTCACACAGCGGCCAACCAGTTCCTCTGGAGGGCCAACAACAGGGCACAGAGGCTGAGGCCTTCCCCTGATAAGGACCTCAGAAGAGCCCTGCTGGATCAGACCAGTGGTCCATCCAGTCCAGCATCCTGCCTCACACAGTGGCCAACCAGTTCCTCTGGAGGGCTGACAACAGGGCATGGAGGCCAAGGCCTTCCCTTGATGTTGCCTCCTGGCTCTGGGATTCAGAGACTGACTGCCTCTGAATGTGGAGGTTCCCTGTAGTCACCATGGCTAGTACCTACTGTTAGGCTTGTCCTCTGTGTGAGACACCACGCTTTGCACAGGCGGCGTGCTAGAGCCGAGTACATTACTGATACGGCAATGATGCTAAGGGGGAAATCGGCCAGGTTTACATTTTCCATGGCCTTCGTTCTCTATGGATAGAACCGAGCTCGCCCTGTCTCAGAAGTTAAGCAGGACCAGCCCTAGTGAGAACAAGAAAGTCTAGGGTTGTTGAGCCGAGGGAGGCAAGGGCAGATCGCTTTGGTGTCTCCTCTCGCCCTGACCTGAACGGTCCCGCTAGCCTGATCTCATCAGATCTTGGAAACTAAGCAGGGTCGGCCCTGGTTATTTCTTGGATGGGAGACCAGCAAGGAAGTTCATGGTCGCCATGTGGAGGCAGGGAACGGCAAAGCACCTCTGTTTACCTCTGGCCTTGAAAACCCTTTGGGAGTCACCATAGGGTTGCCAAGTCGTTGTTGTTGTCCCCCCCGGCCACCAGTGTGTGGGGGGGTAGGGTTGGCAGCTCCAGGCTGGGAAACTACTGGAGGTTTTGGGGAGGACAGGGACCTCTGTGGGTACAGTGCCATAGAGTCCACTCTCCAGAGCGTCCATTCTCTCCAGGGGAACTGATCTCTGTAGTCTGGAGATGAGCTGTAATTCCGGGGGATCCCCAGGTCCCACCTGGAGGCTTGGCATCCCTAGTTTGCCATAAGTTGTGGCTGCAACTTGATGGCCAACCCCCAACTCCCCGCCAAACAAACGTTCTTTACCGCTAAGAGAGAAGTGATTGTTCTGGTGCAATGCCACGTTTGGACCCTGAGATGCTGGAAACGTGGCTTTTCCCGTGTGCCCTTTGCACATGCCTTGAACAACCCTTTGTCGGTCTTAAAGGTGCCCCCCCCGGACTCCAAATTTATTTTCCTGGGCTGACTGAGGCCCCCTTCTCCCCCATTTAGGAACCTGATTCCTGACTCCCAGCGTGGTCCTTTTTGGTCTTCGCATTTGACTCCGATGCCTAGCAGAGTTGAGGACGGACCAGCACCTTTTCCCTTATCCTTCCTGATATTTAACACCCGGCACATGGGGTGGGGTGGGGTGGGGGGTAGGTTAATTTTTCAGCCCCCCGTGTGTTGACAGCTGCTTGTAAACAGCTGCCCCAGGAGGGGCAGGTCAGCCCTTCTCACACATTGACCCCTGATGTTTTCCCCATTAACACTTCTCTCTGTTAGTTCAGGGAGCCAGTCCCCTGTGGGTGGGAGGGGGTGAGAGGGGGAAAAGGTTCTTTAGAAGAGAGCGGAAAAGCTATTCGTCTAAAAGGGGCCTCTTGCCAAAGAAAAGGCCCATTTCTAGACGATGAAAGAATCTCCCATCCTTGTTACAACATTCTGCCCCCCCCCACAACAAGCTACACTTGGGGGGGGCATCGTGACCTCCGGTAGGGTCCCGATTGGAAAGGAATGCCTCCCCGAGGACTGGGAAAACAGACGTGGGTGTAAAGTGCAGGGAGGGAGAATTCTCCCCATCGGGCCATTCCAGAAGGGAAGCCCTGTCGGCAGCAAAAATAAAACTGGTTTGGTGGCACCTTAAAGCATAAGAGCGTCATGGGAATTCAAAGCCTGTGAAATAAGAGGGGTGACATGATCGAGGTTTATAAGATTATGAATGGGATTGAGCAGGTTGAGACAGAGGTCCTTTTCTCCCTTTCTCACAATGCAAGAACTCGTGGGCACTCTGTGAAATTGCTGAGCAGTCGGGTTAGAACAGATAAAAGGAAATACTTCTTCACCCAAAGAGTGATTAACAGATGGAATTCACTGCCACAGGAGGTGGTGGCAGCTACAAGCATGGACAGTTTCAAGAGGGAATTAGATAAACATATGGAGCAGAAGTCCATCAGTGGCTATTAGCCACAGGGTATAGATGGGAACTCTCAGTCTGGGGCAGGTGATGCCCTCTATTCTTGGTGCTGGAGGGGGCAGCAGTGGGAGGGCTTCTAGTGTCCTGGCCCCACTGCTGGACCTCCTGATGGCACCTGGTATATTTTGGCTGCTGTGTGACAGAGTGTTGGACTAGATGGGCCATTGGCCTGATTCAACATTGGCTTCTCTTATGTTCTTATGTTCTTATGTGAAGATGTACCCTGGATGGTTTGCGTTGTCACAAAGGATGCTTCCCCCCCACCCCCCAGGCCTCTTCTTTATATCCTGCATTTTTTTGCATATTGGCACCCAAGAACTTTTCTGGAACTGGGCTAGGGCTGCAAAATAGGGACGTAAGAGAAGCCGTGTTGGATCCAGGCTGATGGCCCGTCCAGTCCGACACTCTGTGTCACACAGTGGCCAAAACCCAGGGGCCATCAGGAGGTCTGCCAGCGGGGCCAGAACTCCAGAGACCCTCCCACAGTGGCTCCCTCCCAAGCACCAAGAATACAGAGCATCCCTTGCCCCAGACATAATAACATAAGAGAAGCCCATGTTGGATCAGGCCAATGGCCCATCCCATCCAACACTCTGTGTCACACAGTGGCCAAAACCCAAGGGCCATCAGGAGGTCCACCAGTGGGGCCAGAACCCCCACTGATGCCCCCCAAGCACCAAGAAGACAGAGCATCTCTGCCCCAGACACAAGAACATCAGAGAAGCCATGCATGACATGGTTTATTAAAAATTCAGATTATGAAAAATGTAAAATGTGGTATTCCACTTAGTTACCCATTTTGAACTATTTTACAATCTCAAAAAGAAATACCAGAAGATGTGCTAAGATTACAATTGCTTTAATGTTATTTCCCTTTGACTTTAAACATGTTAACGTTGCCTTGTACTTATTTATTGTTCTATGTTTATTGTTCATGTTGTAAAAATTAATAAACTATATTTGAAAAAAAGAAAAAGAAAAAAGAAGCCATGCTGGGTCCAGGCCAATGGCTTGTCCAGTCCAACACTCTGTGTCAGACAGTGACCAAAACCCAGGTGCCATCAGGAGGTCCACCAGTGGGGCCAGGACTCCAGAAGCCCTCGCACTGATGCCCCCCAAGCACCAAGAAGACAGAGCATCTCTGCCCCAGACACAAGAACATCAGAGAAGCCATGCCGGATCAGGCCAATGGCCCATCCAGTCCAACACTCCATGTTACCCAGGTGCCATCAGGAGGTTTCTGGGAAAGTCATGGCCCTCAGCCTCCCTACCACCTTCCAATGCTAGGGTTGCCAATTCCATATTGGGAAATTCCTGGAGATTTGGGACGGGCGCAGATGACCTTCCCGGAGCAGCATTGGAGGTGAATTGGGGGCACGGGTCTGCTGTGGGAAGGGGGAATTTGGCAGACATTGTTGCTAATGCATCTGGAGACTTAAGTGCTGTTAAGTCTTTGGCACTGCATAGCTGGGTGACTGTCACGCAGGGGGTCCCCAGCCTTTTGGAGGCTGTGGGCACCTTTTGAATTCTGTCACCGTCTGGTGAGCACAGCCACAAAATTGTCTTCTGCACAGGGTTAACAAGCAAGAGAGAGGGGAGCAACGGAAAAACCACCAGTGGAATCACAAACAAACCTGTAGTCAGAAAACGCTAAGTATCAGCGAGTGCCAAAAGGCTGGATCAGATAATTCTTCTTCCTCAGATACTTTGATATCTCTAGGAGAAATTTTTGATTCTGACTCTGATTCTGATTTAGGAGCGGCCGCACCCAAAACTATGAAGGTTAAACGGCCGTGGCAAAAGAAGAACCGCCATAAAGATAAGAAGTCTTCCAAATAAAGTTCTCAGATTCTCTACCGGTATAACTAAATTTTAAGTTTTGAAGTTATAGTATTTTTAATCAAAGCTTTTCGGGCTTTCTTTTAAGTAGCGTAGAAAGGAACTGAATTGTGTACCAGGTAGACAAGGTTGAAATCATATAGTTAATATATAATAGAGCTTTGTTACTCTCATTAGTGTTTTAGTGTTTGTATGTAGTGTGTTAGTTTTTGTAGTGTTGTAGTATGTGTAGTTTATAGAAGAAAAACGATAAAAACTTTTATATATATAAACAAGAAAATGCTAAGTACATGCAACAATAATTATACGGAAACCAAAGTCAATAATAATACCAAACTCATATATATATTTTAATGGAATTATCAATGTTATAAACAGCAGTTATTAAGTGGGTGGTAACAAACTCAAACTTACAATAAGTCACAGCACACCCCCAAAGCAGCAGACTTCCTTCATTAACAGAGCAAGCAAACAAAAGGAAATAATTGTTCATGCAAATTTCACAAGTCCTTGAAGTTCAAACATCTATATATTGTGGCTTGTAGAAAATAAGATCCATCCCAAATGAAAACTACGCAGTTCTAGATAGTCAGTGTTTCGGACATGTTCCTTCTGTTGGAAATATCTGTGTTGCAAGGTCTAAAATTCAGTCATTATAGGGTTAATGCATGTTGACCCTGTGGGCTATTGTTTAGACTGACCTGGAAGGAAACCTGACACAGAGCCAATGGAAACAAAGCCCACAAAACTGAAGTCTGTTTACTCACAATCATCGGTTAACGTATTCAGGTGATTTCCTTCTAGGGGTCAAGAAAAAGAAGAATCTCCATTGTTGTAGACCATGTGGTAAAAGTGTAAAGATGTAGCCTTAGGTGCCTCTGTTGTTTTGTAGATTTCCTGTGAACCCTTCCCTTAGAAATAAAGATTTTTACGTAGAAGAAAATGCCTCCTCTCCAGTGAAGCAAAGACCCATTGCAATCTCTGAATATTTAACTATTTTGCCAATTTTTCCAACACCTTCATCAGCTAAATCAGGTAAGTCTTCTCTGACATACAGTAAATACACATGTACGAATGAGGTCCCGATCAAAATATTTCAATTTTGGGCTCAGTTCCATATCTCTTACAAGTCGGACTTGGAAGAGATATGGAGGTATTTCTGACTTGTAAGAAAGCTACAGTGAAGATTGTAAGGTATTATTATTGACTTTGGTTCCGATATAATTATTGTTGCATGTACTTAGCGTGTTTTGACTACAGATCTGTTTCTGCATTGGGTTGCCAGCTCTGGGTTGAGAAACACCAGGAGATTTGGGGAGTGGAGTCTGGAGAGGGTGAGTTTGGGGAGGGGAGGGACCTGAGAGTGGTACACTGCCCTAGAGTTTGCCCTCCAAAGCTGCCATTTTACCCAGGGGAACTGATCTCTGTAGTCTGGAGATCAGTGGTAAAAGCGGGAGATCTCCAGGCCCCACCTGGAGGTTGGCAACCCTGCTTCCGCAGGAGGCAGAGCCAGCCACAAAATGGCTGCAATTTCCCTTCAGTCACACAGTGAAGATCCTTGTACGGTGGTGGCAGCTGCTGCCAAAACATCGTTTTTTCAAAATCTGTACAGCTAATCAAATCTCCAGTGGCCAATCAGAAGACCTGTTGGGCAGAAGCCCCCACCCACTTTCTAAAAACAGTTGGCAGGCACCGGAAAAAGGGGACCCACACTGGAGACCCCTGCGCTAGCAAAACAGCTAAAGGCAAATGGAGAAGCAGGTTCATGCACGATGTGCCATATGTGTTGTCATGATCATGGCCCTACAGGTTCTAAGGAGGCCTAGTGGCTCCCTGGAAGCCTGCGTTGGAGTAGTCATCAGGGCCTACATTTCCCTGGTTCCCTCTGGACCCTGTGATTGGGTAACAGGAGATTTTGGAGGGAAAACTTGCACCAGCAGGGGAATAGAGGGCGGGGCCTGGGAAGAGGAGATAAAAGGCCTTGCCCAGAGTGAGAGGGGGTTCTCTCTCAGGGAGCAGGGCTGGTGGAAGCTGCTGCAGACAGAGGGATTCCCTCATCCCCAAAAGGGTGAGCTGGACTGTGAACAGGCACTCTAGGGAAGGCTAGGACTGTACCACACCAGAGTGGTGGCAGCCATTAGTGAACCTTCCTAGCCACTGCCCGTGATACGTGTTCACAAGTGTTTATGGGGCTCTAGGTTGGTCTTGATGGCTTCTAACCTTATGGCTGGTGAGTAAAGATGGGGGGGAAAACGTAACTGGAGAAAACTGCATCAGGCGGATTGGTTTTCATTGAGCAAAATAGATATTTTATATAACTTTCTTTTGAGAGAGAGAGAGCGAGAGCGAAAGGGTGGGGGCATACATAAAAAGAAAAGCAAGAGGGAATGGGACGGAAAGAGGTATATACATGACATAAATACACAGTATATACAATTTAAATATGTATATAAAGTATCTCCAACAGACTTCTCGTATACAGCATTTCTCGTGTTTTAAATTAAAAGAAGAAGAAAACAGTCTAAACAATTTAAAAAGCCCACCCCAAATAATGTTACTGATACAATTCATTGCGTTTACGAAAGAAAGAAAAAAATCCCTAGAATTCAGCTGTAAAAAGGGCTCGCCAAATCCTGATAATATATGGTTCCGTTTCAGGTGCTAAAAATCACAATCCCAGCCTCCCCCCCCACCTTGCATAAAAGATCTTATTGTCAAAAGATGCTGACTTTCCTGTGTTGGAAACTTCAAACCTCTGTGCTGGCATTTTTAAAGAAAGGATGCTCGCTTTGGAAGTTTCCATAAAAGCTGACCCAGACTGATCTTATATATCTCACTGGATTCTGTTTTGTCCAGACACCATAATGAACGCTTCACGGGACAAAGAACTTCAGGCCAAGGGTGAAACCCTCTGGTCACCCCTTTTAATGCTTTTGGTTGGACCCAAAAGCTCCTGAACTGTGGCTAGATCCATTCAAAGGTACGTGGGCTGGAATGGCTAGCTAGCAGCTATGGTGGCGTGCCACCCGCATCCCTGGGTGACTCCTTCCAAAGACAGGTTCCCAACTCCTGCCCTTTCACTGCCTGGTGCTTTTCTGTGAATACAGGTGAGTTGAAACCTCTTTTGTAACCCTTTCCTCCCTTCCTGGGAACTGACTAGGGGGTGTAACATGATCTATGATGCTTCAATCCTGCCACATAATGAAAGCACATCCTTTCTGCCCGGGAAACCAAATGCTCCTTGAAGAACTACAGGCAATCTTTGCATTGTGGGCTTTTCCACATGGAGTTTTTCCCCGTTGCTTCCGGTCCCATACTGCTTTGGTTGGTCCCTTGCTTTCCACATGTCCTATCGACATGTGCGGAAAAGAAAAAGGGGCTGTTGTTGCCACTGACGACAACAGCCCCCTCCCTTGACAATCCTGATTATTTAAGGCATGCGTACAACCCCCCCCCCCAACTGACTCCACAACTGTGAAAATGCAGATGGAGGTCAGATGTGTGGAAGAACCGGTACCCAAACCAATAGCATCGCATGTGGATCGACTGCCAAGCAAAACAGAAGTAAGTCAACTATGCGGAAAAGCCCATTGTGGGTAGCGCGTCTAGGAAGATCGGGCCATGTCAACTTACCCTTTAGTCTGTGTGTGTTTTTGTATGACAGCATTTGCAGGTTTGACGTGTCCTGCCAGCCAGCAGGGAAGTGGTAAATCAACATCACCCTTTGACTCATAAGAGATCCCCCGTCCCTGAGTGAATATCCCACATCCCTTTGTCCCCTGAAAATCTCCCCTTCTGACTTTTCTTCTGTACCAGTTCTATGGTATTGACGAATGGATGGGTACGTGTTACATCTTGTGGTGGGACCCTTTTACTCTTGTCTAGTAGCACCTTAAGAGACCAGCAAGATTTTTGGGGTATAAGCTTTTGAGATTACAGAAAAGCTCCTGACTATGTGGATCGTGAAAAGCGATGGTTGGTTTTAAAAGAAATGCATGTCCAACAACATCTAATTGCTTTGATGCGCAACCTGTGCTCGGGGAAAGAGGCTACTGTGAGAACGGAATATGGAGAAACAGAATGGTTCACAAATTGGCAAAGGTGTCAGACGAGGATGTATTTTATCTCCCTATCTCTTCAGTCTGTATGCAGAACATATCATAAGGAAGGCTGGAATAGATTTAGATGAAGATGGGAGTGAAAATTGGTAGAACGCATATTAATAACTTGAGATATGCAGACGACACCACTTTACTGGAAGAAAACAGTGAAGAGTTGAAATGACTACTGATGAAGGTTAAAGTGTCAAAGCAGAATTACAGCTTGTCATGATCTGTGTAGGGCCTCTGGAGAGCTGTGACTGGGAGAAAAGCCTGAGGCCTAGGGCCCAGGAGAGGCCTGTGTGGTAGTAGAAAGCAAGCTGCCTACAATTCCCACAATGCCTAGAGCCAGCTGCAACTAATGGGGATACTGGAAGTCTCTGAGAAGATGTGTTCTTATACTTGGTGGTCAGTTTAACTGACGTACTTTTCTCTGCGGTCTTGCCTCACACAGGAGTGAACTGAGGAGACTGGTCTGGGAAAAAGATCCCTCAGTTAGGGGACAGAGTGAGTTACAGGGACAGGCCTGGTAAGAAGGCTGTAGGCCTTAAATAGTAACAGTTAAAGTGAAATAGGTAGCTGCATTAGGTTTGTGCTTATTTTTGCCTTTAAGCATGGTTATACATTTTTAAAGCACCTTGCCTTATTTGCCTTGCCCCAATATTGTTTTGATAAACCATTATTTTATTCTCTGCCTGGTCATCACGCCTGTGTTTTCTCGGCTGTAAAAGGGGCATTTTGGTTGGGCTCGAGAGGGTACCCTGGGTCTTCTCAAGGGACCGTAAGTCCAGGGTGGTGGCAGCAGAAGGCGGTCATGGCACCGCTGAACATCAAGAAGACAAAAGTAATGACGCACAATCATGAAAGCTGACAATGAAGAAATAGAAATTGTTCAAGATCTTCCATTCCTTGGCTCCACCATCAACCAAAGGGGGAGACTGCAACCAAGAAAAAAGAAGGATATTGAGACTTGGAAGGACACCCTTGAAGGAACTAGAAGAGATCCTTAAGTGTAAGGATGTGTCACTGGCAACCAAGATCAAGATTATTCTTGCCAGAGTATTCCCCATTACTACGTACGAGTGTGAAAGCTGAGAGGAAGAAAGCTGATTTCATTTGGACTGCGGTGTTGGAGGAAAGTTTTATGGATACTGTGACCTACCTGAAAGATAAATCGAGTGGGTTCTAGGTCTGAACTCTCCCTAGAAATTCAAATGACTAAATGGAGGCTATTGTACCTTGGCCACAGTACGAGAAGACGAGAGCTGCCAGAGAAGACAAGAACACTCCAAAAGTTGGTAGAAAGGAGGAAGACCCAACAAGAGATGGATTGACTCCATCCAGGCAGCCACGGCCCTCAGTTCGCAAGACCCGAGCAAGGCTGTTAATGGCAGGACTTTGTTGTTGTTGTTGTTGTTGTTGTTGAGTCACACAGTCGAGTCTGACTCTTCGCAACTCCATGGACCACATCACGCCAGGCCCTCCTGTCTTCCGTCGTCCTCTGGAGTTCGCTCAACTTCATGTCTGTTGCTTCGATAACGCTGTCTGACCATCTTATCCTTTGCCGTCCCCTTCTTCTTCTTTGACCTTCAGTCTTTCCCAGCATCAGGGTCTTCTCCAGTGAATGCTCCCTTCTCATTTGGTGGCCAAAGTATTTGAGCTTCGGCTTCAGTCTCTGGCCTTCCAGGGAACAGTCAGGGTTGATTTCTTCAAGGATTGACTGATTTGATCTCCTTGCAGTCCAAGGGACTCTCAAGAGTCTTCTCCAGCACCATAGTTCAAAAGCATCCATTCTTCGGCGCTCGGCCTTCCTTATGGTCAGGACGTTTCGGAGGACATTAATTCACAGGGTCACACATGTCAGAAGCGACTTGACGGCACTTCATGCACGCACGCATGCACGCACACACACGGTTTCTCAAGTCAAAGCTTCCTTTGTCAGATTTCTGACACTCTGACTTCCAAAATCCTACATCCCAGAAATCTTGTTCATCTCTAAGGTGCTACCGGGCTCTATTTTAGCTGTTCTACTGCAGACCAAAACGGTTGCCCTCTGCAACTATCCTTCCTCCTGACACCCACCAGTAGCGGAATTGAACGGGCAGCATTACCTTTCTTCAGACTGAGAGGGAAGAATCACAGTAGACTGGGGAGAAAAACCCACAGAACTGTAGGAAAAGCCTCAACAATTAAAAAGAACCAAAACAAAAAACAAAACCCCAAAAGAAGAACCGCGTATAAAAGAACCTGTGAAACTTACTGGCACTTATGTGGGAAAAGGTCCCGCCTTTTCAACAGAACAGACAATCGTAGCGCAGCGGCCTTGATCCCTCTCCGACTCCCCCAAATCTTCTCCCCTTCCCTCATCCCGGATCAGCCTTCCTTTGGCCCCCTTTCAAGAAAAAAGATCCAACAAACCTGTGCAAACCCAGGTCTTAACTTTCCACTTTCCAATCCATCCGCCGTTCTCGTTCCTCTGATCCACAAGTCACTCTTTCGCCCTCCATGCAAAAATATTTATAAAAAAAATAGCAGCAAGAATAAATATTAAATATCTTTTTTCCTTTAAAAAAGGAGTCTCTCTAATACTCTATAAACCAAAAACGGATGGATGACGGTGAGATGCCGGCTGATTCAGGAGTCCCATTCCAGTCTGCTTTGTAAACATCCCTTACGCTGAGAATTTGGAGGAGAACAAAACAAAACAAGAGATGCCCGAGTTTCTTCAGACCTAGAAACGGAGATGAAAGATGGAGGAGAGAAAAAATTAGAAGGGAACGTCACAGCTTAAGCCCTACCTCCTCGCCCTGCCCTTGTCCTTCCTGGTGAACCCTTTCCCAAGGACGGAATCGGTCCCGCTATGGCCAGATCAGACGCACAGAAAAGATCCCAGCCAAACTGTGCCCTCTAGCCAGGTGTGACCCTCTTTGTTCAAGTTCCCTGCGGAGGAATTCCCCGGGCTCCGCACAGCGGAACTTTGACATCTCTTTCCATCTGGAGTGATTGGTGGTTGCTTCCTCCTGATCGTATCCTGAGTGGTGGCTTCTGGTTGTATTCCCAGCATACGGGAGTTGCACCATGAACTCAGAAGGAGAAGGGACCTGGGTTCCAGTCCTCACCTATCCCAGAGCTCATGTGAAAGTCTCTAAAATGTGCAATTTTGGCTTACCGGGGTGGGGCCGGTGGCAGAAATTAATATCCCGATTCTTACATTATTTTTCGTACACTGTGCAGGAGAATATATCCACTTGTGTCTTTAGGAAGTAAGGGGGGGGGAATTCCTCTTCTTGTGTGTTTCCCTTTCTGTTTTTTTAAATTGTTGTTTATTTTTGGTATTTTTTTGTGTGTTTGGGTGTGCGTGCATGTGAGTGTATGTGCACCTGGAATTCATGGCGACCTCTGGTGACTGACCCCTACTGGAGGCCTGAGGGATATTCAGAGAGGTGGCTGAATGAAGCCTGCCCCCGCCTCCTGACCGATGCTCCCTCTAAGCTGTGGAGTCTTGTGAGCAAAAATCCTACTTTGTGAGCTCCTGGCATTAAAGCTGTGAGCAAGCGATTTGGCTACTGCATAAAGTAGTTTGCTCTGGAGACCCTCCCTTCCTGAGCTAAGACAAAAACGTGTGAGCCGGAGGCTAAAAAACTGTGAGCTAGCTCACACTAATTCAGCTTAGAGGGAGCACTGCTCCTGACTGCTGGTATTCCTTGGAGGTCTCCCATCCAAGTACTCGCCAGAGTCAACCCTGCTTAGCATCTGAGATTGGACAAGATCAGGCTTTCCTGAGCTATCGAGGTCAGGGTGTGTTTCCCTCTCTGGATGACTGATCATCAGTTCCTACTGGAGAAGGGCACGTGGAGGTTGGTCACCCTTTGCCTTATGTGTCTGGAGTTTAATATTGTTTCAGTATCCTTCAATTCTTCTCTCGTTCAGAGCGGCAGCCCGCTTGCTGGCTCCGCACCACCTTATGCTGAAGCTGTTGCTGTTTCGGATGGAAGCGTAAATGTGGGCAGGGGGCCCGTGGTCAAAACAGGCCCCAGAAGGCCAAGTCTCCCTCTTCCCAGCATACCAAAAGTCAGGCATTCGCGAACTGCGTACACTCACCTGCGAGTTCTTCTTAGATTCTCCCAGGTGCCGTTCTGAAAAGGGAGGATCGTGTGCTTCGAGAGCTAGTACGGGAAGTAAACATTGTCTAACAACAAATTGATTGGAGACTGCCAAAGCCGCAAGCGCCCTGTGTTAACCAGTTGTTCCAGAATAACCAAAATAAACAAGGCTGCGGAAGGGGAGGACTGCGTATGTCGGAGATGCGGAGTCCCGTCCTTGTTCCAACTCATTTAGCTTTCTCTTCTGTGACTGGCAGGGGCTGTGCAGTGTCCCAACTGGCAAAAATGTTCTTTCCCACCACCGTCTACCCAGACCCGAGGGGCCAGAAAAATCAGCTGTTCTACCACTGAGGTCTGTCCGTTCTTCAGATACAATGCTCCCTGTTAGACAAACAGGCCCGGCCACAAAGAATAACCTGGGAAAATATCCCACGAGTCTGCAAATCACAATATTTACGGAGACAGTATGCTCAGGGAACAAGGTGAGAGACAAAACCAGGATAACCCGTGACCCCTTACCCGGCCGTTTCCCATCCCCCTCCTTGCAGGTGAGTGGTACCTGAGAGAATTGGAGAAGAACAAATTCCAGGTGAGCGCCTAATTGGCCATTCTCCGGATTGTCTCAGATGCCACCACAAAAGCAGGGCCAAAATCAGATGCCAAACATCTCCCCCTCCTACTGGGTCATTTCTGTGATGAGACGTGGGCTCTGTTGCCATCGACATGCACGTAACTGCCACCTTTTTGAAATTCTGAGCCAGTGTACCGAGGCAGTGAGGTATCGGACAGAGGATAAGAAATGGACGCATAATACAGACAAAACAGATGTACTTATTGTGATTGCAAAATGTAGCTGATCAGGGATGGGTGGCGTTCTCTGTGGCAAGTTGAGTCTGCATGTTGCAGTCAGGTAGGTGCCTGCGGGGACCAAGGTTGTCTTGAATCAGTATTGGCCAGTTCACCAACTGTGTCTCTCTTTGGCCAAGAGAAACACATTCACGATAACTCACACCTTAGTCCAAAATGCTGCAGCTGGACTCTGTTTAGGTTCCAGACTTCAAGGACATTCTATGCCAAGTTTGCTGCATCTGTGCTGTCCGCTACTTAGTTTCTGGACCCAATTCAAAATGCTGGCTCTGACCTTCCAAGCTGTAAATGGTCCGGACCTCGAGTACTTCAGGCAAGGCCGCGAACTTTTCTTTGAGGGACTCTACGAATTCTACGGTGTAACGTTCGGAGAAGGCTAATGTGTCCTTTGACGATGTTTCTCAAATGCTCGAGAGAAGTAGGACAAACTTCCTCTCTTATAGGTGCTATGGAAAGCAGGTAGGTCTTCTGGGGAGGTATCGCTGTGAAGAACTGTTGTATTTTTTTATTCACAGAATTTGTATCCTGCCCCTAAAAGGGCCACGGAGCTGGCTAACAGTTTACAATATACATGCCATGTTGTATCTGGACCGGGCATTGCAGGACGTAGCGGGATGGCTTAGACTGAACCAATTGAAACTGAATCCGACAAAGATGGAGGTCCCGTGCCTGAATTGGAATGGTTCGGGGTTAGGGATCCCACTACCACCTTTGGTGGGGTGCTGCTGGTGGCAGTGCCGAGAGTCAGGAGTTTGGAAGTGCTCCTGGATGTTTCCTTGTCAAGGCCCAGGTAGCAGCCGCTGCCAAGGCAGCCTTTTACCATCTCCGGTTGAGTAGGCAGTTGGTTCCCTTCCTCGAACGCAAAGATCTGGCTTCAGTGATCCATGCAATGGTCACCTCGAGGTTGGACTACTGCAATGCTGTCTACATGGGGCTGCCCTTGGGGCAACTCTGGAAGCTGCAGCTGGTGCAAAATGCGGCGGCCAGGCTGTTGATGGGCCTTCCTATGCGGGAGCACATCCAGCCTGTGCTAAAGTCACTGCACTGGCTGCCAATAGCGTTTCGGATCCGCTTCAAGGTTTTGACCTCTAAAGCCCTTTATGGTCAGGGGCCTGCCTACCTGAGGGACCGCAATGTGAGACAGAAAGAGAAGCTGTGAGGAGACCTTGTGGTGATGCCAAAGCAGTTCTGGCTCAGGGGGATGGAGAGGCTCACCCTTCCAGTGTGCTCCAGGCCTGGCCTGGCCGGATGGTCTCTGAGTGTCTCGAAGCTGCTCCTACTTGGGGGTCTTCGCAGAGATGGCGCCTGCCCTCGTCCTGTTGGGGCCCCGTGCTGTTCCTAGAGGCAGTCTCCAATCAATTGTCCGTACACAATTTACTTCCTACCGACCCTTCTCGTCTTCTGGAAGAGCGTCCGAGAGAAGCTAGGGGGATTCTAGCTGCCTGCCAAGGCAACTTTTAGCTTTCTTCTGTCCATAACGAAACATTTTGGAATTGATGGATGGCTAAGGTTTATGCCAATAAAGGCTACCTTGACTTGACTTGACTTGGATGGCTAAGGTCCTCTCTCTACTGCGGAGGCCTTATCTCCCAGCGGATGGGCGTACGACTCCCCCCAGCCTGAGAAGGGCCTACTGGCCGTATCCTCTAGGCCAAAGCGGACCTACCGCTAAGGAGCATTCATCGACATTTAAGGACAGCAGAACGGCAGCAGAGACCGCTGCCCTGTGCATTCGAGGCATGCAGTAAGGAAAAGGAAACGAAACGGTCGGCTTACCCATGTGATTTGCACAAGAGCTTGACCCCCGCCCGAGGCTTCCTGTAGGACTCCTCTATCACAGGAGCTGTGTGCGTTTAACTCAAGTCAGAAAGCTTTTGCTGCGGCTACACCAGAAACTGCAGGGCGTTGTCCCCGCCACCCATCGTGCCTGCATGCTCCCTGCCTTACAATCCCCAGTCTTCCAAATCCACACCCGTGTTGCAAAACCGTCACTCCCTGCAAGGGTTCACACCTACTCACCTGTTCTCCTCGTTGCAACAGAGTTTAGGAAAACAGATTACCCTCTGCCACCCCGTCCCACCCTCCCTAAAATCCAGGATTCGTGGTTTTGGGTGCATCCTTAGGAATGCCGAGCACAGGTGGATGGACAGAGGCGGGATCCCACATGAAGCGTCTGATGGGTAACAACCACCCCCTACAAAACAAGGGGGTGAGGAAGAAGCGATTGTCCGGATGCTCCGTGAGTGCCCGCGGGCAGCTTGTAAACATTACGACACCGTACCGACAACCAGGATACGTTTCAAAGACTGTGCAAGTGAAAGGTTAGAAAAGGCAAAGCACCTAAACGTCGAGCTGGAATGAAACTTAACAAAGTCTGAAATTCAGCACGTTCCTGAAGTTTGAATTTATCCTCCCAGTTTTTTGGGGCGGAACGTTTCCATTTTTGAAAGCTGGTTTTGATGGATACTTAAGATATATTTTTTTTTAATCCCAGTCAAATACAGTTCAAGGCCAAAACTTTCATGCACCAATATCCACTTTCGCAGATGTTTTAAGTTTCACCTATCTTCAGTTGGCAGGAATGCATGGATATAAAGCAATGGTCCCTCTAAGCTGTGGAGTCTTGTGAGCGGAAATTCTACTTTGTGCGCTACTGGCGTTAAAGCTGTGAGCCAGCGATTTGGCTACTGCATAAATCAGTTTGCTCTGGAGACATCGTTCCTGAGCTAAGGCAAAAAGGTGTGAGCCGGAGGCTAAGAAACTGTGAGCTAGCTCACACTAACTCGGCTTAGAGGGAACACTGATGCAAAGTTAAGATGGGTAGGAACTGGGATGACCTGAGCGCTAGGCAAACCAGGCCAATCACCTAGGGCACCGGATTTTGAAGCGTGCCCCCAAAAAACCCGAGAAGAGCCTCTCCTACCAGCATGAAGGGAATATTAGCATTCACTGGACACTACAATCTCTCTATCTATTTACTCTGGTCTTCTGTTGTGGTCATGATGCGCTGCAGAGAGCTTTTGGAGACTTTTCCTAGTTCGTTTTGAAGCCCAATAAGTAAAATGTTCATTCGAGGTTTTACTTTTCTCTAGAATTCACCTAGAAGTCTTTTTTTGGGGGAGCTATTACCAAGACCAGAATCCACAGCAATTCAAGGTTCGGGTGTTAGAAGACTATTCAAAGAAACAAATTAAAAGATTAGGGCAGATGAATGAACGGTCTGCCCCAGCAACCGATGAACTGGCAAAGCACGATTCCATTTCTGTTCTGCCGAGTAACATAACTGTGTATTAGCCAGGCCCGTAGCTACGGTGGGGCTCCTGGGGGCTCCACCCCCTTTCTTAAAGGCACAGCCCCACAAGAATTTCTCCTGTAAATGCTTTTTTCAATAATTTTAAAACATTTTTTTAAGGTGTGGGCTCCTTGAAGCAGAGTGGGGTGTTGCAGTTGACTGCTTTCTGCACAGAGCAAGGGGGTTGGAGTAGGTGACCTCTAGGACACCTTCTAACTCTGTGTAAAAAAAAAACTGGTCTCCTTTAAGAGAGCTTTTCTGCCCAAGTGTTAGCTTTCTTGACTATAGAAGTCATCACCTGCCACCTGCCGGCTTGTGATCAGAATTGTGGCTTAGCCTGGCAGAAGTGATTAACTTGCAGCAGCTGAGAACTGTCATCTAAAGTGGTTGACGGCTTGCAATTTAGAGATCTATCCAGGTAACAGCTTTCTGTTGGCTAAATGGCTTTTCTTTCTGCACTGAGAACTTCAGCCCCCCCAGAAAAAAGAATTGCCACACAAGCCACAAAATCCTAGCTAAGGCCTGGTATTAGCTAGATTCGAATTCAGTATCACCTTAGAGTCCAACAAGATTTTCAGGGTAGAAGCTTTAGTGAGTCAAGGCTCTTTTCGTCAGATAGCAGGGAGCTTTTGCCGTCGACCGACATGACTGTCCATGACTAGGACTCTGACAAAGGCGGCTTTGACTCTTGAAAACTTATACCCTGAGATTCTTGTTGGTTTGTAAGGTGTGACTGGACTCGAATCTGGCTCTTCTTCTGCAGACCAGCATGGCTTCCCTCTGGATTGTTGGACCTTCTGGCTTCACCGGGCAACACTCTGCCTGGTTCTTTTGTTTGTACACTGGCTCACAAGAGCTCCATCACTTAAGGTACCACAATATTCTTGATTAATACAAGGGCTGATCCATGACTGATAGGGATGGGTATCTCTCAACCTCATTTCCTTTTGGGGTGAAGACAGGGAGAAGAAGGAGAAGAGGAGGAGGAGGAGGAGATTGGATTTATAACCCCGCCCTTCACTCGGAGTCTCAGAGCAGTTTACAATCTCCTTTCCCTTCCTCTCATCATATTCAGAGGGGAGGAGGTGCTTTGAAAGAAGGAGAAGAAGGAGAAGAAGAAGAGGAGGAAGAGATTGGATTTATAACCCCGCCTTTCACTCGGAGTCTCAGAGCGGCTTACAATCTCCTTTCTCTTCCTCTCATCATATTCAGAGAGGAGGAGTTGCTTTGAAAAATGCCTCCGTGGCACTTAAAGTACTCACTTTCCTAGGTCCGAGGCAAAATGACTACCAACAAAAATTCTGCAGGTTTAGGGCACAGTTTCCTGTAGCGTAAAGCCAACCCTGTTCCTGACACGGATTGTGTTAATGGTAGGACAGGCACCTAGTGACCAGCGCTTGTGACATCACCAACACCTTCCCCTTCACACTGATAAAACAAAAAGTTGGAAGGTAAAGGAGGCCCATCAGTCTTTCAGACGGGGGCCAGCACTCTACTACCAAGGGGGAAGGACATGACCAACTCATTCAGAGTTCTACTTGCTAGTGTGGGTTTTTGCTATCGTTATACTTGCTCTGCGTGAGGAGTCTAAAGAACAAGTGCTACTGGGCTCATCTACATGCTAAAGAACAACTAGATCAGCTACCTAGAGAGGTGATGAGCTCCCCCTCACTAGCAGTTTTCAACAGTGATTGGATGAACCCTTGCCAGGGATGCTTTAGGCCAATTTTGCTTTGAGCAGGGGGGTTGGACTAGATGGCCTATAGGGAAGCTTCCGACTCCATGATTCTCTGACCTGTTTTCACCTTCTGTTTGCACGATAAGAAGGAGCCCTGCTGGATCAGACCAGGCAATGGTGCGGCTAGTCCAGCATCCTGTTTCACGCAGTGGCTGATCAATTGCACTGGAGGAACATCAGGCAGGGCATGTAGAGGGCAAGGCCTTCCCCTGATGTTGTCTCCTAGCATTGGTACACAGAGGTTTGCTGCCTTTGTATATGGAGCTTAAGAACCTCAGAAGAACCCTGCTGGATCAGACCAGGGAGGGTCCATCCAGTCCAGCATCCTATCTCATGCAGTGGCCAGCCAGTTCCTTCGAACAGCCAACAACAGGGCATGGAGACCGAGGCCTTTATAAGATCAGAAGAGCCCTGCTGGATCAGACCAGTAAAGGTCCATCCAGTCCAGCATCCTGTCTCACACAGGGGCCAACCAGCTCCTCTGGAGGGCCAGCAACAGGGCAGAGAGGCTGAGGCCTTTATAAGAACATCAGAAGAGCCCCGCTGAATCAGACCAGTGAGGGTCCATCCAGTCCAGCATCCTGTCTCACACAGTGGCCAACCAGCTCCTCTGGAGGGCCAACAACAGGGCAGAGAGGCCGAGGCCTTTATAAGAACATCAGAAGAGCCCCATTGGATCAGACCGATAAAGGTCCATCCAGTCCAGCATCCTGTCTCACATAGTGGCCTCTGGAGGGCCAACAACAGGGCAGAGAGGCTGAGGCCTTCCCCTCTGATAAGAACATCAGAAGAGCCCTGCTGGATCAGACCAGTGGTCCACCTAGTCCAGCATCCTGTCTCATGCAGGGGCCAACTGTTTGCTCTGGAGGGCCAACTACAGGGCAGAGAGGCCAAAGACTTCCCCTGATGTTGCCTCCTGGCGCTGGGATTCAAAGGCTCCCTTCCGTCACCACAGCATAACAACTTGGTACTTGGCTGTCTTCGCAACCCCCTGAGCTAAATAGGCAGGATCAAGGAGTGAGTGTATATTCATTACCTCAGTTGCATAAATGCATGGCTCCATCTGGTCTGGGATGATGTAGATGGGGTGGTAGGCACCTTCTTTGGGATAACCAGCAGGGCTGATGGATAGGATTGGCTCAGATTTTTTACTGCAGTGGAGAAAGAAGAACCAAGGAAGGTGTTAAAACACTGGTAGGAAGATAACCTGCCAAGAGTCCTTAGCATCCTAAAAAAAAAAAGAGGTTGAAGGGGGTCAAGCCTATTAGGAATCACATCTTCTCTCCCGGAAATTTGTCCCTAAGATGTGTGAGGGAGGGAACTGGTTTTGGCTACTCACCAGTGAGGGAAAGGCATTCTGCACATACTTGGCATGCATCAGACCATGGAGATTCTCCAACATAACAGCTTCTCTGTCTGAGGGACAGGAGGCTGTGAAGTCTCCCCAAACCCATCCCACCGCTTTGCCACCATGTTGTTCCTGAGGATTGGCAATAGGTAATTAAATCAAATCCGGATTATTGTTCTAGACTGGCAGTCCAGGATTGAGAAAGCAGAACCTGCCAGTGCTGGATCAGAGCAGAGGTTCATCTGGACCGGTGTTCTGTTTCCAATAGCTGCCAGTCTCTAAGGACTCTCAGGATCCTGTTGGGCTACCTTGGGTATGTGTAGGTGAGAGGGGCCACAGCTCAGTGGCAGAGCCTCTACTTTGCATGGAGAAGGTCCCAGGTTCAATCCTCAGCATCTCCAGCTACACGGACCAGGTAGTAGGTAATGCGAAAGACTCTGGAGAGCCTCTTCCATCTATGGTGCTATATGGGAGAGTCAAGAAAATTCCATATCCAGATAGGTTGTGTCCATGTCGGATGAGTGAGATTGAAGATAACAATCATGTTATTTTGCACTGTAAGTTTTATGATGATCTCCGTTCTGTATTTTTAGAGCCTTTCCTGCTACCTTTGGAGGGCCGATCCGAGGATTGTGAGACCCTTTATACTTTTAGCCTCAGATAAGAGCGAGATCATTGAGCCTGTAGCAAAATTCCACTACCAGGCCTCTAAGAGGAGATGTTCTTTCTGACCACAGATTCCAGTGTATTTTATTTGGATTTGGGCTGTAATGCCAATAAAGGTCTCTGTGTGTGTGACTCTGGAGATCGGTCTGAGTAGACAATACTGACCTTAATTGTCTGCTTCGGTATAAAGCAGCTTCTTGAGGGTATGTGTGTTGCCTGGTACACAGTGCCTGCATTTACATCTTAGGGCTGTTGACAGATATACCCTCTTGGCCTGGCTACTCATTCTAGCATCTAGCAATGCAAGAAAGCAGGTGGCATTACAGTGTGGGCATTTGGAATGCTGGCATTTGGAAGCAGGCCCTGAGACCCAGATGCCAGCCAAGGAGGCCAGGGCTACAAAAGAGGCAGGATTGGGATTCGAGAACCACAGGCAAGGTTATAGGACAGAGAGGCTTTAAGTGCAACTTCTGAAGAGACAAGCAGCAGTATGGAGAGGGATCCCTACCAATGCTACCTCTACACTAAGGAGTCTTGTGAGCAAAAATTCTACTTTGTGAGCTACCGGCATTAAAGCTGCGAGTGAACGATTTGGCTGCCGCATAAATGAGTTTGCTCTGGAGCCGTCCTTCCTGAGCGAAGACAGAAATCTGTGAGCCGGAGGCTAAAAATTGTGAGCTAGCTCACAATAGCTCAGCTTAGAGGGAACACTGGTTAGTGTGAGCTAGCTCACAGATTTTAAGCCTCCAGCTCACACATTTTTGTCTTAGCTCAGGAAGGATGGCTCCAGAGCAAACTAATTTATGCAGTAGCCAAATCGCTCACTCACAACTTTAATGCCATTTGGCTCATAAAGTATAATTTCTGCTCACAAGACTCCACAGCTTAGAGGGAACATTAGTCCCTACTTAGTTTTATTCTCCTTGAAGTACAGATATTCTCATTTCTATGTGCCACATTGTAAATGCCAAGAAATAAAAAGTAGGAAACAGCAGAAGGGCTAGCATTCGAGAATTCAAGAAGGTACAGCAGGTTACATCATCGAGCAGTGAGGCTGGCACTGAGGTGCCACAAGAAAGGCAGGCAGACTTACTATAGAAACAGCCGTTTTGCAGGCAACCCTTGCCCCCAGAACACAAGCAGAGCCAGAGAAAAGGCAGAACTGAGACTCTTGAGTGCCCCAAGACAGACAGTAATTGTTCTTGCACATACTGGAAGACAGGCAGCGGGCTACAGAAAAGAGCAACCTCATAGTCATCTGAAAACTGATGAAATTCCTATATGTTTTAGTTTCCTAAAACTACAAAGTAAAAATGAAAAGAGCTGCCAGCTATGCCAGGCCATGACCATGAGAGAGAAAAGAGGCAGAGCTACTGACAACAGAAGACATAGTTGCACATGCTGGGATTGTGGCAGCAAGAAAGAGACTCCCTTAATTTATGTTTTTTTTTATTATCATCTGCAAAATATTGTCTTCTTTTTCCTAGTATGTATATATGTTTTGGACTCCCATGAATATAAAATAGAGTGGACTGGGCATGAGAAGGGTCTCAGTCATGCATGTCTACCCATAAGCATTTCAGAAAGTCCACAGGATAGAGTTTGCTTGCACCCTCTGGAATACAGGCAGTACAGCAGAGTCAGCTCCCCTTGTTCTACTATTCACATCACTTTGAAAACTTTCATCATTTGGAAAAAGAAGAAGAAGAGATTGGATTTATACCCCGCCCTTCACTACCCAAAGGAGTCTCAGAGCGGCTTACAAACTTCTTTCTCTTCCCTTCCCCACAACAGACACCCTGTGTGAGGTAGGTGGGACTGAGAGAGCTCTGACAGAAACTGCTCTTTTTCAAGGACGGCTGTGCCAGAACTATAGCTTGCCCAAGATCATCCAGCAGCTGCAAGTGGAGGAGTGGGGAATCAAACCCGGTTCTCCCAGATTAGAGTCGGCACACTTAACCACTACACCAAACTGGTGTAAGTAAAACCCTTAGAACAGTAAAACCCTTAGACTCAGCAGTCAATAATAAAACTGGCACCAATGGAACTGGGAACTAAACCAGCTAAAAACCTTCCAAGAGAGACATCTTCCAGACATTCTTCCGGGTCAGCCCCACATGGAGAACTGAACGATAATCTAATTTTGGTTGTTACCCAGATGCGTATGACTGGCCATATCAAGCCTGTTCCAGGAACGGCCGCAGGGGGCGAACCAGCCTACGAAACAGCTTCCAAGAAAACGAACATCAATTCAGACAATAAGCAATCAAGAAAAAGCAGCAGTTAAAATCAAAGAAATAGCAAAACTAGCAAAACAAAATGCAATGAAATAGCCATTTGAACCCTCCCCAGTTCTGTATCTTTATGCAACATCACCCAAAGCACAGCATTAGGCAAATGCTTTCCTAAAAGCAGAGTTTAGTGTCTGAAGACCAGCAGAGAGGTGTTTAGATATGCTGCCCCTGGGATGGGAGTTCTACAAGACAGGCTTAAGCCCTGGAGAGAGCCCTTGATCTTTTGTTCAAATGGCAGGTGATCTTCAGGTGATCTTAAAGGAGGGGTCTCCAACATGGTGCCCTGGTGCCCTCTGACCCCTTTTTCGGCACTCGCCAAGAACTTACAGACAATACAAAGCCTTTATTGGCATATATCAGGTTATCCATACAGACAATACACAAATATAGAGGTAGCGAGGATAATTTGAGTATAAACAGTTAAACAATTTTCAATTGGTCCTCGATTACCAAACTTAAAAAATAGGGCTGCTTTTCCAGTTATTTCAGGTAACGAGTCATTAAGAAGATGGAACACCATCAAGGCATCCGAATGGCCCGACAAATTGAGTAAAGTTGGGGAACCGAGTCAACTGATTCTAAGTGACAACCGCAGAATCTTGCAGAGTATGTGAACTTATTATATCTGCCATAAGTGACTGCAGATGGAATAGCATTGCACCTAGCAGGCGCAAATGCGCTGCGCATCTGTGGCGCATGAAGGGCAGATAAATAGGGTGCCAATCGGCCTGTAATCAGAGGGATTTCAAAGTTTGGGGGGGAGCAGGATATTTTTTTTGCAGAACTGGCTAACTTTTGCAGTTCGACGTCTGGAACTCTGTGTTTGATTGACTGCTATGCGTTTGGAAATGGAAGCATGAATAATGGATCTAGAGATAAGCCCATTGTAGTTATTTTTTTCCTCTCTGCAGGCAGTCCTGCTGGAGACGATAGATTCTGATAGCATTCGATGCAAAAAAGCTCCTGAGGTCAGCACTGTAGTGCACTCGTAGCCAATATTTAATTGACATGAGCCATGCTCTGGTTTCTACCAAATTTAGGCCTGTTCCTAGACAGAGAACAGTATATGGAACACAGCGTGGCAGGCCCATGATTTTCCATGCAAACTTGGATCAAACTCTTTCAGTATCAACCTCGGAAGTGCTAATCCATACCGGCATACCATACAATAGTTGTGCAATTGCTTTAGCCTTAAAGACTTTTAGCGTGGCTGAAACAAACTGATTACCTCTATTAAAAAAGAAACGTAAAATGGCTGATGCGTTAATAGGAGCTATATTAATTGCTGATTTGCGATGGGTTGACCAAGACGTATTGTAACTGAAATGGAGACCCAGATATTTGTAATGCTGGATCTGCTCCATTTCTTTTCCATCAAATATCCATGTTTGGATTTTACAGGACTTAGCAAATACCAATATTTTAGATTTCTTGTAATTCAGATGTAATTTATTTATAGAGAAGAAGCTAAGACATCTATTTAGCCGATGTCTAAGCCCCACCCTTGTACGGGAGAGTAGTACTGCGTCACCCACGTAAAGTAAGATGGGAACATGAGATGAACCCAATTTAGGGAAATGACAATCTTCTTCTACTAAAAAGGGGGCAAGGTCATTGAGAAATAAGTTAAATAAAAAAGGAGCCGAGTAGGCATCCCTGTTTAACTCCATTACTAAAAGGAATTTCAGGTCTTAATTCCCTTGTAGTTGAACATTTAATTTGACAAGCAGTAGAAGAAGTGTGTAACATTTATGATTAGTTTAAGGAGTCGCTTGTCTGTTCCCGATTGGTACCGTTTGGCCCATAATAGCTCTCTGTCAATTGAATCGAATGCTCCTTTTGAGATCTAAAAAGGCTGCACAGAGTTTGGAATTTCTAGATTTAGTGTACTTTTTGGCCAGATGCACTGAAGTAATGCAATGGTCTAGTGTGGATTTACCCTTGCAGAATCCAAGTTGTTCGGGGCCTAAAGCTCTTTGCTGAGACCTCCAAGAAGCTAGTTTATTTTTATTTTTATTTATTTATTTGTTACATTTACACCCCGCCCTCCCCACAAACAGGCTCACAAGGGGTCGGTACAATGTACCTAGTCTCCATAGAACATTAAAACATTTAAAACAAATTAAAACAATCATATATTGAAAGTGCCATAATAATTAAAGTGTTTGCAGTCCTCGTCGGTACTTCACTGGATTAAATGGCGCTCTCTGAGATGTACCCCTAAAGTTCCCGGCTCAGAGATCTCCCGGCCTCCTGCGGAGATATGGCTCAGTCTCCACGCTAGGGCCAGCCCTGTACCACAGATGTCCAATAGTGGTAGCTGGTGGTAGTGGTGGGCGGCTCCTAGTTGAAAGCCTGGCGGAAGAGCTCTGTCTTGCAGGCCCTGCGGAACTGTAGAAGGTCCCGCAGGTCCCTGATCTCCGGGAGCTCATTCCACCAGTAAGGAGCCTCCACTGAAAAGGCCCTGGCCCTGGTGGCAGCGAGCCTGACGTCCATAGGGCCTGGAATAATTAGTCAATTTTGTCGTGACCCCGACCGTAGTGCTCTCTGGGGTATGTATGGGGAAAGATGGTCCCTCAGGTATGCCAGGCCCTGGCCATATAGGGCTTTAAAGGTAAGTACCTGGATAACAGATGCTTGCCCCCAAGTACTTATAGAAAGTGTAGGGCCAGGTGAGGCTTTTGCCCAACAAGGCTTCTGACGATTGGAAATTTTGATTGGCTTTGCAGAGTTTTAAACACGTTACTTTGGCACCAGCCGCCGTCGCAGCTCAAGGATCTCAGAGAAGGGACACTGCGGCAGCCATTTTGTGTCCGACTGTGCCCACCAGATGGCATCAGAATTCCAAAAGTGCCCACACAGGTTCCAAAAGGTTGGGGACCCCCTGCCTTTAAGCAGGCCAGAGCACCTACGGGAGGTGACGCGCCTTCAGGTAGGAATGTTCGGGCTTCAGAACTCAAAAGTGGACGTTTTCAAGGGGACCCAGCCACCAACTGGTAACCCGCTCGAAGCTTTAAAGGAAAGCGCAGTACGGCCCCATCCTCTCAGCTCACAGACTGCAAACCCCCGTGCCTTATTTAGCATCAGTTGAGAAGCTACTGCCAGCGTTATTGTCCAAGCGTGGTGTGGGACAGAGGTTAACGCAGACCCAGAGTTCCCCAGCCGTCAACTAGTTGTGGTGGCGTGTTGCTTTGAGAAGGGAGTCAAAGACAGCTGTGTCAACCCCAGTTTTGGTATCCTGGTTGATTTCTCAGTGTACCTAGTGTTGGAGAGAGCGACTCAGCATGCCCGGACATCGGGTGGCGCTAAATCACTCTTAAGTGTGTATAGATGCTATCTCCTTGAATGGGATACCTCTCTCTGTCTTAACCCAGAAGCTGCCTTCTGAAACCTCCACTTCCCCTTTGTCCTCTCCTTCTCTACACATGGCCTTCCACTGAGGCACATGTCTCTGCAGGTCCAGCAGTGGGGCCAGGACACTAGAAGCCCGCCCACTGTTGACCCTCCCCCCCAAGCACCAAGAATACAGAGCATCACTTGCCCCAGACCGAGAGTTCCTATCTATACCTTAAGAACCTAAGAGAGAAGCCAATGTTGGATCAGGCCAATGGGCCCATCCAGTCCAACGCTCTTGTCACACAGTGGCCAAAAATACCAAGTGCCAGTGGTACATCTAGTCCAGCCTCCTGTCTCACACAGTGGCCAACCAGTTCCTCTGGAGGGCCAACAACAGGGCAGAGAGGCTGAGGCCTTCCCCTGAGAAGGACATGGGAAGAGCCCTGCTGGATCAGACCTGTGGTTTAAGAACATAAGAACAGCGCTCCTGGATTAGACCCATGGTCCACCTAGTCCAGCATCCTGTCTCACCAGTGACCAAACACTTCCTCTGGAGTGCCAGCAACAGGTCAGAGAGGCTGAGGCCTTCCCCTGATAAGATCATCAGAAGAGCTGTGCTGGATCAGACCAGGGAGGGTCCACCTAGTCCAGCCTTCTGTCTCACACAGGGGCTAACCGGTTCCTCTGGAGGGCAGAGAGGCTGAGGCCTTCCCCTGATAAGATCATCAGAAGAGCTGTGCTGGATCAGACCAGGGAGGGTCCACCTAGTCCAGCCTTCTGTCTCACACAGGGGCTAACCGGTTCCTCTGGAGGGCAGAGAGGCTGAGGCCTTCCCCTGATAAGAACACCAGAAGAGCCGTGCTGGATGAGACCTGTGGTTTAAGAACATAAGAACAGCCCTGCTTGATCAGACCCATGGTCCACCTAGCCTACCCTCCTGTCTCACACTGGGGCCAACCAGTTCCCCTGGAGGGACAACAACAGGGCGTAGAGGCTGAGGCCTTCACCAGATGTTGCCTCCTTCTGGCACTGGGATTCAGAGGTTGACTGTTTCTGGATGTGGAGGTTCCCTTTAGTCACATGGCTAGCCGACAATGGATAGACCTGTCCTCCATCAAATTGTCTGCTCCCCTTTTAAAGCCGTCTTTGCCTGCAGCCATCGCTACATTCCCTGGCAGCGAATTCCACATCTTTAATCACTCGCTGTATAAAGAAGTATTCCCTGTTGTACATCCCGAATCTACTGCCCATCGGCTCATTATAAGAGCATAAGAAGAAAACGAAACCAAGAGCAGTTCTTTCCTTATCACGAGGTCCGTCTCCCGTGCCACACCCCCATCCTTTACCATTCGATTCTCTTCCCCCTTGGGGTTGCCAACCGCCAGGTGGCCCCAACCACAAATGGACCACAGTGACTCAACCAAGGTTGCACCCCACCAGTGTTCACTGTGAAAAAACTGATTCCGGTCCAATTACGGTCCACAAATTTGCTGCTGCTTTTTGTCTATTTCACGTCATGCAGTGCTGTGGCTGATGCTTCCAACCAGGGCTATTTCTGGGCCGGAACGCCCAGGAACGGCGTTCCGGCTGGCTCCCGAGTTGGCCATGCCCAGCAGGAACTCATTAGCATAACAGGCCACACCCAACAGCAGAAACTCATTAGGATTGGCTACATGAGGGGCTGTGTGGCCTAACATGCAAAGGAGTTCCTGCTCAAAAAAAGCCCCCTGGGTTTTGACAACAAACAAGATAAATAGAAAAAGAAGCAAAAGGTGGGTGTGGCTGGATGACCACACTTCTGGTAATTTGGGGGTGTGGCCTAATTTGCTAATGAGCTGCGCTGTCATGGGTATGGCCTAATATGCCAATGAGTTTCTGCTGTTGGGTGTGGCCTAATATGCCAATGAGTTTCTGCTGTTGGGTGTGGCCTATTATGCTAATGAGCTCCTGCTGGGCTTTTTCTACCAAAAAAAGCCCTGCTTCCAACAATTGTCATGCGACTACGGATTTCCCAGGTAAACAATCCGTTTCCCTCAGTGCTTCGTCAGGTCGCTTTATACTTGGAGGCCCACGCTCTACGTGTCCTGCTCAGGATTAATCTCTCCGGGAGAAAGAAACAAAAAGAAGAAGAAGAAGCAAATCTGTGGACTGCAATTGGACTTGAATCAATTTTTCACAGCGAACATTGGTGGGGTGCCACCTCCAGGAGGTGGCTGGAAATCTCCTGGGATTCAGAGTCGATCTTCAGGCCACAGAGATCGGCTCAGCAGGAGAAAAGGGCTCCTTTGAAAGTTGGTCTCCATGGTATCGTACCCTGCTGAGGCCCCTCCCCAAGCCCCGCCCTCCTCAGGTTCGACCTACAAAATCTCCAGGTATTTCCCAACCCAGAGGTGGCAACCCTATACCCTTTTCATCCCAGCTTTCTAGTAACTCGAAAGGAAAAGGCCCCCCTCCCCAACAGGACAGGGGGAGCGGAATGTCCACTTACTTCTCCAGCTTCTTCTTGAAGATGGACTCGCGGCCCTGATCCAACAACTTCCTCTTGCAGTTGAACTGGTCGCCGTTGAAGCGGCCGTCTCTGTTGGACACCTTGAACCGGCCGGGGGCGATGAGGAAGCCCTCCCTCTCCTTGAGGTTGTTGATGGTCGCCAGGTCGTTCCGGACGCTGCCCTTCACGGCCTTGCGGCCCTGCCTCATGTGCCGGAGCACGGCGACGGCGGCACAGGCCGCCAGCACCAACGTCATGAGCCCCAGGGCGAAGGACACGGCCAGGGCGGTGGGGAAAGGGCCCTCGGCCACCCGCTGGCTACTGACCGGGGTGGGAAGCTGAACTTTGAACTCGCAGCTGGAGCCCATGTAGCCGGCCAAGCACTCGCAGATGTGGCCGGAGAAGTGCGTGTAGCAGGTGCCGCTGTTCAGGCAGGGGTTGGAGCCGCAGGCGTCCATGCGGGCGCTGCAGTCCTTCCCGCCGTAGCCCAGGGTGCAGGAGCAGGTGTAGCTGTTGGCGCCGTCGATGCAAGTGCCTCCGTTGGCACACGGGCTGCCCGCACAGTCGTCTATGTTCAGCTCACAGCGGGAGCCGGTGAAACCGGGACGGCACTTGCAGATAACGCTCCGGCCCAGGTCCAGACAGTGTCCATCTGACGGAGAAGGGGGAACAGGTTACGGAGGGCTGCCGTCAGGTTGGCTTTGGTCTAGGGTCGCCAGCCTCCAGGTGGGGCCCAGAGACCTCCCAAAATTACAACTGGCCTCCTAACTACGGAGATCGGTTCTACGGCTATAAACTTGCCGGTGTGCACAAAGAAGCGGTTATACACACATCCCTAGCTGACTAAAACAAGGAGTGAAGATGGAACTGGGTTGAGCTCGTACCAGGGGAGTTCAGACATCCGGAAATGCAGGGTGAAAGCGCTGATATTCATAAATGCCGGAATTTCCCCGGTGCCTGATTACCATGCTTCCAAAGAGGGGCAGAACAGGGTGGTGACCAATGTTCCCTCTAAGCTGAGTTAGTGTGAGCTAGCTCACAGTTTTTTAGCCTCCAGCTCACGCATTTTTGTCTTAGCTCAGGGAGGATGGCTCCAGAGCAAACTGATTTATGCAGTCGCCAAACTGCTTGCTCACAACTTTAAGGCCAGTAGCTTACAAGGTAGAATTTTTGCTCACATGACTCCACAGCTTAGAGGGAACCTTGGTGGTGACGACCGGGGCACGGAAGGCAGATGTTACTGTCTGACCCTGCTTTATAAATCTGCAAAGGTACCACAACGACGGTCCTTTCCGCATTTGCCTGCCACTCCGGATTTTCTCAGTATCATTTATTTTATTTTATTTATCAAATTTATAGCCCGCCCTCTCCCAATGGGCTCAGGGCGGCTAACAAAAGAGGCATATGCCATAATTCAACATCTAAAACAGATTAAAACAGCTCTTATCAATTAAAACAGTCAGTATTCGAGGCAATTTAAGTCCAGGGCAAAACAGCATCCAAACAACCCCGGGGAAACAGCAGGCTGAAACCCGGGCTGACCACTGAAGGGAGGTAACGTAATGCAGAATGCGGGGAAACCAAGAATAAAAAGAAGGTTGGACTAGATTTTAGTGTAGAATGGGGGGGAGAGAACCCTGGATTAAAAAGAAGCTTGAATTCGATTTCAGTGCAGAGTTGGTTGGAGGACACGGCGGTGAGCAGGGACTGAAAGGAGAGTGCAGAATGGGGCCGATATCAATGCAAACTGCTCACGTGGCCAGGGCTAATTTTGGGGCAGGAGCGTACAGGAACGGCGTTCCGGCGGGCTCCCGAGTTGGCCACGCCCAGCAGGAACTCATTAGCATAACAGGCCTCACCCAACAGCAGGAACTCATTGGGATTGGCTACATTAGGGTGTGTGTGGCCTCACATGCAAAGGAGTTCCTGCTACAAAAAAAAAGCCCTGGGGTTTTGACAACAAACAAGGTAAACAGAATAAGAAGCAAAAGGTGGGTGTGGCTGGATGACCACGCTCCTGGTAGCGTGGGGGTGTGGCCTAATACACTAATGAGCTGTGCTGTCAGGGGTGTGGCCTAATATGCTAATGAGTTCCTGCTGGGCTTTTTCTACAAAAAAAAGCCGTGCACGTGACCACAGTCTAAGAAGGGGAAACCAACAGAAGTTTATACACTTAAACACGGGATGGAGAAAACGCTGCTTGGACAAGGAAGAGCTAGTGTCCAGCTCGGGTTGCTCCAAAGTAAGTGCGTAAGCAGATGTAACCCTCAGGCTGAAGAAACTGCCCGCCTGCCTGCCAAGCGACCGTGGCTCGGTGGGAGAGCCTCTGCTTGGCATGCAGAAGGTCCCAGGTTCAATCCCCAGCATCTCCAGTTGAAAAGGACCAGGCAGGAGGTGATGGGAAAGACCTCCACATGAGACCCTGGAGAGCTGTAAAGAGGGGCTGTGGCTCAGGGGAAGAGCCTCTGCTTGGCCTGAAGAAGGTCCCCGGTTCAATCCCCGGCATCTCCAGTTAAAAAGGACCAGGCAGGAGGTGACGGGAAAGACCCCCGCCTGAGACCCTGGAGAGCTGTAAAGAGGGGCTGTGGGTCAATGGAAGAGCCTCTGCTTGGCATGCAGAAGGTCCCAGGTTCAATCCGTGGCATCTCCAGTTAAAAAGGACCAGGCAGGAGGTGATGGGAAAGACCCATCTGCCTGAGACCCTGGGGAGCTGTAAAGAGGGGCCATGGGTCAACGGAAGAGCCTCTGCTCAAGAACATTGGATTAGGGGGTCCAATTCTATGGGCCCCCAAACAGGTTGCCCCTATTCCCCATTGTTCTCTATGGTGGGAAAAAAGTAAGATTTTTCCTCACCATAGAGAACAATGGAGGGAATGGGTGGGTATCTTGGGGAGAGGCTCTTTCAGCTACCCTGTGAGTTTGGAGCCTCTCCCTCAAACTCCCTCCCCTCCAGCCCCCAGAATATACCCTATGTTTTCACCATTGACTTCAATGGCCCATAGGATGTAATGGAGCTGAAATTGACATTCGGCTGTCTGAAAGCCTGGGGGGATGCCAGCTTAGAGGGAACATTGATAGGCAGGTAATTTATCTCTACTCAGGAAGGCGGGGTAGGGCTGAGTCATTATCTTGTAGGAGTTCCCCAGGCTATGAACATGCCAACATGCTATGAACTCCTGCAAGCGAATGACTCAGCCCTACCCCACTTTCCTGAGTAGATATCAATCACCTGCCTACCATTTCTCTTCTCACCTGGACACAGAGAGTCCTCCGTCTTTCTGTGTTAGACCTCTGAGGATGCCAGACACAGCTGCTGGCGAAACGTCAGGTCCTGCCAAAGCCAAGACCATGGCCGCACAGCCCGGAAAATCTACAACCACTAATGTTTGTGATTTGTTTGTTGGAAAATTTGCAAATAAAATATATATATATATATTAAAACAATTAAGCTAGGGTCGCCAGGTCTGGGTTGGGCAATACCTGGGGATTTTGGGAGTGGAGACCTTATTCCTTCAGGCAGTGAGAGCCAGTTTGGTGTAGTGGTTAGAGCGCGGACTCTGATCTGGGAGAACCGGGTTTGATTCCCCACTCCTCCACATGCAGTTGCTGGTGTGACCTTGGGTCAGTCACAAGCTCTCTCGGAGCTGTTCCCTCAAGGGCAGTCCTCGGGAGAGCTCCCTCAGCCGCACCTACCTCACAGGGTGTGTCTGTTGCAGGGAGAGGAAGGGGAGAGGAGGTCGTAAGCCGCTTTGAGACTTCTTCGGGTAGTGAAGAATGGGGTATAAATCCAATCTCTTCTTTTTCGACTTCTCATGCATTGCCGGAAGGACAGGGTTTCGAACTCTAGGTTGAGAAATCCCTGGAGATTTGGGGGTGGAGCCTGGAGGGGGCAGAGTTTGGGGAAGGGAGGGGGCCTCAAGGGGGTTTAATGGTCCACAGCCCACCCTCCAAAGCAGCCAGGGGAACTGATCTCCGTAGGCAGGAGTTGTAGATCTGAGACATCTCCAGGCCTCACCAGGAGGCTAAGGGTGGACCACACAAGGCATTCAACTGAAGGGGCCTGGGTTTTTTCCCCCAAAGCTTCCTTGTAGCTACAGTTGCCACCCTCCAGGTGACACCCGGAGATCTTCTGCTGTTACAGCTGATTTCCAGACGACCAAGATCAGTTTCCCTTGGAGAAAATGGTGGCTTTGGAGGGTGGACTCTACGGCACTGTACCCCACTGAAGACTCTCCCCTCCCCAAACCCCGCCCTCCCCAAGCTCCACCCCCCAAATCTCCAGGTATTTTCCAACACAGAGCTGGCAAGCCTACTTAGTATACTTGTGTGTGCTGACACCCGGGCTGGGCATCTCTGCTTCAGCACAACAGCAGAACAAAGTTGGGAGTCCAACGCAATGCTCCCTCTAAGCTGTGGAGTCTTGTGAGCAAAACTTCTACTTTGTGAGCTACCGGCATTGAAGCTGTGAGCGAGGGATTTGGCTGCTGCATAAACTAGTTTGCTCTGGAGCCCTCCTTCCTCAGCTAAGACAAAAATGTGCGCGCCGGAGGCTAAAAAACTGTGAGCTGGCTCACACTCACTCAGCTTAGAGGGAACGCTGGACGCTCCCTCCAAGCTGTGGGAGTCCGGTGAGCACAAATTCTGCTTTGTGAGCAACTGGCTTTAAATTTGTGAGCCGGCGATTTGGCTGCTGCATAAATTAGTTTGCCCTGGAGCCGTCCTTCCTGAGCCAAGATAGAAACCTGAGCGCCAGAGGCTAAAGAACTGTGAGCTAGCTCACACCAACTCAGCTTAGAGGGAACACTGGTCCAGAGGCACCTTTAAGACCAACATGCACACGGAAGCGGATACCCAGAATAAAACGTTGCCGATCTTAGAGGTTCCAAAGGACTCAGAACTCGTTCTGCGGCTTTAGACCAACACAGCGGCCCGCCGGCATTCAGCACAAGAGCGTCGGCAGAGCTAACGGTTAAGAGCCAACTTGGACTTCCCTTGGCTTTTTCAAACAATAAAAAGTACAGTGATCCGTGAACTGCCCTTGACTTCATTCGCGCAGCAAAAGGGTTAACTAACTGGACGAGGACGGGGGTGCCTATTCTAGCAACCAGAGTTCTTTTTCCTACACCTTTTGGTTTCCTGTAACTTTTCTTTTGCTGTTGATTTCCTGCGCTTATGGGAGGCAGCCCGCTTAACTGCCGAAGTAAACAGAGCCCTGTGTTTGGGGAAGGGAAGGAACCCTTCGCGTTCCCAGATACAACAATCCGGGTTTCTCTAGCAACCGGCGAGGGCCTCCAACAAAGGAAACCAGAGCCCAAAACACAAAGCCCGGAACTGGTAAGTAAGGGACATTGTCTACCCTGCAAACAAACTGGTTTAACCGTTATGAGTTCTCCTCGAAGAATCCCAGCGTGGAGTAGGTGGCTAAAGCCTTGGTCTAGGGTCTGGGAGAACCAGGTTCGAATCCTTGCTTTGCTATGGAAGCTTGCTGGGTTACTCTTGGGCCAGTAATACATCCACAGCCTGATCTACCTTACAGGGTCGTTGTGAGGATAAAACAAGAGAGGAGGATGGCATAAGGCGGGGGTATAAATAAAGGAAATGAAATAACCTATCAGGAATGGTAGTTCTGGAGGGAGTTAGGGGTCAGCTCAACAGCCATTCCTACCTTTTTAAGAAGAGGAGAGAAGAGACTGGATTGGTACCCCACCCTTCACTACCCAAGGGAGTCTCAGAGCGGCTTACAAACTCCTTTTCCCTCCCCCTCCTCACAACAGACACCCTGCGAGGTTGGCGGGGCTGACAGAGCTCTTTTGAGGACTGCTCTTGAGAGAACAGCTCTGACAGAACTTGTGACTGACCCAAGGTCACACCAGCAGCTGCATACGGAGGATTGGGGAATCAAAACCTGGTTCTCCCAGATCAGAGTCCGTTCTCCTAACCACGACACCAAACTGGCTCTCACTGCCTTAAAGAATAAAAGACCCGCTTATAATGTGAGGAGGCTGGTGTAATAAAACTGATCGATTGAAGAAGAAGAGATTGGATTTATACCCCATCCGTCACTACCGGAAGGAGTCTCAGAGCGGCTTGCAATCTCCTCCCCCTCCCCCTCCCCACAACAGACACCCTGCAAGGTAGGTGGGGCTGAGAGAGCTCTTTTAAGAACAGCTCTGAGAGAACTGTGACTGACCCAAGGTCACGCCAGCAGCTGCATGTGGAATAGTGGGGAATCAAATCTGGCTCTCCCAGATTAGAGTCTGCGCTCCTAACCACTACACCAAAGTGGCCGAAGTCTGCACGCACATGAAAGCTTCTACCCAGAATTAAACTTTGTTGGTCATAAAGGTGCCGCCGGACCGAAACTTTCTTCTGTTGCTTCAGACCAACATGGGGACCCATCTGAATCTCTCTCTCTCTCCTCTGACTGCCGAGCCCAGTTTCCATCCGCATGGCCTCTCATAAGAATCATAGAATGTTAGAGTTGGAAGGGACCTTGCAGGTCATCTAGTCCAACCCCCTGCACTCTGCGGGAGCAGTAGCCGAAAGACAGCCCTACAACATACCCGAGAGATGGTCGCCCAACCTCCGCTTGAAAACGTCCAGGGAAGGAGCATCCACCACCTCCCGAGGCAGACTGTTCCACTGCTCAGCCACTCTTACAGTTAGGAAGTTTCTCCTGATATCTAGCCAGTAATGACTCCCTTGTAGTTTCCACCCATTCGATCTAGCCTTGCAATCTGGAGCAAGAGAGAATAGATCTGCTCCATCTTTTACACGACAGCCCTTCAAATACTTGAAGACTGCCATCACGTCCCCTCTAAGTCTTCTCTTAGAAGCCAGTTTGGAGTAATGGTTAAGTGCACGGACTCTAATCTGGGAGAACCAGGTTTGATTCCCCACTCCTCCCCTTGCATCTGCTGGATGACCTTAGGCAAGCCGTAGTTCTGATAAGAGCTGTTCTTGAAAAAAGAGACGTTTCTGTCAAGAGCTCTCTCAGCCCCGCCTACCTCACAGGGTGTCTGTTGTGGGGAGGGGAAGGGAAAGGAGTTTGTAAGCCGCTCTGAGACTCCCTTGGGTAGTGAAAGGCAGGGTATAAACCCAATCTCTTCTCTTCTTCTACCTCAGAGGGTGTCTGTTGTGGGGAGGGGAAGGGAAAGGAGTTTGTAAGCCGTTCTGAGACACCTTTGGGTAGTGAAGGGTGGGGTATAAATCCAATCTCTTCTTCTTCTTCTTCTTCTTCTTCTTCTTCTTCTTCTTCTTCTTCTTCTTCTTCTTCTCTCTTCCCAGGCTAAACACACCCGACTCTTTCAGCCTTTCCTCGTAAGACTTGGATTCAAAGAGGGGCTTTCAAAGAGGGGATTTCAGTTTAAAGAAGCACGAACGAAGAATTCTTAACACCTTCACACCTGTCCCAAAGACTGTAAGAAATAGCTCAAATCCTTCATAGTCTCCTGGGAAAGTCACAAGGGCTGTTTTCGAAACCCAGTTGGAAGACTCCTTATGCCCGGGGAATGTGCTGCCAGAAGCAGCGTGGATTGACAGGATCCAACGAGCTGGTTTCAGGCACCTTTCACTGTGGGAAAGGGCCACTGTTGGCAGAATAGATCCTTGGAATCCAACCCATTTTGTGCCTCTCGTGATAGGAAGGCTAAAAATAAAATGGCCCCATCATGAAGAAGAAGCTAAAATGGCCGAACTGAGGCTATCGTACTTTGGTCACGTCACGAGGAAACGAGAGTCACTAGGGAAGACAATCATGCTAGGAAAAAGTAGAAGACGGCAGCAGGAAAAGAGGAAGGCCAAACAGGGGACGGATGGGCTGAATAGTGTTGCCAACGTCCAGGTGCTGGCGGGAGATCCCCAGGGAATTGCAACCGATCCTCCAAGCAACAGAGATCAGTTCACCTGGAGGAAACGCCCTCTTTGCAAGGTGGACTCCATGGCACTGTACGCCACTGATGTCCCTCCTCTCCCCAAACTCCGCCCACCTTAGGCTCCACCCCCCAAATCTGCGGGTATTTCCCATCCCAGGACTCGCAACCCTAGCCTTCCGTTTGCAGGATCTGAGCTAGGCTGTTCACGACAGGACACTTTGGAGGTAGTTAATTCATAGTTTCACCAGAAGTCAGAGGTAACTTGGTAGCACTTAACAAAACACACAATTCAGTGCTCCCTCTAAGCTGTGGAGTCTTGTGAGCAAAAATCCTACTTTGTGAGCTCCTGGCGTTAAAGTTGTGAGCGAGCGATTTGGCTCCTGCATAAGTTTGCTCTGAAGCCATCCCTCCTGAGCCAGAGGCTAAAAAACTGTGAGCTGGCTCACACTAACTCAGCTTAGAGGGAACACCAATCAGGATATTCATAACACAGACCCAAACACTGACAACACTATGTTGTCGAAGGCTTTCACGGCCGGAGTTCATTAGTTGCTGTAGATTTTCCGGGTTGTGTGGCCATGATCTTGGCATTGTAGGGACCTGACTTTTCACCAGTAGCTGTGACCAGTGTTCCCTCTAAGCTGAGTTAGTGTGAGCTAGCTCACAGTTTTTTAGCCTCCGGCTCACAGATTTTTGTTTTAGCTCAGGAAGGGAGGGCTCCAGAGCAAACCGATTTATGCAGTAGCCAAATTGCTTGTTCACAACTTTAATGCCAGGAACTCACAAAGCAGAATTTTTGCTCACAAGACTCCACAGCTTAGAGGGAACATTGGCTGTGACTGGCATCCTCAGAGGTATAACATAGATGGAGCACTCACCTTGACACAGAGAGCACTCCATCTTTCCGTGTTATACCTCTGAGGATGCCAGTCACAGCTACTGGCGAAACATCAGGTCCTACAATGTCAAGACCAGGGCCACACGACCCGGAAAATCTACAGCAGCTACTGACAACACTCTTATCAGATATCAATTAAATACCCCCCTCCAAGGGATGGTGGAGCCAAAACTCACTGTTCAAACAGGGATTGTTACTGCATCGGTCGATCTTCCTCTCGCAGTTGGACCCATGGTAGTTCACGGGGCAATGGCACGTGTAGCCGCCCGTCCGCTTCTCCGCGCAGGTCCCACCGTTGAAGCACGGCCCGTCGGCACAGGTCATGGCGCTGACTTCACAGTTCTTGCCGTAGAAGCCTTGCGGGCAGGTGCACTTATAGTTGTTCTCCAAGTCCTGCAAGAGAGGAAGAGGGTGTAACGCAATGGGGCTTCCTGCCCAGGATGAGAGAGGTGGAGGCATTACCTACCCAGGGAATCTCTCCTGCTCACACCTCACTGAAAATATCCGGGAGCTCAGAATTCTCCCGTCACTGGAATAGAACTTGTGCCAAAGACGTCCCCAGTAGATTGGGCTCACCAACCGTCTAATCTGCTGCCACCCATTGTTTAAAAGAATGATAAGAAGAGCCCTGCTGGATCAGACCAGTGATCCTTCAGCCTCCTGTCTTACAGAGTGGCCTCAGCCAGTTCTTCTGGAGGGCCAACAACAGGGCAGAGAGGCCAAGGCCTTCATAAGAACCTCAGAAAAGCCCTGCTGGATCAAACCGGTGAGGATCCACCTAGCCCAGCATCCTGTCTCACCCAACAGCCAACCAGTTCCCCTGGAGGGACAACAAGAGGTCAAGGCCTTCATAAGAACCTCAGAAGAGCCCTGCTGGATCAAACCAGTGAGGATCCACCTAGCCCAGCATCCTGTCTCACCCAACAGCCAACCAGTTCCCCTGGAGGGACAACAAGAGGTCAAGGCCTTCATAAGAACCTCAGAAGAGCCCTGCTGGATCAGGCCAGTGAGGGTCCATCTAATTTATCATCCTGTCATATATGGTGGCTAACCAAATCCTCTGGAGGGCCAACAACAGGGCATAGAGACCAAGAACATCAGAAGAACTCTACTGGATCAGACCAGTGGTCCATCAAGTCCAGCATCCTGTCTCACACAGGGGCCAACCGGTTGACCTGGAGGACCAACAACAGAGGCCGAGGCCTTCATGAAAACATCAGAAGAGCCCTGCTGGATCAGACCAGTGATGGTCCATCTAGTCCAGCCTCCTGTCTCACACAGTGGCCAGCCAGTTCCCCTGGAGAGCCAACAACAGGGCATAGAGGCCAAGGCCTTCATAAGAACATCAGAAGAGCCCTGCTGGATCAGACCAGTGGTCCATCTAGTCCAGCATCCTGTCTCACACAGTGGCCAACCAGTTCCTCTGGAGGGCCAACAACAGGGCATAGAGGCCAAGGTCTTCCCTTGACGTTGCCTCCTGTCACTGGGATTCAGAAGTTGACTGCCTCTAAACATAGAGGTTCCGTTTAAATCTACCAGCTATTAGGAGTCTTTGGTAGTATCGTCATGTTTGTACAGGCAGGCTACCAGCAAAAACTACATGAGTAATTTCTCTGGCTTCTTCTGGCAGCTCTGTTGAAAACCTCACCTTAAAATTGCCCATGCCCAAACAAATCTCAAGCCGAGAAAAACATGTTTCTAAAGAGCCAAGTTCGTACAAGGAGATTTGGTTCGGCTTAGCAACTTGACTTTCGCAAAGCTCACCTTCGCTGCCAACATTTTGGTCTTAAGTCAGACCCAAAGCTCTTTAGATGAAACGGCTGCCGAACAAAACAAGCTACCGGCTTGCCTGTAAGCCTGGGGGGATTTATCAGATCGACTTCAATATTGGAAGGCCGGCAGCTGAAGAGCAATGCCAATCGGGCGGCCCAGAAGCGGGGACTGTGCCTGACAGCGAAAGCTATTTATCTAGTACGTTATTTATCCTACCTTGGGGTGGCACGGGGGCTACCAACCTCAAGCTGGGTCTGGAGTTCTTCCAAAATTCCAACTGGTTTCCAGATGACAGAGATCAGTTCCCCTGGAGGACACGGCTGCTTTGGAGGGTGGATTCTGTGGCACCGTGGACCCATGGAGTTCCCACCCCTCCCTAGACACCCCCTGCCCCAGTCTCTAGACTTTACCAAGCCACAGAATCTCCCAGATTCCAGCCTGACACTCCAGCCCCTACACCACGAACTGAGCCACAATGTGTTAGCCTGCACACCGTATCACTAATCCAGTTACACACGCCGGTAAGCTGATAAGAGGTTTACGCGACTTGGAGGTGAACGTAAAACTAGGTCCTACAAGAAAAAGACTGTTGGTTTCTTATTAAAAACCCGTTTCCTTTTCATGCCCTGACTTGGAAAGCCCAGGAAAGCTCGATCTCGCCAGATCTGGGAAGCTAAGCAGGGCCTGTCCTGGAAAGTAGATGGGAGACCTCCAAGGAATACCAGGGCTGGGAGGCAGAGGCAGGCGATGAAACCAGTTCTCTGAACCATCCTCCATGCCCCAATAGGCGTTGCCAGAGGTTGTCATGACTTCTAGGCACAGGCATACACACAAATGCAGAAATACCAACCCCCCCCACACACATACACCTTGTTTCCTTTTCATATGAAGCTGTCAACCTTATGACTGCTTTGACAGTTCAGAGATTTGCATTTGCTGGAAAAGAACACCTCTGGATTAGTGCAGAGTACTGCCCCAGCCAGTTGGCATCTTCCAATTCTTTTTCCACCTGCCTGGTGTTATTCTGCACCAAGAATCTCTCTCTAGAAAGGCTTCCAGCAGCTCCCTGAAAACTCCAGGATTCCCAGAAGCATTGCTTCTGTGGACTGGTAAATCCAAAAACTTTTTAACTTCTGAAATCCAGGTGGAGGGTGGTCTGGGCTTGAAGACTGCCTAAGCTTGGTGCTGCCCCTTGGAAGCATGCTCTCTCCACCAAACCTCTGACGGATTAGGAAGGGGGCTGGTTGCAAAGATTCGGCAGCGAGGAGGAAGGCACTCTGCACATGCCCAGAAGACCTTCTGTTACTCTCCCTATTACAGGGGTGAACCCTGGCCTTCGAACTGAGCGAGTCCTGGAGCTGGGGGCCATTCACTCAAGCAGCACCTGAACATGCCAGGCAATGCTACCGTATAGCTTATCAGCCTCAGAATCTTCATAGTCACTCTTGGGAGGGTTGCAGCAAACCTTCTGAATATATTCCTGGAGAAACCACAAGGCGAGGCCCATAGATGCAAGTCGGATTAGCAGACATCTCAGCTGTGGTGCTTTTGGATTCCTCGTCTGCGATGCTCCAAAGCACAAATGCCCAGTGTGATTCTGCTGTCCCCCCCTTGTACACACCCAACTCGGGAACATCTGTCTTCACACCGTTCCCTCCCCCACTAAATGTATGCCGTTAATATTATGTAGAACTTACGACACAGGGGCAACCGAAGGAATTCCGATCTCCGGCGACAAAGGCCACGTCCGCACTGTCATTTTTCGCCACCCATTTGTCCCTATTGCTTCAGGGTTTTCTTCCCCCCCAATGTGTTTTGCTCTCTCTCAAGTAGTCCCAGAGGGAGCCCAAAAAATGTGGGAAAGGGGACCTGTCTGGACAGGTCTCTTGTTCTGAAGGACAAGTGTGGTCGCCGTCCTTTCGAGAGCGCGCCAGGCAGCCCTGTTTTAAAGCGAATGGCTCCCCCCATGCTGACAAACACGGACAGCCGCAGAGAGCTGGCACATTCGCTCTCCTCCGTGGGCGGCAGTGCAAAATGGATTTTAAAACGGATAGCACATATTCCATATTACCAGCACGCACTGCGCTAAGCCACCAAGCGGCGGACAAGCCCAAACATAACTGGGTGAAGGCATTGCTCCCAGAGTTTCCTTCCACTGCTGAAAACTGGAGACCTCCGTGTGATGCTTTCCCCATGGAACAGCAGCAGAGAGAGATCAGCAACTAGCAGGCCCAGAACCAAGCCTGACCTCTCCCACATGTTTGCCCACTGTGCACATGACCCCAGAAGGGAGAAAGAAGGTGGCCCACACCAGCAAGAGGAAGGACCCAGCCTTCCTGTTCTGGATTTCCCCCAATTCCTTCTTTCCCCTTCTTTTCCTGAGATTATTTGGGAAGCTCAGGGTGGAGAGGCACATACCAGTGCAGCGAAGGCCCTTCCGTCTTCCAAACATCTCCCACACCCTCCAGTCAGACTGGCATGTCTAGTCTTGTCAGCTGGCCATTGGGGGGGGGGGCTTATTTCCTTTCTGCCAGGTGACCGTAGTTGGCAAATATCTGTTGGCACAGCATAGCAATAAAATAGCTAGAAGTAGCCAGATGGTGCCAGAAGCAGAAACAGGCTTTAGTCCCAACAGTGGGTGATGTCTTCCTAGGAGGAGGATTCACTACTGCTGGAATGTTAAAAAGGAAAAGAAAGAAAAAGAGATTGGATTTATACCCTTGCCCTTCACTACCCAAAGGAGTCTCAGAGGGGCTTACAATTTCCTTTCCCTTCCCCTCCTCACAACAGACACCCTGCGAGGTTGGCGGGGCTGAGAGAGCTCTTTTGAGGACTGCTCTTGAGAGAACAGCTCTGAAAGAACTTGTGACTGACCCAAGGTCATACCAGCAGCTGCATATGGAGGAATGGGGAATCAAACCCAGTTCTCCCAGATTAAAGTCTGTGCTCCTAACCACACCAAACTAGCTTTCTAGCTGAGTGCAGCAATGCCAGCACCTGACTGATGTGTGTGAGGCTTTTTTTGCCCAGGTGGTGGTGGTTTGATTTTAATGGTTTCAATGTGATTTTATTGTGTGTTTTAATTTGATAGCCACCTTGGTATGAACTCCGTAAAGAACAATAACTGGGCAAGCGTAGACGCAGCCACAGGTATCCGAGGCGGTGCCACGGTGCCGGGTGCAAGAAATCCAGCCTTTCAGTAAGTCGCAGACATTGCCCCGCCTCCCCAATTCAAACCACCAAACTCAAATGTCTGGATTTTCAGGGTCGCCTCAACCAGCCATGACAGGTGGGAAGCCGAACCCAGCCTGGGCTATAGAGCCACCCTCCCCAGTTCCTGAAGTCGGGACAGTCCCCACCACGGCAGAAGGGACTGTACCCACAGCCAAGCGTTCACCCAACTAAACCGAAGACCTGCCGTAGCCGGGGCACATCTCCCACTGGGCACCGTTACTGTGTAAAAATGTGAAAGATTGGGGGAAATAGTTCGGGGGGACGGACACCCTGAACAATTCCCCTCTACGCCACAGTGTACGTGAAATTTTTAATCGCTAGCTACTGGCAAGGCCTTCGTCCGCCACAAGAGCAGGCCCGTAGCCAGGATTTTATTTTTTTTAATTTGGGGGGGCCTTTAAATAAGTCAGGGAGCACCCTGCACAGACAAAAACACCCCCTCCGCCAAGGGACCACCAAAAACAAAATAAAAAATGGAAATTGGGGAGGGGGCTGAGCTGGATGGGAAGTTGGGGGGGGGGCCTTGGCAGTAAGTCAGGGGGCCAGGCCCCAAGATGCCCCGATTGTAGCTACAGGCCTGAACAAGAAGCTCCAGGTAGGAGCAGAAGGCCTCCCCGCAAAGCCCTCCAGCCGGCCACATCTGCAGCCGTCTCCTCCACCAGTCCTTGCAGCAGGCCCTTCCCCTAAGCCAGTAGTACTCGCCACCATTAGCAAGTGCTTTTCTAGCCCCTTCTTCAGGAATCTTGGAACACCCTCGAACTCGGCCTTAATAAAACCAGGCTCGCTTCCTCCTTTGCGCTGGTGGCTTTCGGCCGAGGTCTCTCCAGTTTGAGAACAATGGCACCGTTTGTCCTTCACCCACGGCAGTCCTTCTGTGGATATATTTCTGCCCCGTCCCTGGATTTGACCCATTTCGGAAGATGGGACGCCACAGGTCTCGGCCTCGCACGACGCAGCACGGCCCACCCACCCACCCCATGGCTTGGCCACCTTCATTGTATCACTTCTGGGCTCTTGCCAGGATCCCATCGCTAGCTGGCCGGTCCCCCACTTTCAGCCTCTCGCTTCACTTCTTCACGCTGCCACCTTGTCCAGTTCTTTTGAACCCACGATTCCGACTTTTCACCCCTTTTCCTCCACCTTTGCTGGCTTCCACAGCCTTATATATTCGCCACCGTGAACACTCCCTACTATTTACCTTCTCTTTTCACTCTCCCGCTGGTCCCGATCCTCTCCGGACGACATCCATTTCCCGTCGCCAAAAAATTCCTGCTAGTCGAAAGTACGCGCCTCAAAACTTACCTGTTCTCGTATCTTCCCCCCACCCCAAAATTCAACTTCTCTTCTGTTCAGCTCAGTTTCTCCGAGCGTCACCCAATTTTTCTGAAACGAAACATTTTGGGGGCTATGTCTGTGCCCCGTGGCTAGTGAGTGTGCATACAGGTGGCACATCTCTCTGCTTTGGGCATAAACAACGGGGAGGGGGAGAAAGGCATATTAAATCAGAGCCCCCCTCCCTTAAGGAATTGTGATGTTTGAATGGCAAAAAGAATTAGCCAACGGCAAAATAGTCATTTTCTTTCCAGCAAGGTCAGAGTCTGGTCCGTGGATGAAGGTCACTTCGGGGGGGGCGCACTAAGACACACTGAACGGCCGATTCACACCGTCAATGAACAACATTGTGGCTGCTAGTTTGAATATTTTGATTTAAATAAAAATAAAGAAAACGGCGCAGGCGGAGTCTCTTTGCCGGTGCTTCAAGAGCAGGCGTGAGCTTGGCTGGGAAAGGAAGAAGAAGAGGCGGTGGCGGCCAGGGGCAAAGGACTTTCAGCTTCTCCATTCACCCCCACACACTTATTTTACTCTATAGACTACAAGACCAGATTGATGCTCCGTCTAAGCTGTGGAGTCTTGTGAGCAAGAATTCCACTTGGTGATCCCCTGGCGTTAAAGTTGTGAGCGAGCGATTTGGCCGCTGCATCAATGAGTTTGCCCTGGAGCCCTCCCTTCCTGAGCTGAGACAAAAAAATGTGTGAGCCGGAGGCTCAAAGACTGTGAGCTGGCTCACACCAACTCAGCTTAGAGGGAACACTGGACTGGACATGCCCTACTTGGCTGTGCCCAAGCAGGACAGAGGTCAGTCTACCCCCACCAACGTCAAGGGAACACAGAAGTTCTTGCAGAGCCTTAACGGCTCAAATACGGAAACCGAAAAGGGGCTGTGCATGTTTTCCCGGCAAAGCCGTACATTCTCAGGAACGGAGATCCGGGAGCTTTGGAAGCCAGGAGGGTGTCGCCAGAAGCGGGTGATGAGGTTTTGTCTCTCCCTTCCTCCCCCCACCTCCACATTGAGGAAACCAAATGCACAGGTAGATAGGGCAACCTGGCTCTCTAAGAGTGGCGCAGAAGAGAGATTTTTGGACAGAGAAGCTCTCCCACCCAACTGGGAAGAGTCAATTAAATGGTTCTGTTCAGACTGGTGCAATGTACCCCATTTCTGGAAGGTGAATGATGTCATCAAAGAAACACACTCTCTGTCTCTCTACCCCTCGGGCCAAGTGACAGCAGATTTCGGCCTTCTTTTACCTTCAGCTCAGGTGTCTCTCTTATTTCCAACCCCCCATCTGAACGTACACAAAGATCCCAACGAATTTGCAGAATGTCTGGCGCTCCGAAATCAGAGGATTCCTGGATTGGGCTCGGGTTTGCCAGCGGTTGTGGAACATCAAATCAGTGAATCAGGAAACTGTCTGTTCAGATCGCAGTTCTCCTGGAAACCTGTCCAGCAGCCTTTGTGAGGCCCTCTGTCTCAAGACTTACCCCAACGCCATTGGCATCGTGGGGAATAAAACCCACTTCCCTGATCGGATTTTAGAATCACCTTGCAGTTTTTTGCACGAAAAGTTCTGAAGGGTTAGACATGCTAACCTGTTTTTTCCACTGGACCACCAACTGATGCAATTTCCGTACCGCAAGCTGCTTTCGAAATGCCGCCCTGCCCTTCAATAGGGGGTTCTCATGTGGTATGCGAGGACTGGTCCTTGGGCACAGGGAACAGTTTGTGTGCTTTTTCTCAAGGTGGTCTTAAGAGTTTCGTAAATTGCACAGAGCGAAGACAAACTTTGGCATTGCTAGTTCAGGTCTTCCCACTAGGTGGCAGCCTTTGCTAAAACACTGACCGTCAACCCGGGGCTTAATTTTAAATTGCAGTTATCTTAAGATTGTACCCTTAAAACTCTTTTAAAAGGGAGAGCGCTGGTGGCAGAGAGGGGCTGCGGTGGCTCAGAGGTTAAGGCGCTGAGCTGCAGACCGGAAGGTCGGTAGTCCTGCAGTTCGAGACCAGAGTGCCGTGTGATGGAGCGAGCTCCCGTCTCTGGCCCCAGTTCCTGCCAACCTAGCAGTTCGAAAGCAAGAAATTGCAAGGAGATAAATAGGTACTACTTCAGTGGGAAGGGAACAGTGTTCCGTGCGCCTTGGTGTTTAGTCACGCCGGCCACATGACCACGGAAACATCTTCGGACAGCGCTGGCTCTTCGGCTTGGAAACGGAGATGAGCACCACAACCCTAAAGTTGGATTTGACTGGCTCTCAAGCAAGGGAAACCTTTACCTTGCTGGGGGCAAGGGGGACAGGAGAAACAGTAAGGTGCCCAAGACTTCTCACCCAAGACTTCTCACCAAGACTTTGCACAAACCCCGCACAAAACCGGACTCCTGAAGAAAGCGGCCACAATCTTGGGAGGGCCCCACAAACAGAAGAAGCAGGGAAGTGCATCCATTTCTGTCTCCCGACCCCGGGGTCAGGCCACAAGGGACTATCCAGGCTATGCAAAGGCCCTTTTCGGATGGTTTCAAGGCATGCCAAGAAACGTGGTACCCAGGGAATGCCAATTTAAAGCACTTCAAGAACGGCACACTTCCTCCTGTTCTAGAAGCAGAATCAATAACTGAGGCTTTGGGATGCCGGAGGATACGGCTCTCGCTCTAGGATGCCAAGAACAGGGCAGTGGGACGATCACAGCCCCCTCTGTCTCCTAACTCCCCCAGCAACCAACGAAGCAAGGTGTTCGGAGCACCGGCCTTGGAATTCCGCCCTTCCCAGCACTCCTTTGCCCGTTGGAGAAGGAGATTGGCTTTATACCCCACCCTTCACTACTCAAAGGTGTCTCAGAGCAGCTTACAAACTCCTTTCCCTTCCCCTCCCCACAACAGACACCCTGTGAGGTAGGCGGGGCTGAGAGAGCTCTTGACAGAAACTGCCCTTTTTCAAGAACAGCTCTGACAGAACTGCGGCTTGCCCAAGGTCATCCAGCCAACTGCAAGTGGAGGAGTGGGGAAATCAAACCCGGCTCTCCCAGATTAGAGTCCGTGCACTTAACCACGACACCGCTGAGACCTTGTCCATCCCAAAAGGTCAGAGAAAGGCAGCCTGCCACAGTTCCCTCTTTCGGTATCTACACAACATGGGGTACACGAGGCAGGCATCCGGCGATTGGCCAACGTAGCCTGGACAGAACCCACCTGCGCAGACACAAGGGGTGTGTGTTTGTGTGACAGGCAGAAAGCGGTCAAGGGTACCCAGGGGTGCCACCGTGAGACAAGATATAATTCCTCATATTGGAAGTTTCAGGAACAACTCTAGAGGTTTCAGTTCCACTCCCCCCAAATATCTGATTATAAGCCAGTCCCTCAAGGAGTTAGGAGCTGCAGTGGCTCAAGTGGTTAAGACGCTGAACTGCAGGCTGTGGAAGGTCAGTAGTTCAGCAGTTCAAGACCTGAGAGTGACGGAGTGAGCTCCCCGTCTCTAGTTCCAGCTCCTGCCAACCTAGCAGTTCGAAAGCAAGAAATTGCAAGTAGATAAATAGGTACCACTTCGGTGGGAAGGTAACAGCGTTCCGTGTGCCTTGGTGTTTAGTCATGCCGGCTACATGACCACGGAAACGTCTTCGGACAGCGCTGGCTCTTCGGCTTTGAAACGGAGATGAGCACCGCAACCCTAGAGTTGGATTCGACTGGCTTTCGAGCAAGGGAACTTTTACCTTTACCAAGGAGTTAAGTGACAGCCTTGGGATGCCCTTTTGGGGGGACGTCTCCTGGTACAGAAGCAAGAGATACCTGTCCAGGTAGCAGCATTTCAGCCGTTTTTTCTTCCATTACTCTCGCCTCCATCTTTCCCCTCTCCCCCTATAGGAAGCAAGCTCCTTGGGGCAGAGGCCTGTGCTTTCAGGGGAATTAGTCAACTACAGCACCCCACTCTGCTTAAAGGAGCACATGCCTTTAAAAAAAAAACATTTTAAAATGATTGAAAAAAGCATTGACAGGAGTAGGGTTCCCAAGTACTTACTGTATTTTGGCGGTGGACGCACAGTCCCTGGCTGGAACATTCCCCTGGGCAACACCCACACTGCACGATGCCGTTGCTAGGAAGTGACACCAGGCGACACTCTGGCAATGGGGCTGGAAACTTGATGGTACCAACGAGTTTCCATCCCCATTGCCAGAGCGTCGCCTGGCATCACTTCCTGGCGACGGCATCGTGCGTGCGTCTTTCCTTCCCCCAGGGATGGTCCTGCCAGGATGTATCCATCCCCCGCCGAAATACGGTAAGTTCTTGGCAAGCCTAGACAGGAGAGATTCTTGTGGGGCTGCTCCTTTAAGAATGGGGGCAGATATCCCCGCAAAGCCCCCCCTTAGCTACAAGCCTGGCCCAAGGGCTCTGGAGGTGCAAACGGTGTGCGTGGTAGGGCAGCAATCTACGCATTCTCACTGACAGACCTGCCAAGAGGTGCCACAGACCGAGACGCTCACTCAAAGCCCCCACCAACCAGATGCTCAATTAGAGCAGGGGTGCAGCTACTGTCCCTAGGGGCTGCCAACTCTGTGTTGGGAAATTCCTGGGGACTTAGGAGTGGAATCTGGGGAGGGCGCAGTTTGGGGGGGACGGGAGCCTCAGTGGGGTACAGTGCCACAAAGTCCACCCTCCAAAGCAGCCACTTTCTTCAGGGGGACTGATCTCTGTCGTCCAGAGATCCGTTGTACTTCCAGGAGACCTCCAGCCACCCCCTGGGGGTTGGCAGCCCTAGAAGAGGGGACTCCCGTTCCCAAAAAGACTCTTCCGGGCCTCCTGAAATTTTGCAGAAAAACAAACAAACCAACAGCAGCCCTGTTAAAAGACAAAGGAGATAAAGAGTAAACGAAGAGGAAAAGTGCTTCTCACATGGAAAAGGGTGTCAGGCGTATGAGCCAAGCATGCCCGTCTCCCTCCCAGTCAGTTTCATTTAAGAAGAAGGAAGAAGAAAGAAGAAATAAGAAGAAGAAATGATAAGAAGAAGGAAGGAGAAGAAGGAAGGAGAAGAAGGAAGGAGAAGAAGTAATAAGAAGAAGTAATAAGAAGAAAGAAGAAGAAAGAAAGAAGAAGAAGAAAGAAAGAAGAAAGAAAGAAGAAGAAGAAGGAAGAAGGAGGAGGAGGAGGAGATTGGATTTATACCTCGCCCTTCACTACCCCAAGGCGTCTCAGAGCGACTTACAATCTCCTTTCCTTCCCACTCCCCACAGCAGACACCTTGTGAGGTAGGTGGGACCGAGAGCGCTCTTCGGAGGACTGCCCATGAGAGAACAGCGCTGAGAGAACTTGTGACTGACCCAAGGTCACACCAGCAGCTGCATGCGGAGGAGGAGTGGGGAATCAAACCCGGTTCTCCCAGATTAGAGCCCGTGCTCTTAACCATTACCCCAAACTGGCTCTCTTCAAGCACAATACAAACCGCTTCCTTCCTTGCCTGCGGTCTCCTAAACAAAGTTGTCACTTTGGCAGTGAACCAAGTGGGCTCAAACTCTGGGTCTTTCCAAGAGCCTCTCTTCTGGGGGCAGGGGGGAGAGGGTGAGCCTGCCACGTAAGCCAGCCAGATCCCTGTGGATTCTGTCCGAAGTGTCGGACCTCTCCGTTTCCAGGCCCAGAATCTGCTGCCTGAAGAGGCCAGCTCCAAATTAAGCCCTCAGATGGCCTTTTAGAGGAGAGTGAAGTAATATTGTGCCCCAAAGAGAGTCACCTCTTGTGGGGCAGACCCCACACGACATTTAAATACCTACATCAGTGCAGGCCAACCCACAGCCTACTCCCCCCCCATTCCCCCATTCCTACTCCTCAACATCCCCCGGTGCTCTGCTTTGGGTACTAATTTCCCAAACAGGATTAAGCAAGCCAGTTTGGCGTAGTGGCTACGAGCACGGACTCTAATCTGGGAGAACTGGGTTTGATTCCCCTCTCCTCCTCCACTTACAGTCAGCTGGTGTGACCTTGGGTCAGTCACAAGTTCTCTCAGGGCTGTTCTCTCAAGGGCAGTTTTCGAAAGAGCTCTCTCAGCCCCCACCAACCTCACAGGGTGTCTGTTGTGGGGAGGGGAAGGGAGAGGAGTTTGTAAGCTGCTCTGAGACTCCTTCGGGTAGTGAAGGGCGGGGGATAAATCCAATCTCTTCTAAAATAAAAAAAGGCCGGCAGTTGCCGCGTCACCCAGCTTTGCAGAACTGCTCGGTGAAGCCACCTGTAGCGCTCTTTGACGTCTGTACTTAGTGCAGGAACCCAAGAGGGCATTTGCAGATCACCCTGGAAGGAAAGGACTCCATGCTTTGCAAGAGACCACTAGTGCCCCCACAGAACTGGACACGTCGCATGGTACCAGAGGCCCAGAACATCAGCTTCCATCCACTCACACCCACTGAAGAAAGAATGATGTTTCCGAAAATGGATGCAAGCCGGGTAGCCGGCAGGCTGTGGCCATGATACCTCTGAAGGCCCGGGAATCTGGGAGAGAGGGGGAATTGGCATGTAACTACAGTGGGGCTGCCCCCTTCCTTAAAGGGCCAGCCCCACAAGATTTTTTTGAGATTTTTTGAGAAGAATTGGGGGGGAGGTCACACGCGTGACCCCTGCTTCTTCTCAAGAGCATTTAAAGGGATCCTTTAAATGCTTTCGAGAAGGAACGGGGAACGGCACACACTCCTCTGTCTCCTCTTCTGCAAGATTTAAAGGGCCCTCCAGCTGACCAGTGGGCCACGTGCTCCCTGCCGATCAGCCGAAGGGCCCTTTTAATCTTGTGGGGGAGAGAGGGAGAGGGGTGGCCGCCAGCGGTCGGGCTCGGGGGCGGATTGGAGCTGACATTAAAACAACGGCAGCCCCACTAGCAACATTTTTGCCCCACAAGCCACAAAATCCTGGCTACATGCAGCTGCTGGTGTGACCTTGGGTCACTCACAAGTTCTTTCAGAGCTGTTCTCTCAAGGGCAGTTTTCGAAAGAGCTCCAGCCTCACTGACGTTATGTCACGTTGTCTGTCGTGGGGAGGGGAAGGAAAAGGAGTCTGTAAGCCGCACTGAGACTCCTTCGGGTAGCGAAGGGTGGGATATAAATCCAACCTCTTCTTCTTCTTCTTAGGGGGAAGCTAAAAAAGGGAGGAGAAGTCACCAAGCTCCTTGACCCTCTGATAGTTAGCCGTGGTGGGCAGGATGTACGCCTCTTCCAGCATTCGGCCTTCCTTGGGCCCCGACCGGCCTCCCAAGCCACGTCTTGGAGCGGAGACACGGCCCCGTGAGCGTCTCAGGTTAAGGACCCGTGGGCACTGCCAATTTAAGCAGGCCTGTCACTGCTTTAGATGCCGAACCTCTCCGTGTCGAATAAAGAAGCTTGTAAGGATGCTGGGCCCAGGGTTGCCAGCCTCCAGAAATGTTTCCAAAAATGGAAGCAAGCCGGGAAGCCAGCAGGCTGTAGCCACGAAACCTTGGAAGCTTGTAAGCCCGTGGCTGGAGAGCTCCTGGCATTGCAGTGACCTCCAGGCGACAGATCAGTTCACATGGTTACTTTGGAGGGTGGCTCTCGGGCCCTATACCCCACTGAAATTGCTCCCCTAACCAAACCCCCACCCTCTTCAGGTTCCACCCCCACAAATTTCCAGGTAATTCCCAACCTGGAGCTTGCAACCCTAGCTGAGATCCCCACCACTGCAATTCCCCACTGGACAGAGTTCTGCGCTGCAGGGAAGTTCTCCTCTCTAGTGGGCAAGACACATCCCAAAGATACTTGCGTGGGCCCTGTTCTGGTCGCAGCCACGAGAACAAGCGTCTTGCACCCCCCATTTAAGAGAGAGGGGCTGCATTTTGGCTCTGGTGTTTCCATCTCTTCTTAAAAGGCAAAGGCATTGAAGTCCTCCAAGGGTCAGACGGGCCTCCCGGGGACGGATGCACGGAGTCAACGCAAGCCTTCGCTTGGGACATTCATGGAGACAGGCTTAATTTCCCCCTAAGCCAGCCAGTTTGGTCTAGTGGTTAAGTGCGCGGACTCTAATCTGGGAGAACCGGGTTTGATTCCCCACTCCTCCACTTGCACCTGGCTGGATGACCTTGGGCAAGCCATAGTTCTGACAAGAGCTGTCCTTGGAAAAGAGCCGTTTCTGTCAGAGCTCTCTCAGCCCCACCGACCTCACAGGGTGTCTGTTGTGGGGAGGGGAAGGGAAGGGAGTTTGTAAGCCGCTCTGAGACTCCCTCGGGTAGTGAAGGACGGGGTATAAATCCAATCTCCTCCTCTTCTCCTTCTCCTTCTCCCTCTTCCTCACAGGATGTCTGTTGTGGGGAAGGGAAGGGAAAGGAGTTTGTAAGCCGCTCTGAGACTCCCTCGGGCAGTGAAGGACGGGGTATAAATCCAATCTCTTCTTCTTTTCTTCTTCTCCTCCTCTTCTCCTCCTCCTTCCTCTTCCTCACAGGATGTCTGTTGTGGGGAGGGGAAGGGAAAGGAGTTTGTAAGCCGCTCTGAGACTCCTTTGGGTAGTGAAGGGCAGGGTATAAATCCAATCTCTGCTGCTTCTTCTTCTTCACAACCACAACAAGCACATTTTATAGAGCAGCCAATGCTTAGCAGCTACAGAAAGCACTATCCCAGTGCAAGGGTGTGCTGGGGACTCCAGGGTGACGGAATACGGCCATTTACCTGTGGTCTACAGTTGCCCACTCTGGGTTGGGAAATTCCTGGATATTTGGGGTGGACCCTGGGGAGGGAACTCAGCAGGGTACAGTGGCACAGAGTTCGCTCTCCAAAGCAGCCATTTTCTCCAGGGGAACTGACTGATCTCTGCTGTCTGAAGAAGAAGAGATTGGATTGATACCCTCCGCCCTTCACTACCCAAAGGAGTCTCAGAGCGGCTTACAAACTCCTTGCCCTCCCCCTCCCCACAACAGACACCCAGTGAGGTTGGTGGGGCTGAGAGAGCTCTCCCGAGGACTGCCCTTGAGAGAACAGCTCATGAAATAACTTGTGACTGACCCAAGGTCACACCAGCAGCTGCATGTGGAAGGAGGAGGAGGAAGAGAAGAAATTGGATCGATACCCCACCCTTCACTACACGAAGGAGTCTCAGAGCGGCTTACAAACTCCTTTCCCTTCCCCTCCCCACAACAGACACCCTGTGAGGTATGTGGGGCTGAGAGAGCTCTTGACAGAAACTGCTCATGAGAGAACAGCTCATGAGAGAACTTGTGACTGACCCAAGGTCACACCAGCAGCTGCATGTGGAGGAGTGGGGGATCAAACCAGGTCCTCCCAGATTAGAGTCCGTGCTTCTAACCACTACACCATCATCATCTGGAGAGGAGTTGTATTTCCAAGAGCTTACTGGGTGACTGTGGGAGAGTGGCAACCCTCCCACGGTCACCCAGTAAGCTTGTGGCTTGGCTGAGGACTGAGACCTGCTGGACGCAACCAACATCCCATCAATTCCTTTCACACCAGACCCTCCTTGGGGCTCCCACTGGAACAACCCCCGGCCTTTCCCACAAGAGGCACCCGGAGGAACTCCACGCCTCTGAGGATGAGCAACTGGTCCAGCCCCGTCTTAAAAAGTGATCCGAGCTCAGGGCTGTCCCTATGCCCAGTGGCAGGTAGTTCCACAAACTCATGCCGTGAGGAGGAGGAGAAGATGATGAGGAGGAGAAGGCGAAGAGGAGAAGGCGAAGGAGGATAAGTAGGAGGAGGATAAGTAGGAGGAGGGAGGAGAGAGGAGAAGAAGGACGAGGAGAGAGAAGGAGAAGATGAGAGGAGGATGAGGAGAATGAGTAAGAGAAGACGAGGAGAGAGGAGGAGAGGAAAACAAGGAGGAGGAGAGGAGGAAGACGAGGAGGAGGAGGAGGAGACGAGGAGGAGAGAGGAGGAGAAAAAAGGAGGAGGAGGATGAGGAGGATGAGATGAGAGAGGAGGAGAACAGAGGAGGAGGAGGAGAGAGAGGAGACGAGGGAGGAGGAGGAGGGGAGAAACTGGAGAGCCCCCCCGTATCCAAGGAAGCCCATTTCACTGAGGAACCGCTCGAACGGTCAGGAAGTCCTTCCTCAAGTTTAGCTGGGAGACGTGGGCCCCTGGAAGAGAAGGGGGGAGGAGAAGGGAGGAGAAGGGGGTGAGGCGCAATACTGACGTTGCAGCTGCCCCCGTTCTTGCAGGGGTTGCTCTCGCACTCGTTGGTCTCGATCTCGCAGCTGGTCCCCGCGAAGCCGGCCCGGCAGGCGCAGGTGTAGCTCCCCTGGCCCGTGTTGGTGCAGGTGGCGCCGTTCTTGCAGGGGCGGTGGTTGGTGCAGTAGTTGAGGTCCTGGTTGCAGAAGAGGCCGCCCCAGCCCTCCTGGCAGTTGCACTGCCAGGGCTGCACGCAGGTGCCCCGCAGGCAGCCCGGGTAGCGGACGCACTCGTCGCAGAACTGCCCCTGCCAGCCGATCCGACACTTGCACTCGCCGGGTTTCTCGCAGAACCCGTGGGCGTTGCTGCAGCCGGGCAGGCAAAGGGCTGTGAAGAGGCAAGCAGACGGGGAGCGGGGAGAGGAGGAGAGAGGTGTGGGGAGCGGGGAGAGGGGTGAGGGAGAGGGGTGTGGGGAGTGGGGGAGAGGGGGAGAGAGGGGTGGGGAGTGGGGGAGAGGGGCGTGGGGAGAGGCGGGGGAGAGAGGGGCGTGGGGAGCGGGGGGAGAGGGGGGGAGCGGGGGAGTGTGGAGAGCGGGGGCGTGGGGAGCGGGGGAGAGGGGCGTGGGGAGCGGAGGAGAGGGGGAGAGAGGTGTGGGGAGAGGGGCGTGGGGAGCGGGGGAGAGGGGCGTGGGGAGCGGGGGAGAGGGGGAGCGGGGGAGAGGGGGAGCGGGGCGTGGAGAGGGGCATGGGGAGCGGAGGTGTGGGGAGAGGGGCGTGGGGAGCGGAGGAGAGGGGCGTGGGGAGCAGAGGGGGGAGAGGAGAGAATGGAGAGGGAGGAACAGCTGGTGGAGTTGCAGTACAGATTCTGGGTGCTCGGGCAGTCCCCAAAGTACATAGAGACCTACTCTGTCTGTGGGAGGACCCTATTCTGCTGCTGTGGGGAAAGTGCAGAGGAGGGCACAACCACGTCCCTAACCTTCAGTCAAAAGACCCACGTCCCCTCGCACGAGGCCTTGCACCTTAGGGAGGCTCACAGCTTACCTGTTCCTCCGGCAGCGGCTGTTTCAAGGTGGGACCACCTGCCAACCACAAACCCCATTGGGAAGGGGACTTGCCCACTTCCCAGAAAACCAGGTCAGGTGCCGCAATCGGGGAAAACGCCCGGAAGAGCTAAATGTCCTTCCTAAGCCCCTGAGTGTGACTGCTCTAAGGCAAGGATGACAGCTCACACTTTACCAAAGGGCCCCTTCGGCCAACCGGGATCGGAACCCGGTTCACCGTCTCCCACCACTCCGGCGGCCGCTACTGCCACCACCTCCCTTCCCCTCCGAGGCGACTTACGTTCCGAGCAGTATTCGCCCCGCCACCCCGCCAGGCAGATCCTGCTGCCCAGCTGGTCGCAGGCGTAGTGCCCGAAGGTGTCGTCCCGCGGCCGGCAGTAGTCCGAGCAGCTCTCCCCGTAGTAATGCTCGTCGCAGGTGACGTGGTAGGAGTAGCGCAGCTCACTCTGGTCTCCCAGCTGCACGTCTTGGGACCAGTCTTCGCCCACGGCCAGGCGGCGGCGGGTGGCCAGGCGGCTGATCAGTTTCTGGGCATCCTCTGCGAGGGCAGAAATAGGTCGTCAGGGAGGGCACAAAGCAGAGGGGGAAAGGTAACAGATAAGATACCCGGGCACCATAGTTTAAGGAGGGTCTAGACAAGGAGCTGCGGTGGCTCGAGTGGTTAAGACGCTGAACTGCAGGCTGTGGAAGGTCAGTAGTTCAGCAGTTTGAGACCCGAGAGTGCCGCATGACGGAGTGAGCTCCCATCTCTAGTTCCAGCTCCTACCAACCTAGCAGTTCGAAAGCAAGAAATTGCAAGTCGATAAATAGGTACCACTTCGGTGGGAAGGTAACAGCGTTCCGTGCGCCTTGGTGTTGAGTCATGCCGGCCACATGACCACGGAAACGTCTTCGGACAGCGCTGGCTCTTTGGCTTTGAAACGGAGATGAGCACCGCAACCCTAGAGTCGGATTCGACTGGCTTTCGAGCAAGGGAACCTTTACCTTTACTAGACCAGCCAGGACGTGTCCAGAGGTGAGCAACGAGGATGGCAAGGGGGACTGGGGACCCAAGTCCTGGGAGGAAACGCAGAAGGAGCCGGGTGTGTTTAGCTTGGAGGGGAGACGACGGAGAGGTGATACGATCACCCTCTTCAAGTACACGAAGGGCTGTCATGTAGAGGATGCGGCGGAGTTGTTTTCTGTCGCCGCAGAAGGTCGGACTGGAACCAACGGGTTGAAATTAAATCTGAAGAGTTTTCGGCTAAATATGAGGAAGAACTTCCTGACACTGAGAGCGGTTCCTCGGGGGAACGGGCTTCCTCGGGAGGAGGTGGCGAGCTCTCCTTCTTGGGAGGTTTTCCAGCGGAGGCTAGGTGGCCCCGTCTGACAGCCATGCTGATTCTGTGAACTTGGGCAGATCACAAGAGGGAGGGCAGGAAGGGGTTGCCTCCATGCTCAGTTCTTCTTGTGGCCCTTTCTTACACGCCCAGGGAAATGCCAATCGTCACTTTGGGGTCAGGAAGCCATTTCTCTCCAGGATACTTTGGCAAAGGATGATGGAGGTTTGTTGCTTTCCTCTGGGCATAGAGTTGGGGTCACCGCGGGAACGGGGGAGGGAAGGTAGTTGCGAATTTCCGGCATTGTGCTGGGGAGTTGGACTAGATGACCTTCACAGTCCCTCCCAACTCTACGTCCCTGTGTTTATTTCTTGCCCCGTACAGGAACCTTAAAATCTACAAACCCTTAATAAAAAAGCAATGGGAGTGGGAACCCAAAACTGCATGATCGTACAACCTGGGAGATCTATCGGAGCTTGCTCTCATGGGCAGCAATTTAAACCAATAAGGAGCTCTGTATTTGGTACGAGAGGACTCTCTGGGCCAAAACTCTGAAAGCCAGATGGGACGGAACCAGGAGGAGCTAACCTGATTGTTCTCAGGGTGTGCATTAGAAATACAAAGAAACGTGTGGGGCAGGTGGTACTTAAAGGAAGATGGATCTTTGTATGGGAGGAAACTGCTGCCGACCACCAGCTGGGGGAGGGAATGTGGCTCAGTGGCAGAGCCTCTGCTTGGCGTGCAGAAGGTCCCGGGTTCAATCCCCGGCATCTCCAGTTAAAAAGGACCAGGCAGGAGGTGATGGGAGAGACCTCCACCTGGGACCCCAGAGAGCTGTAAAGAGGGGCCGTGGCTCAGTGGCAGAGCCTCTGCTTGGCATGCAGAAGGTCCCAGGTTCAATCCCCCGGCACCTCCAGTTAAAAAGGACCAGGCAGGAGGTGATAGGAAAGACCTCTGTCTCAGGTCCTGGAGAGATGCCGCCAGTCTAAGTAGACAGTATTCCCCTTGATGAACCCAGGGTCTCATTCTGTGTAAGGCACTGGATGGCCGCTGTGTGAGACGGGAGGCTGGGCTAGATGGTCCACTGATCCAGGGGAAGGCCTTGTTCTCCATGCCCTGTTGTTGGCCCTCCAGAGGAACTGGCTGGCCACTGTGTGAGACGGGATGCGGGCCTAGATGCACTCTTACTGGTCTGATCTAGCAGGGCTCTTGTGATGTCCTTATCAGGGGAAGGCCTCGGCCTCTCTGCCACGTTGGCCCTCCAGAGGAACTGGCTGGCCACTGGGTGAGACAGGAGGCTGGACTAGATGGACCCTCCCTGGTCTGAACCAGCAGTGCTCTTCTGATGTTCTTCTCAGGGGAAGGCCTCGGCCTCTCTGCCCTGTTGCTGGCCCTCCAGAGGAACTGGCTGGCCACTGTGTGAGACGGGAGGCTGGACTGGAGGGACCCTCCCTGGTCTGACCCAGCAGGGCTCTTCTGAGGTTCTTATGTCTCCTCCCTGAGAAGGTGAGGGGTGTTCATCTTGGAGATCTTCAGGAGGAGCTGCAAGGGGCCTGCCCATTTGCCAGGGCTTTGGGGAGGGGGCTGAATGCCAGGCTTGTTCTAAGGGGGGAGGGAAGGAGAGCTTTGGGGCTTGCTATTTTTGGGGTTTTTATTAATGAAAAAGTTTTTCACTATTATTGCAAGCCACCTTGGAAAGGAGCAAATAATAAATTGGCACTGGAAGGTGCAGCAGGGACGTAGAAGTGAAAAGTGATCGTTCTGGGAAAAACTGAACTTGGGTTTACAGTGAAGCAGGGACAGGCCTCCTGGACGGCGCCTTGGGCCGTTGCCGTTGCCAACTGGCTATTTTTATAGGGATGTCGGCACAGGATGACTATGGAGTTTCGGAGAATCCATTAGGAGTCTTGGGTCTTCAAAAGAGAGAGACTCCATCCTGGCCCGTGGCAGAGTATAGAATCCTAGAACCATAGAATCATAAGAGTTGGAAGGGACCTCCGTGGCAGAGTATAGAATCCTAGAACCATAGAATCATAAGAGTTGGAAGGGACCTTCCTGCACAAATACCTCCCCCTTCACAGACCCCCAGTGACCCCTGCTCCATGCCCTTGTCTTCAAGGTTCTTGTCTTCGCTCAGGAAGGAGGCCTCCAGAGCAAACTGGTTTATGCCGTGGTCAAATCGCTTGCTCACAACTTTAATGCCGCTAGATCACAAAGTAGGATTTTTGCTCACAGGACTCCGCAGCTTAGAGGGTGCGTCGGTTGCCCTCTCTGGGTTGGGAAACTCCTGGAGATCTGGGGACGGAGCTTGGGGAGGACGGGGACCTCAGCTGAGTATAATGCCGTCGAGTCCACCCTCCGTTTTCTCCAGAGGAACTGACCTCTGTAGTCGGGAGATGCGTTTTCATCCCAGGAGATCTCCAGATCCCACCTGGAGCTTAGCAACCCCAGGCCTGGGAATAGCCACAGGGAAAAGTTCGAACCTGGACTGTTGCATAATATGCAACAAAGAGCTGGGTCTGTTTAGCCTGGGAAAGAGAAGGCTTAGAGGGGACATGATCGCAGCCTTCAAATATTTAGAATATGTAGAAGACGGAGCAGATCTATTCTCTCTTGCTCCGGATTGCAAGACTAGATGGGTGGAAATTACAAGGGAGTCGATACCGGCTAGATATCAGGAGAAACTTCCTAACTGTAAGAGGGGTTGAGCAGTGGAACAGACTGCCTCGGGAGGTGGTGGATGCTCCTTCGCTGACGTTTTCAAGCGGAGGCTGGGCGACCATCTTTTGGGTATGTTGTAGGTATGTAGGGCTCTCTTTCGGCTCTGCTCCTGCAGAGTGCAGGGGGCTGGACTAGATGACCTGCAAGGTCCCTTCCATCTCTTTCTATGATTCTATGCCTTAGACAAAAGGAAGACTGACGGTACACCTTCCTGGGGAGAGCAAACCTGCAACTTGGGAATATTTTTCTTTTGGCGACCGCCCTCCTTGAGCGGGGTTTTGGGTTTTATTGGAAAATACTGGCCTACTTCGCAGGCCTGTTGTAGGATCAGGAGTGACAATGCAAATCTGCAAGCTTGAAAAAACATTGTGTGTGTGTATAGGCACACAAATAGATAGAGATTTTAATGAGTTGCTTACCTGTGGATGGCTCGCCTGAGTCCGCCCTCCAAGACTCAATAATGAGGGAAAAGGTCCCCTAGACAGAAGAAGAGAGAAAATAAGTTGGAAAAGTAGAGGACTGGGGTAGGGGCGAGCCAAAATTAATTCAAATAATGACATCGATTCCCGAATAGGTCTCTCGGCACACAATCCTAAGCACTGCTCTTAATGCGACCTGTGGTCCAGGGTATTTGAGGCTTTTACGGATCTTTTCCCCACTAAACCCCCCACAGCGATAATGGCCATAGGGAGATGCTCTCCCCCACCCCTTGCTTGTAGCTCTTTAGAGAAGAAGAAGAAAAGTTTGGATTGATACCCCACCCTTCACTACCCAAAGGAGTCTCAGAGCGGCTCACAATCTCCTTTCCCTTCCCGTCCCCACAACAGACACTCTGCGAGGTAGGTGGGGCTGAGAGAGCTCTCCCGAGGATTGCGCCTGAGAGAATAGCTCTGAGAGAACTTGTGACTGACCCAAGGTCACACCAGCAGCTGCATGTGGAGGCGTGGGGAATCAAATCCTCTGAGGCAGGTGGGGCTGAGAGAGCTCTCTGGAGGACTGTTCCTGAGAAGACAGCTGTGAAATGACTTGTGACTGACCCAAGGTTACACCATGTGAAGGAGCACCCTTCACTCAGAGTCTCAGAGCGGCTTTCAATCTCCTTTCCCTTCCCCTCCCCACAACAGACACCCGGTGAGGTCAGTGGGGTCTGAGAGAGCTCTCTCGAGGACTGCCCTAGAGAGAACAGCTCTGAATGAACTTTGTGACTGACCCAAGGTCACACCAGCAGCTGCATGTGGAGGAGTGGGGAATCGAGCCTGGTTCTCCCAGATTAGAGTCTGCGCATTCCTAACCACTACACCACTCAGGCATCCCAGCATCCAGCCAGGTATAGCAAGAAACAGTAGGGACTGAGAGACCTTTGGTCTGATCCAGCAGGGCTCCAATTTACGTACTTGTCGTGCCTTGCTGGCAGCTTTCTGCGGCACACCTATTATAACTCCTTTGTGATTTGGGTCCCTACCCAGGAATTCAGGTCACAGGGGAAAGGCCCTTCTGACGGCCCCACCAATCAAAAAAGCTCTTCTGGTGGGCATATGAGAGACAGGGCCTTTTTGGTGGCCGGTCCACGATTATGGAACAACCTCCTCAGGGACATGCGCCTGGCTCCCTCACTGCCAATCTTCAGGAGGCGGTTATTTAGGACAGCATTTGACCGATTGGTTTTTATTTATGAGCAGTCCTGACAGAGATTTTGAATTGCGGCCTTTTATATGTGTGGGTTTTTGTTTTGTTTTTTTTAAATGTGTTTTTATTTACATGGCAAGCTGCCTTGAGTTCCACAAGGCAGAAAGGCAGCTAGTAAACGTTATAAAGAACAAAATAATAAACAGAGGCGTATTATGGGTTGCCCTCCTCCAGGTGGAAGCGGTCAATAACAAAAACAACCGCGATGTTGTATTGCATGTGTTTTCGTAACGCGATGAAGTAATATATTCGCTTGCAGAACTGTGGCCTAAATAATTTTTCATAATACGACACTACGGGTGGAGTTTTTTTTGTTCTTGACCGCTTCCCGTGATTGCTCTGCTGTTTCTACATCCTCCAGATCTCCTGGGATCACAACCAATTTTCAGGCAACAAGAGATCGAGTCACCTGGAGAAAACGGCTGGCGTTAAAGTTGTGAGCGAGCCATTTGGCTGCTGCATCAATTAGGTCCTTCCTGAGCGAATACGAAAAATGTGTGAGCTGGAGGCTAAAAAAACTGTGAGCTAGCTCACACCAACTCACGCTTAGAGGGAACACTGAACCCCACCCTCCCAGGGCTCAACCCCCAACTCTCCAGGTATTTCCCAACCAGGAGCCGGCAGCTCTAGAAGCTGATGTGGGGCTACAGCCGGGAGACCAGGGCTCAAGGACAAGCTTTTGGGCTTCACTCTATCCTAGGATCCGGCCTCAAACCCTCACTCCGAAGCAGAACTTTCTGGGCGACCTTGGGCACGTCGCTCTTTCATCCTAACCCGCCTCGTAAGGTTGTTGTGATGGCAAAATGAGGAAAGGAAGAACCATCTAGATTCCTGGCGGAAGCGCGGTGTAAAAAAATCAAGCCGTAGAGAGATGGCCGACAGCAATGATGCCGGCATTTCCAAATGCGGGGTGTGCAAATGCCCCAGAGGCCCTAAAACCTCTCACGTCTCACCAGGGGAGGAAAGAAACTCAGCTCAAGAGGAGCTAATTCAGTCTAGGGGGCTCATTCAGGTTCCCCCCCCCTCATCCAATTCGCCTTGTATAAATCAAGTTCACTCTTGCATAGTTTTCCCCTGATGATGGGGAGGAGGCAGGAAATGGAAGACATATAAGGGGTACAAGATGGCTTTTAAGGGGTTTGGGGTTCTTTGGTCTAGAGACCTTATTAGTGGGTTAATAGGATGCAATCGGTTTTCCGTCAGGCCTATACGTTCAGCCAAATTTTCTACTCGCTTCTATAAAATGAGAGCCATAGCTTTTAAGAGTGACACAAGAAGAGGAGGAGATTGGATTTATAGCTTGCCCTTCACTACCCGAAGGAGTCTCAGAGGGGCTTACAATCTCCTTTCTCTTCCCTTCCCCACCACAGACACCCTTGTGAGGTAGGCGGGGCTGAGAGAGCTCTTTTCAGAACTGTCCTTGAGAACAGCTCCAAGGTAACTTGTGACTGACCCAAGGTCACACCAGCAGCTGCAAGTGAAGGTGTGGGGAATCGAACCCGGTTCTCCCAGATTGGAATCCGTGCTCTTAGCCACTACACCAAACTGGCTGTAGGATCTGGGAGACCAGGTCTGAATCCTGACCCTACCATGGAAGCTTGTTGAGTGAAGTTGGGTCGGTCACACATTTTCAGCCTAGCCTACCTCACAGGCTTGTTGTGAGGATAAAATGGAAGAGACGGGAACAACATAAGCCACTTCTCCCAGTGGGGAGAAAGGTGAGGTATTAAATTATTATTGATTTTAACTAGTGGTTTTTATATATTATATTATTATTTACACTAGAGTCAGGTGGACGCCTGTGTTGGTCTGAAACAATAGAACAGAGCGTGAGACCAGTGGCACTTTTCAAGACCAAGAAAGTTTAATTCTGGGTATAAGCTTTGTAAGCCGCCTTGAGTTCCTATAAGGAAGAAAGGAGGCTAATAGAACTTTCAAATAAATAATCATAAAACAAACTAATGACGTTTAAAAAAAAATTAAGCATCGCTTTGTGCTAATAAACACAGAGATGGGTCTTACACATTGGACCTTAGCTTTTAAGCAATTAAATTAAGTTTCCATTTTCCAGTGCAAAGAACACTTTGGATGGAGAATTGGGTCTCAGTTTCGAGTTCCCCTCAGAAGGATGTGTTTCCGGTGGGCACCAGCCCTGTATTTCGACAAAAGTGCGTACAGAGACAGAGGGGACCACAGCGGCGCTCACTGGCGCCAACCCCCGGACACTTTTTGTGTGTGTGGGTCAAGGGAAGAAAGACTTTGTGCCCCTCGACCCACAGGCACCACTCTGACGACCAACATTTGGTGTGAAAGTGCCGCTCCTCACAGCTCCCTGCCCTGAGGTAAATTCTCCCTCAGCTGAGGTAAATTCTCCTCCACGAGGATTCTCCACATCCTCTCCTGAGGAGAAAAAGGACCTTCCGCTCATGCCAACGCTGCGTTCAATCTGATTCGGAAAAGCCAAGCATGATTCATGGCCAACTCTACGTCAGACAAACAACAGAGCCCCCATTTCAACCCGCGACACAAGAGGTTTTAAAAGCGACGATCCTAAAGTTGACATTTCACCTCCAAACCCCAGCTTCGGAAACGGCATCATGCTTCCGCAGCCCTCCAAGATTTCATTCCCACCCTGGCTGGTGGGTGGGCACCTAGCGCCCGTTTTGACTCTTCCCTCCGCCATTTTGCGGGTCGCGGGATACTCCTGTGCCGCCTCACAGTCTGCTTTCGAAAAACTCTTCCCCCGGGTTCACACATGCGGAAGAACGAGGCGGCGGAACACACAAAACTGCCTTCTACTGAATTGGACCCTTGGTCCATCAAATTCAGCCAGACCGGCAGCGGCTCTCCGAGGTCTCGGGCAGAGGTCCTTCACATCACCTCCTGCCTGGTCCTTTTAACTGGAGATGCTGCCGGGGATTGAACCCGGGACCTTCTGCACGTCAAGCAGAGGCTCTACCACTGACACATAGCTCCTCAATGGATGAACGGCACCGGTACAGATGCGAGTGGAGGGTCACATTTTGCGACGCCCCAGGCTAGGCGGGATATAAATTGAAAGTAATAAATAAATATAAGTTATGTGAAAAGCTCCCCGCAGGTAGAAATCCAGCACAGCAGCAAGCCAAAAAACCACACAGAATCTCCCCTCCCCCCCCATAGCACCATTTTTCTCACTGCAGGGAGCTTATTAAAGTAACATGAGGCACCATTCAACTCTAGAACGCAGTCCGAAACGGCACCGTCCATTCCAGCCTCCTCAGCATTTTGCCATGTCCTTCACCTGTGTGTTTGAAACGGGCCTCCGTTTCCAGAAACAGTTCCTGCGCAGCACGTGGGTGGCACGACAATTGCCTGTTTCAAGAATCAGAAGCCCAAACGTCTCTCCACCACGTGAACTAACTGTGCCTTTGCGCCTCAGCCCTTATACCTCCGACACGAGCCTACTTTCCCCACCCGCACAATTTAACACAGAAGACAGGTCCGCACGTATGGATGACCCTCTACTATTCTGGGCCGGCGTGTCCCCTGTGAGAAACTCAGAAGAAGAAGAAGAGAAGAAGAAATTGGATTTATACCCCGCCCTTCACTACCCAAGGGAGTCTCAGAGCGGCTCACAAACTCCTTTCCCTTCCCCTCCCCACAACAGACAACCTGTGAGGTAGAAGAAGAAGAAGAGATTGGATTTATACCCTGCCCTTCACTACCCAAGGGAGTCTCAGAGTGGCTTCCAAACTCCTTTCCCTTCCCCTCCCCACAACAGACACCCTGTGAGGTAGAAGAAGAAGAAGAGATTGGATTTATACCCCGCCCTTCACTACCCAAGGAAGTCTCAGAGTGGCTTCCAAACTCCTTTCCCTTCCCCTCCCCACAACAGACACCCTGTGAGGTAGAAGAAGAAGAAGAGATTGGATTTATACCCTGCCCTTCACTACCGAAGGAAGTCTCAGAGTGGCTTCCAAACTCCTTTCCCTTCCCCTCCCCACAACAGACACCCTGTGAGGTAGAAGAAGAAGAAGAGATTGGATTTATACCCTGCCCTTCACTACCCAAGGGAGTCTCAGAGTGGCTTCCAAACTCCTTTCCCTTCCCCTCCCCACAACAGACAACCTGTGAGGTAGAAGAAGAAGAAGAGATTGGATTTATACCCTGCCCTTCACTACCGAAGGAAGTCTCAGAGTGGCTTCCAAACTCCTTTCCCTTCCCCTCCCCACAACAGACACCCTGTGAGGTAGAAGAAGAAGAAGAGATTGGATTTATACCCTGCCCTTCACTACCCAAGGGAGTCTCAGAGTGGCTTCCAAACTCCTTTCCCTTCCCCTCCCCACAACAGACACCCTGTGAGGTAGAAGAAGAAGAAGAGATTGGATTTATACCCCGCCCTTCACTACCCAAGGAAGTCTCAGAGTGGCTTCCAAACTCCTTTCCCTTCCCCTCCCCACAACAGACACCCTGTGAGGTAGAAGAAGAAGAAGAAGAGATTGGATTTATACCCTGCCCTTCACTACCCAAGGGAGTCTCAGAGTGGCTTACAAACTCCTTTCCCTTCCCCTCCCCACAACAGACAACCTGTGAGGTAGAAGAAGAAGAAGAGATTGGATTTATACCCTGCCCTTCACTACCCAAAGGAGTCTCAGAGCGGCTTACAAACTCCTTTCCCTTCCCCTCCCCACAACAGACACCCTGTGAGGTAGGTGGGGCTGAGAGAGCTCTTTCCAGAAAATGCTCTCTTTTCAAGAACAGCTCTTATCAGAACTACGGCTTGCCCAAGGTCATCCAGCCAGGTGCAAGTGGAGGAGTGGGGAATCAAACCCGGTTCTCCCAGATTAGAGTCCGCGCACTTAACCACTACACCAAACTGGCTCCCTCAGAGAATTAAAGAGCAAGATGTCGGAAAGGGAGAGAAAAGGCCAAGGATAAAGGCCTCGCTCTAAACCAAGATGTCCGGAGGGTGCCGGACCGTGCCCTGGAAAGGACCTCACCGGCCACTTGAAGTGGAAGGGGACACGGATGGGTCCGCTGGTTGCCACAACGCTGCGGTCGGCTGGGACAATGTCGCTCAGGGCTGCCCCGAAGGTGCAGGGGGGTTCCGGCGACACCACCGCCTGGGCGTGCTTGAGGCAGACGCGGAAGAAGAGGCGGCAGGGGTGGGCGCCGCGGCACCAGCTCCGGGGGCTGCTGGTGGTGAAGGAATGCACCTGGAGCTCGAAGACGCCGGCCGGTTTCGCCTGCGAGGGAGAAAAACGGGAGGAGAAGCACGTGAGCACACGGAAAGCAACACCCAGGGAAACCCCCCCCCCCCAGTGCCTCTCTTGCACCCCACAAGGCACCCCTCAGGAGGCGGCATTCGCTCACCCGCTCAGGCGCCCGCTCCCCAAACGCCCTCTTAGCGCTCTGACCCTTCAGCAGGCATCGGGCTCCGAAACTTGCGCTGAAAATTCTGCCCCTTTTTAATAAACGCCTTGGATTTCTACACTTCTACACCTTCTTCTTTCCTTCTTTTTTCCCCCTCTTTCCTCCTCTTTTTATCCCCTTTCCTGCTTTCTTTCCCTCTTTCCTTCCTTCTTTCCTTCTCTCTACTCTCTCTCTCTTTCCTTCCCTCTTTCCTACTTCTGCGGCCCAACTCTAGTGAGAAGTGGTTTAAACTTTAAACCTTTCTTTGCTTCGCCCCCCCCCCCACAGGCTGGCTGAGGAAGGGAAGGGGAGGCTTTTGAGATTGGGTCCCTTTACAGCCATGCTTGAATAAAGAATTATTTGAAACGCGGCATCAGGCATCCGGATTACGCGTCGGCTTTTCATGGCTCAGAAAATCTGATGACTTGCACTTCTATTTGGACTCTGATAATTGCTTCTCTATTGAAGTAGATACATGGAAAGACTGTAGACTGTGCCTTTTCTTATATGCTTTATGTACGCTTATTATTGCCTCGGATTTCTACACTTGTAGCTGGCTTTCCGGAAACACGCCCAGTCCCATGTTGTGGCCGCAGTGCGCAGACTGCAGAGATCGGCAGGAGGAAAAGGAAGTCGCCCGCACACTGTGTGAAAGGGGTGCCTGCAAATTCTTATAGATCAAGGATCTTGGAAGAAACCTGTTCCCCTGGTCAGCTGGTGATTATTATTATTATTATTATTAATTAGAATCATAGAATGTTAGAGTTGGAAGGGACCTTGCCGGTCATCTAGTCCAACCCCCTGCACTCTGCAGGAGCATAGCCGAAAGTTGGCCCTACAACATACCCAAAAGATGGTCGCCCAGCCTCCACTTCAAAACGTCCAGCGGAGGAGCATCCACCACCTCCCGAGGCAGACTGTTCCACTGCTCAACCACTCAGTTAGGAAGTTTCTCCTGATATTTAGCCGGTAACGACTCCCTTGTCATTTCCACCCGTTCTACCTAGTCTTGCAATCCGGAGCAAGAGAGAATAGATCTGCTCCATCTTCTACAGGACAGCCCTTCAGATACTTAAGAACATAAGAGAAGCCAATGTTGAATCAGGCCAATGGCCCATCTAGTCCAACACTCTGTCACACAGCGGCCAAAATATACCAGGTGCCATCAGGAGGTCCAGCAGTGGGGCCAGGGCACCAGAAGCCCTCCCACTGCTGCCCCCTCCAGCACCAAGAATAGAGTGCATCACCTGCCCCAGACTGAGAGTTCCCATCTATACCCTGTGGCTAATAGCCACTGGTGGACTTCTGCTCCATATGTTTATCTAATTTCCTCTTGAAAGACTGCCATCGTGTCCCCTCTAAACCTTCTCTTTCCCAGGCTAAACATACCCGACTCTTTCAGCCTTTCCTCGTAAGACTTGGATTCCAACCCTCTCACCATCCTGGTCGCCCTCTTCTGGACACGCTCCAGCTTGTCGACATCCTTCCCAGAATGTGGTGCCCAGAACTGGACACAGGATGACTCTAGGTGAGGCCTGACCATAGCAGAATAGAGCGGAACGACCACCTCCCGTGATCTGGACACAAGGCTTCCGTGAATGCATCCTAACAGAAGCATTGTGTCCAGATCATGGGAGGCGGTCGCTCCGCTCTATTCTGCTATAGTCAGATCAGATTTGTGAATCGCCCTGTCCCTACTATTGTAGGGCTCTGGGCGAGGTACGTAATATTACAAACAATCACCAAATAAAACAATGGAACGTATTAAATCACAGTAAAAATCAGAGAATGAGTAATAATCCTTAAGATTTAAATTATTCCCTTATTACAGACTGTTTCGTGGGCGGGGGGGGAAGAGGTTGAAACGAGCATGGCTTGAGGACAGCCCCAGGCCAGAATGCCCCCCCAGGCCAGAAATCTACATCTGATTCTCTACTTAACACAGCCAGGCTGAGTCAAGACGCCTCTGCTCCCTGGACCTCTGCCCTCAAGGCAGCTTACGGTATAAGCAAAACTCGTAAAATAGTTTACAACAATCCAAAAGGACCGTTTAGGACCACTTTAATTAAATGCAGTCCTAGACAGAACAGTCCGAAGCTGCCTCTTAAAGACGGAAAGCTTAGAGGGCCAGGTGCACCTTCCCGGGGAGGCTGTTCTATAATCACGGCCAATGTTCCCTCTAAGCTGAGTTAGTGTGAGCCAGCTTACAGTTTTTTAGCCTCCGGCTCACATATTTTTTTGTCTCAGCTCAGGAAGGAGGGCTCCGGAGCAAACTCATTTATGCAGCAGTGGGAGGGCTTCTGGTGTCCTGGCCCCACTGCTGGACCTCCTGATGGCACCTGGTATATTTTGGCCGCTGTGTGACTGAGTGTTGGACTAGATGGGCCATTGGCCTGATTCAACATTGGCTTCTCTTATGTTCTTATGTTCTCTTATGCAGCAGCCAAATCGCTCGCTCATGACTTTAATGCCCGGGGCTCACGAAGGAGAATTTTTGCTCACAAGATGCCACAGCTTAGAGAGGGAGCATTGATCACGGGGCTGCCACGGAAAGGGCCCCGTCCCGTGTACCCACCAACTGAACTTCTTTGATTAATACGACAAGTCAGGAGGGCCTCTTCCTGTGACCTTAATTCCTGGGCAGGAACATATTGGGAGAAGACAATTTGTCTGAAAGTGATCTGTTCTCCCTCCCCCCAGTCACAAGAGTCCCCCCTGCTGAACATGGGACTGGATGGTTTTAAAGCAAAGACCGTCCAAGGAATAACAGCAACAATAATCATTTATACAGCGCTCGCCACGGCCGAAGTGCTTAACTTGCTACAATCCTTACAACAGCCTTGTAAAGCAGACCAGTGCGATTATCCCTCTATTGCAGATGAGAAGCAGGGAGGGGCTGAGGGCGTCCGGAGAATGGCACGTTCAAGGCTACTGACCAAGCTTGTGTCAGAGGGTGAGACTTGAACTGAGGACCTTCTGGACCCAGCCGCTTCTCATAACCTCAATGCTGAGTTTCACAGAGCTTCAAATAACCTTTTATTGTTCTCTGAGCTATCCAAGGCCAAAGTTGGCAAGTGAAGAAAGGGGTGCGCGGCACTCACCTCTACTCTCTGGCAGGGAGAAAAAATTAGCAGCTTAACATGGAAATAAATAAATAAATAAAAAACATTTTGGACGCCCAAAAGAAGTGAAAGTGAGACAAATCCAAGCTACAGCTCGGTAGAACAAAGTCTGAACGCAAGTGGCGCCTTTTTAAGACCAACGAAGTTTAAATTCTGGCTTCAGGCTCCCACGTGCATGCAGGCAATGTATCCAAAGAGCAGCCAGTGTGATGCAGCGACAGAAAAGGCTAATGCGATCTTGGGATGTATCGACAGAGGCATAACATCCAAACCGCAAGATGTCATAACCCCGCTGTACACTGCATTGGTCAGGCCGCACCTGAAGTCTTGTGTGCCGTTCCGGAGGCCTCACTTCTGAAAGGATGTGGACGGAACAGAGCGGGTGCAGAGGGGAGCAACGAGGATGATTGGGGGCCTGGAGACCAAGGAGCCCTACGAGGAAAGGCTGAGGGACTTGGGAATGTCCAGTCTGGAGAAGAGGAGGTTGAGGGGGGACGGGATGGCACTCTTGAAGTATCCGAAGGAGGAGAGCAGGGAGCTGTTCCTGTTTGCAGCAGAGGAGAGGACTCACAAGAAAGGGTTGAAATTGAGGGAGGGAAGGTACCGGCTGGATATCAGGGAAAACTTTTTGACAGTCAGAGTTGTACAACAGTGGAATCGGCTGCCTGGGGAGGTGGTGAGCTCCCCCTCACTGGCAGGCCTTAAGCAGCGGCTGGACAAACATTTGTCGGGGATGCTCTAGTCTGATCCCGCATTGAGCAGGAGGTGTCGGACCAGGTGCCTTGTAGGGCCCCTTCCGCCGCCGTGATTCCAGGATTCTAAGAAGTGGGCGCGCACCCGAAAGCCTCTACCCAGAATTCAACTTGGTTGGTCTGAAAGGTGCCCCCCCTGGACCCAAAACTTTGCCCTGTCGCTTTGGACCAACGCGGGGACCCACCGGAATGCAGCTCAATAGCTTAAGACTTGAGCCAGCTCCGTTCTGCATCCCCGGCCTTCCAAAGCCTCCCCGCTCAAAGTCGGGGGACGGGGCTGCCCGGCCTCCCAACGGCTGGGAGGGATCTCTTATTGGGGGAAGAGAAGCAGTGCTGAAAGGGTGCCGCTCCTCCCCCCCCCCATGCGTCAAAACAGCTGCTTTGGGAAGAAGCGGTCTCCCTCCGCCCGCTGGGCCAGTGCCTAGAGCAGCCAGGCGGGGGCCTCCGTTGGCAGAGAAGAGGAAGGGGAATCGTCACTGGCTGCCGGCAGATGGCGAGTGCCGGGGAAGGAGGGGGCGCCCCCCCCCCAGCGCCATTCTCAGCAGGCAGATTTGGAGAGCCACAGGTGGTCCCCGCAACACGGCCCAGTTCCAGAGGGCAGTGGCGCAGGAGAAGAACTGGATTGGGTGTCCAGTTCCCCCTTAAGAGACCGGCACATGAGCTTTCGAGAGTCAGTGCTCCCTTTGCCGGGTGCAGGCAGGAGCAGAGTTTCAGAGCACCGCTGATCCTGCAGAAGGGAGAGGAGGGCCTCTGCCCATGTCCAGAGCGCAGCTTAAGAAACCAACAAGATTGTCAGAGGAGGAACTTTGGCAAGTCAATGCCCCCTTCATCAAACAAGGAGGAGCATAATTTTAGGGCACAGCTAATCCTGCAGAAGAGAGAGAAGTGCCTCTGCCCATGTCCAGAGTGTATCTCAAGAGACCCACAAGATTTTAGGGGTTATGAACTTTTGAGAGTCAACGTTCCCTCTGTCAGGTACAAGCAGGAGCAGCTAATCCTGCAGAAGAGACAGGAGTGCCTCTGCCCATGTGCAGAGCGCAGCTTAGAGACCCACGAGATTTTAGCGGTATGAACTTTTGAGAGTCAACGCTCCCTTTGTCAGGTACAAGCAGGAGCAGAGTTTCAAAGCACAGCTACTCCTGCAGAAGATACAAGAGTACCTCTGCCCATGTGCAGAATGCACCTTAGAGCCTAACAAGATTTTCCAGGTATGCGCTTTTGAGAGTCAACACTCCCTTGGACAGATACAAGTAGGAGCATAATCCCAGCGCACAGCTAATCCAGCAGAATAGAGAGGAGTGCCCCTGCCCACGTGCAGAGTGCTACACTGCTATGCAAACCAGACACCTGTGATCTGGGGAAAGCGTTTAAGGTAGGGTTACTTGCTCCGGGTGGGAAAATACCTGGAGATTCTGGGGGTGGACCCTGGCGGCGGCAAGGTTTGGAGAGGGGCTGTGGCTCAGCGGTAGAGCATGCAGAGAAAGTCTCAGGTTCAATTCCGGGGGGGGGCATCTCTGGTTAAAAGCAGCAGGCAGCAGGTGATGGGAAAGACCCCTCCGCCTAAGACCGTGGAGAGTGGCTGCCGGTCTGAGTAGGCAAGGCTGACTTTGATGGACTTTGGGCGGGGTCTGATGCCGTAGAGGCAGTTTCATGCGTTCATGCGCTCAACGGGGCACAAGGCCACGGAGTCCACCTTCCAAAGCAGCCTTTTCTCCAGGGGAACTGAGATCGCTGTCATCGGCAGATCAACTGTAATACTAGATCTCCGGGCCCCACCTGGAGGCAGTGGCAACCCTAGAAGAACCCATCCAGGTGAAGCGATCCTCCCCATGTGGAATCTCAGCTATGACGGGGGCGGGGGCTGTGTACCCCCCTCCCGGTTCAGAGCCGTGTTCCCCCTAAGCTGAGTGAGTGTGAGCCAGCTCACGGGCTTTTTTAGCCTCCAGCTCGCACACTGTCGCCTTCGCTCAGGACAGGAGGGCCCCCAGAGCACACTAAATCTGCGCAACGGCCAAACGGCTGGCTCACGACTTTAATGCCAGCGATGCTCCCAAAGTAGGATTTTTGCTCACCGCTCGGAGGGAGCGCTGGTGTTCCCCCTAAACTGAGTGAGTGTGAGCCAGCTCACGGGCTTTTTTTTAGCCTCCAGCTCACACACTGTCGCCTTCGCTCAGGAAGGAGGGCCCCCAGAGCACACTACTAAACTTCAATGCCAGTCAAGCTCACGAAGGAGGAGGATTGCAGAGGTCCGCATCCGTTCGCCGGAGGGCTCCAACCCCCCCAGGCCAGTTCTCCTCCTCCTCCTCCGAGGCGCGCTCTTTCCCCGCACTTCTCACGGCCGCGCACGACTCCCGCCGACGGGGGCACAGCTGCCCTACCCGCGAACGCCCCCCAGCCCCCTCCTGCAGGGCAACAAACACGGGCGCTTCCTTCCCTCTCTCGACGCCCGCGCCCAGCGGATGCCGCCAGCCCCACCCACAGGCCCTACAGGGGGTGCCCCGCGAGTCCCGGCTGGAGCGCCCCGCACCGTGCGCCCCGGAGGACGGCTGCTGCTGGGACTCGGGGCTGGATGACACGCGACCCTTCGCTCCCTGAACACGACGCGCCGGCGACGTCCGAGTCCCCCCAGCCCAGCCCCCGCAGTGTCCGAAGCAGTACTGGCCCATCTCGGCGCCCCCACCCCTCCTTCCCACACTGACCCAGAGTCCCTTTCAGTTGTTGACCCGTCTGATCAGCTATACCACGCAGGTTGCAGCAAGACAAATCATTTATTCATACGGTAACGCGATATACCGTACAAACGAAGCCAAGCTTTGGCTACATAAAAGTTCTCCAAAAATGCAAGACAGCATCTATTTTAACATTTCACGGGTTAAACGAATCAAAAGTTCCAATATTCATGACCCGAGAGGCATCTTTCTGCATTTTTCCCCACCCTTTCCCCCAACTTTTGTGGTGCCCCCTTTGGCCCCGGTGCCCTAAGCACCTGCTTAGTGAGCGTAATGGTGGGTGGATCTGCCACTGGGAGGGTGGACTCTCTGGCACGGGTCCCCCGTCCCTCCCGGCTCCACCCTCCAGGAGTTTCCCGACCGGGAGCTGGCAACCCGACCGCCCTGTCGCTCCCCCCACCCCCCGGACTCACCAGCTGGGCGCAGAGGAGGGCGAGGAGGCCGGCGAGGAGGAGCGCCGCAGCAGCCGCGGCAGTGGCCATGGGCGACGGAGGGGACTGCGAGGGCGGCCGGGCGAGAAGGCGGCGCGTCGGAGGCGGCTCCAAAGTCTGGCGCGCCCGGCCGGCCTCGGGGTTTTTACGCGCGGGGCGGGTGAGGCCCCGCCCCCTCGGGCAGAGGCCCCGCCCCCATGTGGGGCTTGGGGGGCGCAGGAGGCGGGGCCGGAGCTCAGACACCCCCCCACCCGTCCCCCACCCGGCCTGGGTTGCCGGAGGTCCGCGTGGCGTGGGGGGCTTCTGCTGGCGTTTGCGCACCAGGCTGGAGTTGGCACCGGGTTGGGGGGAGAGTTTCCCTCCCCAGGACTAAAATTGCTGGGGGGGGGGTGAGGAGGAGGCAGCCCCGTCCTACTTTACGCCGGTGCAAGCCGCGGCTCTCCCTCTCCCCCCCCCAGTCCCAAGCCACGTTGGAGTCCAAGCGGGGGCGGGCTGGGGGGCGCCGCGCAGCTGTATGCTAATAGGCGCATCCTGGAGAGCGGCGGAGGCCTCTCCCCCCCCCCCCCGAGGCCAGCTCCAGGCTCCGACCGCAGGGTGGGCTGCCGGGCCAGGCCACAGGTGGCCTCGGGAAGCGGGTCTCCTCGGGAGCCAGAGGCAGGGAGAGCGCCAAGCGGGACTCCCCAGCAGTGCTCCCTCTAAGCTGTGGCGTCTGGTGAGCAAAAATTCTAAGTTGTGAGCTCCCGGCATTCAAGTTGTGAGCCAGCGAATTGGCCGTTGCATAAATTAGTGTGCTCTGGAGCTCCTCCTTCCTGAGCTGAGACAAAAATGTTTGAGCCCGAGGCTAAAAACCTGTGAGCTGGCTCACACTAACTCAGCTTAGAGGGAACAGTGATTCCCCAGAACCCGCAGTGGGGGAGCGAGGGAGGCGGCCCCGTAAAGAAGGCAAGCCCGGGATCCGGGGAGGGCCGCAGGAATGCGCCCGGGAAGGGCAAAATGACTGGAAAATGAAATCTAAAGGGACTGCAGTTGCTGCGCTGAATTTTCCCTTGCTATCTGCACCAGAAAGCCCAAGACCGTTTCCTTTAAAGCTGGGTGGGAGTAATTTTTTTTTAGCTTTTATTGATTGGCAGGCCTAGGCGGGATTTTAAAGTGTAGCCTCTTATGGGTTGTGTGTGTCTGTGTGTGTTTGAAATAACTGTTTCATTGACATTGTTGAGATGCACAAGGTGGAAAGGCGGCTAAAAATGTTTTAAATAAGCAAAAACAAGGAAGGGGGAGGAGGCCTTTCTTAACAAAAAACACCTGACTTCTGAACAGGGAGCCCTCCTTCCTGAGCGAAGGCGAAAATGTGATGAGCCGGAGGCTAAAAAGCTGTGAGCTGGCGCACACTAACTCAGCTTAGAGGGGACACTGGTGGCAGTACTGGGAGCCTGTTGTTTCTCCTACCTCCTTTTCTTTCCCTTTGGGCTTTATCGGGTCAAAATCAGGTCTAGTATCTTAAAAAAATTGGGTTGCCAACTCTGGGTTGGGAAATGACTGGAAATGACCCCCCTCCGTGGGGTCTATAATGCCATTGAGTCCACCCCCCAGAGCAGCTATTTTCTCCAGGAGAGCTGATCTCTGTGGTCTGTAGACCAGTTGAAATTCCAGATCTCCAGCCACTACCTGCAAGTTGGCAACGCTGGGTCTCAGAAGTCTGTGACGAAGGGTGCTGTGGAACCCGGATACAACCTCAGGGCCGGCCCTCCTCCAGCCTGCCCGTGCCGAACGGTTCTCTCAAGAGAGACAGTTGGGTGTAGTGGTTAGAAGCGCGGACTCTGATCTGGGAGAACCGGGTTTGATTCCCCACTCCTCCTCCTCCTCCACATGCAGCCAGATGGGTGACCTTTGGTCAGTCACAAGTTCTCTCGGAGCTGTTCTCTCAAGGACAGTCCTCGGGAGAGCTCTCTCGGCCCCGCCTACCTCACAGGGTGTCTGTTGTGGGGAGGTTGTAAACCGTTCCGAGTGAAGGGCGGGGTGTAAATCCAATCCCATCTTCTCGGGAACTCTATTTATCAGTGTGCACAGAAAAAGCGGTGGGATGAAGGTGTTCTTGGGAAAGACTGGCTGGCACAAGAGAACCTCCATCTTCAGGAGCAGTCAATCTGTCTACTGCCCTGATCGGCCAGCCCAGGGAAGCCTCGACATTCAGAGGCGATCTGTTAGTTTACTGCCTTGATCTCCTAGCATAGGGGAACCTCCACGTTCAGAGGCAGTAAGCCAGAAGATGTAGCGATGGCTGCCATCCCAGACGGCTTAGAAAGGGGGTTCGATGGATTCATGGAGGAGAGGTCTGTCAGTGGCTGCTGGCCGTCATGACTACAGGGAACCTCCAGGCTCAGAGGCACTAACCTCTGGATCCCAGAGCCGGGAGGCAACATCAGGGAAAGCCTCGGCCTCTCTGCCCTGTTGTTGGCCCTCCAGAGTACCTGGCTAGCCACTGTGTGAGACGGGAGGCTGGAATAGATGGACCCTCCCTGGTCTGACCCAGCAGGGCTCTTCTGATGTCCTTATCAGGGGAAGGCCTCAGCCTCTCTGCCCTGTTGCTGGCCCTCCAGAGGAACTGGCTGGCCCCTGTGTGAGATGGGAGGCTAGACTAGATGGACCTTCAGTGGTCTGGCCCAGCAGGGCTCTTCTGACGTCCTTCTCAGGGGAAGGCCTCAGCCTCTATGTCCTGTTGTTGGCCCTCCAGAGGAACTGGTTGGCCACCATGTGTGACGGGATGCTGGTCTAGATGGACCGTCACTGGTCTGAATCCAGCAGGGCTCTTCTGAGGTTCTTCTCAGGGGAAGGCCTCAGCCTCTATGTCCTGTTGTTGGCCCTCCAGAGGAACTGGCTGGCCACCGTGTGAGACAGGAGGCGAGACTAGATGGACCTTCAGTGGTCTGGCCCAGCAGGGCTCTTCTGACGTCCTTCTCAGGGGAAGGCCTCAGCCTCTATGTCCTGTTGTTGGCCCTCCAGAGGAACTGGTTGGCTCCTGTGTGAAACAGGATGCTGGTCTAGATGAACCCTCACTGGTCTGATCCAGCAGGGCTCTTCCGATGTCCTTCTCAGGGGAAGGCCTCGGCCTCTCTGCCCTGCTGTTGGCCCTCCAGAGGAACTGGCTGGCCATTGTGTGAGAAAAGGATGCTGGGCTGGATGGACTCTCCCTGGCCTGACCCAGCAGGGCCGCTCTCTCCTTAAGGTGGCGCATGGTGAAGGGAAAGGGAAACAGATCGAGCAGGTCGTCAGGACGAAAGGGTCCTGTTTGGGATCCTTCCTTCTGGAACTTCCACAGGATGCATTAACCCCCCCCCCCCACACACACACACACTGGTTCCCAGTTCCCAAGGTGGACGGAAGGCTCTTCAGTGCTGGGGGGCTGGGTAGACTCTACCAACCGCAGACAAGTTTTCTCCCATCCTTCCCGCAGAGAACTCAGGGCGGAATGCCCGGCGCACCCCTCTCTGTTTTGCCCCCAGGTCTTGGGGTGTGTTCTAGGTCTGCCTACAAGGCTCCCCCGGAGTCCGGGCATTGCAAGGGCCGGTCTTTGGTAGGCCCCCCTGGGCAGCGTTCCCTCTAAGCTGAGTTCGTGTGAGCCAGCTCACCGTTTTTTAGCCTCCGGCTCAGACATTTTTGTCTCCGCTCAGGAAGGAGGGCTCCGGAGCAAACTAACTGATGCAGGAGCCAAATGGCTCGCTCACAACTTTCATGCCAGGAGCTCACAAAGCAGAATTTTTGCTCACAAAACTTCACAGCTTAGCGGGAGCCTTGCCCCTGGGATCGGGCCCTGTGGGCCATGTGTCCGGGTGTGAAAGAGTGTGCCTCCCATTCAGCGGCCCTCCCCGCTGGTGTGGAGGGGCGGCTTTTCACACCCTGCCGGCACATGGCAGGAATGTGAGAGAGACAGCCCCCCCCTCCCCATCATTTCTCCTGCTGCCTTCGACACCTTTCTCTGGCAAATGTGTGGATTGGGGTGGGGGGAGGAGGGAGAGAAAGGGGGACTCTGGGAAAAGCATTAAGGCCCCTGGGGGGGTGGGGGGCAGAGAGGGGGAGACCTCTGGACCTGGGAGAACTGGTTAGGCGCAGGAGAGAAGAGGCTGGTGAGATCAGGAGGCTGCCCGGTGCGTCTCTGTGCGTGGCGGGGCAAACTCGGGGTCGGGGCACAGCATTCAGCGTACGGAAGCCTCGGCCCTCTGCAATTTTTGTTGGTCTTTCAACCAAGTCGCCTCCCTCGGAAACATGGCGAACCGGGGAGTTTGGTGTGTAGTGGTTAGGAGCACGGGCTCTCGTCTGGGAGAACCGGGGTTTGATCCCCCATTCCTCCTCTGCCTGCAGCCAGCTGGGTGACCCTGGGTCAGTCACAAGTTCTCCCAGAGCTGTTCTCTCGGGAGCAGTCCTCTCACTCAGCCCCGCCTACCTCCCAGGGTATCAGTCGGGGGGGAGGGGAAGGGAAAGGAGACAGCAAGCCCCTCCGAGACTCCTTCGGGGAGTGAAGGGCGGGGGATACAGCCAATCTTCTGCTTCTGCGAATTGATAATTCCCACCCCTCTCCAGTAATCCTAGTAGAGCCAGGCCTGGAGAGAGCTGCCACCACCATCCCTTTCACCCACTGTGTTCACCCCGGAGCACCCTCCCCTCTCCCTCCGCCACTTTCGCGGCAAACAAAACATCACAGACCAGCTCAAACGTGTCACAATATTGGCAGTGCCACCGGGGAGGCAAGAGAGAGGCAATTAATTCCTGAAAGAGAGGTTGGCGGGCGGGCGGGGGGGGGTGGCAGCGCTGAAGAGAGAGATGTAATTTCTCAGCGAATGCCCATCTGGCACGAGACCAGGGCGCTGAACGGAGGCCTGTGCCAACCAGCTGTTGCCATGTCAATATTGTACGCGGGCGGCCTTGCGAGTGGGCCTGCCCATCCCCCACTGGCACACACACACAGGAGGTGCCCGAAAGGAACGGGGCACAAAAGAAACCTTCCCCTGGCACAGAGCGCACGGGAGATACTCGGGGGGCGTCAGAAAGGGCTGAGAAACGCACACGAAGCTGCCCTCGTACGCAATCCAGCCGTCCGTCCGTTGAGTCAGTGTTGCCCCCAGACAGATCTGCGGTGCGGCCTCACTGGGAACCCCGCGTACAGCTCTAGTCACCGGTGACGCTCCCTCTAAGCTGTGGAGTCCTGTGAGCAAAAATTCTGCTTTGCGAGCCCCTGGCATTAAAGTCGTGAGCGAGCGATTTGGCTGCTGCAGAAATTCGTTTGCTCTGGAGCCGTCCCTTCCTGAGCCGAGACAAAAACGTGTGAGCCAGAGGCTGACAAACTGTGAGCTGGCTCACACTCACTCCTCTTAGAGGGAACACTGGTCACCACATCTCCAAAAAAGGACACGGCAGAGCTGGGAAAAGTGCAGAGAGGAGGGTGAACAAGATGCGGAGGGGGTTGGAGCGACGACCCTAAGAGGAACGGCTGAAGAGTCCGGGACTTTTCCGTTGAGAGACAACTTAAGGGGGGGAACATGAGACGGAGTTTATCAAATTATGCCTGGGGTGGAGAGAGTGGACAAAGAGAATGGTTTCTCCCCCTCCCCAAAATACACAAACTCAAGGGCCTCCAATGAAGCTGACGGGCAGTAGGTTCAGGAGAGACAAAAGGAAATACCACTTTACACAGTGAGGGATGAAAATGTGGACTTCGCTGCCAGAAGATGTAGTGATGGCCATGGGAATCAACAGCTTTAAAGGAGGACTGGACAGGTTTATGGATGAGAGAGAGGTCTCTCGGTGGCTACTGGCCATGGTGGCTGAGGGGGGAGCCTCCACATTCAGAGGCACTTATCCTCTGAATCCCAGAGCCAGGAGGCAACCTCAGGGGAAGGCCTCGGCCTCTCTGCCCTGTAGCTGGCTGTCCAGAGGAACCGGCTGGCCGCTCTGTGGGACAGGAGGCTGGGTTGAATGGACTGATGGATGCATATGCATACATGTGCACACACAAGAACACACACACACTCCCACACAGATGTGTGTGTGCACACAAATGCACTCATGCGCGACTGCATGCACACAACTGCATGCACACACAAATGCTCACACACAATGACCACACACGTGCCCGTGTGCACCCATCCACCCACACCCCACACATGCACGCACACACCCACATGGGCACACCCATGCATGCATGGACACAGAAACACATGCACACATGCACACCCATGCACATACACAAAATCACACATACACATGTGCACACATGAACATGTGCATGGACATGCACACAGGCATGCTCATGCACACATACACAAACACACAGGCATGCACGCTCAGGCACGACCATGTGCACATGCATGCATGGATGCATGCACACACTAATGCACACATATGCACACTCACACACGCACATACTTGAACGCAAACATGCACAAACAGGCACACACATGTGCGCGCGCAAATGCATGCACATGTGCAGGAATGCATGCACACGTGCAGGAATACATGCACACATGTACTGCCCACACGTCCACAGCCAGACGCCCACACACACACAACCGCACAGGAACACCCACTCCCATGCACACTCATGCACACACGTGTGCACACGAGCAGACAATTGCACACGCATGCATGCACACATGAACATACATGAATGCAAACGCACGCACACACACCCTTCTCATTGGGTGGCCAAAGGATCTGAGCTTCGGCTTCAAGATCTGGCCTTCCAGGGAACAGTCAGGGTCGATTTCCTTTTTTGTGGTTGCTGTTGTTCAGTCGCACAGTCGAGTCTGAGTCTTCGCAACCCCGTGGACCACATCACGCCAGGCCCTCCTGTCTTCCGGAGTTTGCTTAACTTCATGTTTGTTGTGTCGATAACACTGTCTGACCATCTCCATCCTTTGCCGTCCCCTTCTTCCTCTTTGACCTTCACTCTTTCCCAGCATCAGGGTCTTCTTCTCCAGCGAGTGCTCTCTTCTCATTTGGTGGTGGCCAAAGTATTTGAGCTTCAGCTTCAGTCTCTGGCCTTCCAGGGAACAGTCACGGTTGATTTCTTCAAGGACTGACTGATTCGATCTCCTCGCAGTCCAAGGGACTCTCAAGAGTCTTCTCTAGCACCACAATTCGAAAACATCTCTCCTTCGGCGCTCAGCCTTCCTTACGGTCCAACTCTCGCAGCCGTACAGTACTACTGGCAACGTATGATGTACTCATCATTAAAAGACAATGGTAAAGCTCTCCCTTTCTCGAAAGCCAGTTGAATCTGACTTTTATTAGGTGGTCTTTAAATCAGTGACACCAGTGGCAGATTAAACATTAAGTGGATTCGGCATGTGCTTAGGGCACCAGGGCCGAAGGGGGCACCACAAAGTTGGGGAAAGGGTGAAAAGAAAAGAAAAAAGAATGAAGGTTTGTAAAAAAAAGAAAATTGATAAAACTAGTGCAAACTGATCATGGTGCACCCCCTTGGGTCGTCTTCTATTTTTTGTGGGCGGGGTGCCGTGTCATCGGTGATGTTTAAAAGGAACACATAGAACCTTACAACGCAATTGCAGAAGACAACCTAGAGAGTCCCTTTCCGAACGCTGAAATTGCCTTAAGGATATTTTTAACAGTAATGGTCGCCGACTGCACGACAGAGAGGTCTTTTCTCACAACTGAAACGCGTAAAAAAACCCAAATGGATCAGTTACGCTTCAAGAAAGACTCGACTCGCTGTGTGTATTAACAACGGAAGCCGACATTCTGGGAAGTATTAATTTTCGGGGACGTTATCAGTGATTTTGCGAAAATGAAATGTAGAGAAACGCCTTGCAGGTCACGAAGGTTGGAACTTTGATACATTGAACTTGCGAAATATTAAAATAGATGTTGCATTGCATTTTGGCAGAACTTGATGTAGCCCAAGCTTGGCTGCGTTTGTACAGTATATCGTGTTAACATAGGAATAAATTTTTGTATCGCTGCCAACCTGCATTGTATACCTGGTCGGACAGGTGATGCGACTAAAATGGACGGGGTCCGTGTGGAAAGGAGGTGGGTAGGGAGACTGGTCAATTGCTTAGAGCACCAGGGAGCCTTCATCTACCCCCGGGTGACGCCGATTCCTTTTTGAATTGTTCACGCCTTGTAGAATATGTTCTGATATCTTCTACCTTACTTGTTTATAAATTCTATTGAATCCCAGTTATTAATACACGGCGTGTTGGATCGAACTGTTTTATCGTAACGTATGCGATCGATTGCCGGTTGGCGGTGTCCTTACAGTTTTCTGTACCGCCTAACCGTGATCATCGCCATTTGTATTTTCCTTGGCCGGCAGCATGTCCGAGTGCCAGCAAAGTCAATTTCCCTCCCCAGTCACAGGAGAGGAGAATTGCGAAGAGGGGAGATTGTTTGGCCACCAGATTTCAATGCTGAAAAACCCCTCCCGCACAACACAACAGAGTCCTGCAAAAGAATGAGGGAGGGGGAGGACGCGGATGGATGCATGGCCTGGAACGCCCTGCTTGGCTGGCGGTTTTGGGGAGCACCCCCCCCTCACTCCCCCCCCCAACAGAGGTATGCCGATAAGAGCAGCTGAAATGGTGATTTATTCTTCCTTGCGGCAGCGGCTTTCGAAAACAGGTCCCCCGGGGGCTGAGCTGTCAGCGCTGGGTGTTCCCCAGAAATTTACAACTTTCTCTCTCTCTTCCCCCCCCCCTTTTCTGTTTTCTTTGACATTAGCAAGCAGCGGGGGGGGGGGGGGAGAAGATACAACTGTGAAAACATCCCAGTGTGTGTACCGGCCTGGGTAGCACTTGAGCACATGCAGAGCGCCTTCCTGAGCACCTACGGGCACTTGGGAGGCCCGAGGGAAAGGGCGCCGCTGCTTCCAAGCGGGCATGTTCCCTTGGAGAAAAATCCCAGATTCCCGAACTTTTTGAAAGCGACCCAGCCCCATCCAAGTCTCCCAGCAGAGAGGGAATGGGGAACAACTCTTGGTGTGGAGAGCGCAGGCCGTAAGGAGATAAGCTTCCCTCCCTCTACCATAATCCTAGAACCCGGGGGCATCCGGTGACCAGTTTGGTGTAGTGGTTAAGTGCGTGGACTCTTACCTGGGAGAACCGGGTTCAATTCCCCACTCCTCCTCCACATGCAGCTGCTGGTGCGACCTCGGGTCAGTCACAAGTTCTCTCAGAGCTGTCCCTGAAAAAGAGCCGTTTCTGCCAGAGCTTTCTCAGCCCCGCATACCTCACAGGGCATCTGTTGTGGGGAGGGGGAAGGGAAAGGAGTTTGTGAGCTGCTCTGAGACGCCTTTGGGTAGTGAAGGGCAGGGTATAAATCCAATCTCTTCTTCTTCTTCTACCTCCCAGGGTGTCTGTTGTGGGGAGGGGAAGGGAAAGGAGTTTATGAGCCGCTCTGAGACTCCTTTGGGTAGTGAAGGTCGGGGGTATAAATCCAATCTCTTCTTCTTTTTCTTCTTCATCCAGTGAAGCCAAACACTGGGAGATTCGGGATAGAGACGAGGAAGTCCTTCACACGGCCTGCGGTCGTTCAGCTGAGGAACTCCCTGCCACAAGATGGCTGGGGTGACGGCCACCGACCTGGGAGGCTTTCAAGGGAGCGTGGACAAGTTGAAGAAGGACGGGTCACATGCCCCCTAGCCACGACGGACGGCTGCAACGTTCCCTGTGGATTGGTAGTGGTGGTGGGGGGGGAGAAGTGCCATCGGGTCACAGTTGAGTTACGGGGACCTGGGGGGGGGGGGGCGTTTTTCAAGGCAGGAGATGTTCGGTGGAGGTTTGCCAGGGTCTGCATTTGCATTGGAGCCCTGGTATTCTCTGGTGGTCTCTCCCATCCAGGTACCAACCGGGGCCGACCCTGCTTAGATTACGAGATCTGATGAGATGGAGCTAGCCGGGGCCATCCAGGCCAGGGCCGAGACAAACAGAGCTGGACTTCCTTGGTGGTCTCCCATCCCATCCCAAGAAGAAGAAGAAGGGGAGGAGGAGGAGGAGGAGGAGGAGGAGATTGGATTTATACCCTGCTCCTTACTAGGGTATAAATCCAATCTCCTCCTCCTCTACCTAGAGGAGTCTCAGAGCGGCTCACAATCGCCTTTTCCCTTCCCCTCCCCACAACAGACACCCCTGTGAGGGAGGTGGGGCCAAGAGAGAGAGCTCTCCTGAGGACCGCTCCTGAGAGAACAGCTCTGAGAGAACTTGGGACTGACCCACAGTCACACCAGCAGCTGCAAGTGGAGGAGTGGGGACTCAAGCCCAGTTCTCCCAGACTCGAGTCCGTGTATTTAACCACAAGACCAAACTGGCTCTCTTGATTTGGTGCCGAGGTTTAAATGGGTGAGTTTTAAGCAGTTAGCCCTTTAATTGGTTGTTGGCTCTATGAGGGCAGAAAGGCAGGGAAAGAGACCTCGTTAACGGATGATAATAAACAAAAAGAAGTTAAATTTGATCTCTATACAATGTACTGGGTGGGAATGGAGCTGCAAAATAGGGCCTTGCCTGAAAATCTGAAGTTCTGGCCGAACACAGGAAGGTGCCTTACACTGAATTAAACCCGGGGTCCATCAGAGTCGGTATTCTCCACTCAGACTGGCAGCCGGTCTCCATGGGCTCAGGAAGACACATTAACTACGTCTCACATCCCCTCCTGCCTGGTCCCTTTTAACTGGAGATGCCGGGGATTGAACTGGGACCTTCTGTCTGCCAAGCAGAGGCTCTGTGGCCCTGAGCCACGGCCCCTCTTTACAGCTCTCCAGGGGTCTCAGGCGGAGGTCTTTCCCATCCCCTCCTGCCTGGTCCCTTTTAACTGGAGATGCCGGGGACTGAACCGGGGAATTTCTGCACGCCACACATGAAACTACCTGATATCAAAATGGACCATTGGTTCACCCAAGTCAGTATTGCCTACTCAGGGTGGAAGCCACTCTCAGGCTGGAAGCCGCTCTCCAGGGTCTCAGGCGGAGGTCTTTCCCATCCCCTCCTGCCTGGTCCCTTTTAACTTGAGATGCCGGGGACTGAACCTGGGACCTTCTGCATGCCAAGCAGAGGCTCTTCCACTGAGCCACGGCCCCTCTTTACAGCTCTCCAGGGTCTCAGGCGGAGGTCTTTCCCATCCCCTCCTGCCTGGTCCCTTTTAACTTGAGATGCCGGGGACTGAACCTGGGACCTTCTGCATGCCAAGCAGACGCTCTGCCACTGAGCCACGGCCCCTCTTGACAGCTCTCCAGGGTCTCAGGCAGAGAGGTCTTTCCCATCCCCTCCTGCCTGGTCCTTTTCAACTGGAGATGCCCCCAGGGACTGAACCTGGGACCTTCTGCGTGCCAAGCAGACGCTCTGCCACTGAGCCACGGCCCCTCGACAGCTCTCCAGGGTCTCAGGCAGAGAGGTCTTTCCCATCCCCTCCTGCCTGGTCCTTTTCAACTGGAGATGCCCCCAGGGACTGAACCTGGGACCTTCTGCGTGCCAAGCAGACGCTCTGCCACTGAGCCACGGCCCCACTTTACAGCTCTCCAGGGTCTCAGGCAAAGAGGTCTTTCCCATCACCTCCTGCCTGATCCTTTATTCACTGGAGGTGCTGGGGATTGAACCTGGGACCTTCTGCATGCCAAGCAGAGGCTCTGCCATTGAGCCAAGGCCCTTTCCCTGCTTTCTCTGGTGGCAGTTATGTGCTCTATGGAAGCCGACGGCATGGAAAGGAGGGGAAGGAGGCACAGTTTGGTCGGAGAAGGCGGGAAGTTCACGTGACAGACGGGCCCGGAGTCTTGAGCTAAACATGAATGGAAGGAAATGCCAAATCTTTGGTCTCCGGCTCTGTCTACTGCCAGGGGCTTAGAGCGGCAGCGGCGGGGTGGGGGGTGGAATTAGAACCCATTAGAGAAGCAGAGAAGGAAAAGTGTGTTTTCAGAGCAAATAAAAGCTGCTTCCACCCCTTCCAGCCCTACCGCTGCGACTGGCAGCTCCAGACATGGCTGTCCCCTGCGCTTCCTGCTCTCCAGAGCCCCGGCAGCAGGCTCGCCTCTGCCCGCTTATTTCTCCTTCCGGCACTGACATCCCACCCTTCCTGCCCAGAGCTCCCGGACTGGCACGTGGGTTTCCCCAAGCCGGCTCGGCCAGGTCCAGGCCGGGCTCAGCTTGAGCCGTAGAGTGCCAGTTCCAGGCTGCGAAATTCCTGGAGGAGAGCCAGTTTGGTGTAGCGGTTAGGGGAGTATGGAATCTAATCTGGGAGAACCGGGTCCGATTCCCCACTCCTCCTCCACATGCAGCTGCTGGTGTGACCCTGGGTCAGTCCCAAGTTCCCTCAGAGCTGTTCTCTCAGGAGCGGTCCTCAGGAGAGCTCTCTCTCTTAGCCCCACCTCCCTCACAGGGGGTGTCTGTTGTGGGGAGGGGAAGGGAAAGGAGATTGTAAGCCGCTCTGAGACTCCTTCGGGTAGTGAACGGCGGGGTATAAATCCAGTCTCTTCAGTTTGGTGTAGTGGATAGGAGTGAGGACTCTAATCTGGGAGAACCGGGTTTGATTCCCCCACTCTTCCACTTGCAGCTCCTCCACCTGTGAGGTAGGCGGGGCTGAGAGAGCTCTGGCAGAAACGGCTCTTTTCCAAGGACAGCTGTGCCAGAGCTTGTGACTGACCCAAGGTCACATCAGCAGGTGCAAGTGGAGGAGTGGGAGAATCAAACCTGGTTCTCCCAGATTAGTCTGCGCACTTAACCACGACACCAAACTGGCTCTTGAGCTTAGATGGAGCATTGCTCAAAGGGTGTCTGTTGTGGGGTGGGGAAGGGGAAGGAGTTTGTAAGCCGCTCTGAGACTCCTTTGGGTAGTGAAGGGCGGGAGTATAAAGCCAATCTCTTCTTCTTCTTCTTCTTCTTGATGACGGAGCCAAGGAACAGAAAATCTAGAACAATTTCGATTTCTTCATCGCCAGTCTTAAAAGCTGTGTAGTTCCCCGGTACCTGTGCGTTTCTGGAGAAGAGCTGTCTTTCTGGACAAGCGGCTTGCTATGGCTGATCTGCCCTCCCACTTAACCCAACCAGAATTCTGGGGAACGGCCGGGTTCTCTTGCTAATACTCGAGAGTTGTGAATATGGTCAAGATAATACGCATGCCCTTTGCACCCAAAACAGGACAGGAGTCTCGGGGCACCCGGATCCCTGACCAGTGCTTATTCTAGCTAAGGGGTCCTCGACTTTCTTTGAGGCAGCGGGCCCAGTGTTCCCTCTAAGCTGAGTTGGTGTGAGCCGGCTCACAGTTTTTTTAGCCTCCAGCTCACACATTTTTTTGTCTCAGCTCAGGAAGGAGGGCTCCAGAGCAAACTAATTTCTGCTGCAGCCAAATGGCTCGCTCACAACTTTAATGCCAGGAGCTCACAAAGTAGAATTTTTGCTCACAAGACTCCGCAGCTTAGAGGGAGCATTGGCGGGCACCGTTGGAGTTTGGACACGGTGTTGTGGGCACAGCCGCAAAATGGCCCCCAAGGGATGCAGGGAGGTGGAACCAACCACATACGCAGAGCAAGCCCGAGTGCCCAGGGATGAGAGATGTCATTTTTTTAAAAAGACACTGGGAAAGGGAGAGAATAAAACCAACCCTGCGGTTATTTTAATCTGTACAGCCGATCAGATACCCAGTGGGCCGTCTGCGTGGAAGCCTCCTCCGGCCCCACCCCTTTCTGAAAACACCCGGCAGGCTCCAGGAAAGGTGTTGGCAGGTGCCCCGGGGGCGCCACATTGGGAAACCCTGTCCTAGCACATCCTTTTGCAGAGTAGGACCCACTTTGCAAGTCCATGCTAGAAGAAGAAGAGGAGATTGGATTTATACCCCGCCCTTCACTCGGAGTCTCAGAGCAGCTTACAAACTCCTTTTCCCTTCCCCTCCCCACAACGGACACCCTGTGAGGTCGGTGGGGCTGAGAGAGCTCTGGCAGAAACGGCTCTTTTTCAAGGACAGCTGTGCCAGAGCTTGTGACTGGCCCAAGTTCACACCAGCAGCTGCAAGTGGAGGAGTGGGGGAATCAAACCCGGTTCTCCCAGATTAGAGTCCGGGCACTTCACCACGACACCAAACTGGCTGGAGAGAAAACGGGGCATTCTCCTGGGGTGCCCAAAGCCCCTGGGGTTTTTGCTTTCGGTGCAAGACAGGGCTGCCCGTTCTGGAACTATTAACCAGAGACTGCCGCAGCCCCCCCCCCACTAGACTGGGGAGGAGCGGGGGGGAGCCAAAACAGCCAGGCGGGACACAGCCGAGGGTGAGGTCATGTCAAAAGGTCCAGGAAACGGATCCATTATTACACACCAAACAGGAAGCAATGAGAGAAGACCTTGGCAACCACCGGGAGTTCTTTTTCGGAGGGGGAGGAGGGGTTGGGAGCAGTGTTCCCTCTTAGCCGAGTGAGTGTGAGCCAGCTCACAGTGTCTTAGCCTCCGGCTCACATGTTTTCGTCTTGGCTTAGGAAGGAGGGCTCCAGAGCAAACTAATTGATACAGCAGCCAAATTGCTCGCTCACAACTTTAAGGCCAGTGGCTCACAAGGTAGAATTTTTGCTCGCAAGACTCCACAGCTTAGTGGGAACGTTGGTTGGGAGACGGGAAAAGGAGGACGGGAAGGATTGTGGGAGAAAGAAAATACACGTGGGTCAAGCAAGCTTCGACCGCGGAGGTCACTGCCGCCGCTGCTCAAGGCAGGTGCATAACCTGGCAGGGCACGTTCTGGGGCGAGTTGCCAACTTCCAGATTGCAGGGAGCCCCCCCCGAAGATCTTCCGGAATCACAGCTGGTCTCCAGATGGGCAGGTGTCAGTCCCCCCTGGGGAGGAAGGGTTGCTTTGGAGGGTGGGCTCTTGTTTGTACCCTTCTGGGGTCTCCCCCTCAGGGGCCACCCCCAAATCCCCAGGAATTTCCCAACCTGGAGTTGGCAACCCTTGTTCTGGGAGAGCTTTCCACCCTCACCCTGGCTTTTGGTGTCGTGGTTAAGTGCGCGGACTCTAATCCGGGACAACTGGGTTTGATTCCCCACTCCTCCACTTGCAGCTGCTGGATGACCTTGGGCGAGCCATGGTTCTGTCAGAGCTGTTCTCTCAAGGACAGTTCTGGAAAGAGCTCTCTCAGCCCCGCCTACCTCACAGGGTGTCTGTCGTGGGGAGGGGAAGGGAAAGGAGTCTGTGAGCCGCTCTGAGACTCTGAGTGAAGGGTGGGGGATTCTTCTTCTTCTTCTTCTTGGGGCCACCGGCTAACCTGCACAGCCCGCCTCGAACACTTACTTCCTGTTTGTAAACAGAGCGGTTGTACCCCCTTGACCAGACCCCCACACCTGCATCTTACCCCAAACGTGCCCGACACCCTGTGGCCCTTTGCCATGCCCTTTGCGACTGGATTTTACAGTGAGCGAGACAACAAAACCCACTTGCAAACGGCCACGAAAGCGCATTGAGAAGCGCACTGAAAGCGCATTATTTGGCATGGCTGAGATCACCTCCGGCCCCAGCGATGCCTTTGCAGGTTTCAGCACAACGGCACTCGCAGTATCTCAAGAAGGAACCGGGGAGTGGAGGGGGTGGGGGAGGACAGGACTGCTCCCTTCTTGCAGGAGTTGCCGGATGCTTTTCACCGTGTTGCCGCCGCTGAAGTATCTGCGTGGTCCGCGCCATCTCAAGACATTAGCGCTAACCTTCGGAGCCCGTCTTAAGATCTGGGCAGGGCTTGGAAGTTGCCCCTTCGGCCTTTGGGGATTCAGAACGCTCCCCCCCCCCTCCACACACACCCTGGTCATATTTTTTTGGAGTGTAAAGAAGGGAAACCGTCACTGCCAGAGAACCTGGCGCTTAGAAAGCAACCAGGAGGGATTCCTGACATCCTTCAAGGCACACATCCTGTTTAGAACGTAAACACGGCTCTCTCTCTCTCCCCCCACCCACCCAAAAGCTGTTGATTCCTCTCCTCCTCTCTGCTACGTCGGAGCACCACAAAATGTCTTGCTTAAGACAGCCTGGAAAGGCATTTTCTTTGGGGAAGGGAGAGGAGAAGAGGACGGGGGTGGTGGGGGGGAGAGTGTGGGAAAGATCTAGATTCAGTTCCTGTCGGGAAGTGTCCTTCCCCAACCCCCCCCCCTTGCATTCTTTCTAAGAAGAATAAGGTAGAGGAAGGGAAGAGAGAGCGGCCAGCAAGGCGTCCTGGCTACCCTGGAAAAAAGAAAGGGGGTGTGTTTGTCTGTATGCATGTAAGGAAAATCAGTACCCGTGAGTCATTGGGGTCGGTGGTGGAAAAGTGTTGTCCAGTCGAAGCAGACTTATGCCGACCCTGAAGTGTTCTGGCATCTCAGAGGAGGGTCAAGCCTCCCGTCTCACACAGGGGGCCAGCCAGTCCCTCTGGAGGGCCAACAACAGGGCGGAGAGGCCGAGGCCTTCCCCTGAGAAGAACCTCAGAAGAGCCCTGCTGGGTCAGACCAGGGAGGGTCCATCCAGTCCAGCCTCCCGTCTCACACAGGGGGCCAGCCAGTCCCTCTGGAGGGCCAACAACAGGGCGGAGAGGCCGAGGCCTTCCCCTGAGAAGAACCTCAGAAGAGCCCTGCTGGGTCAGACCAGGGAGGGTCCATCCAGTCCAGCCTCCCGTCTCACACAGGGGGCCAGCCAGTCCCTCTGGAGGGCCAACAACAGGGCGGAGAGGCCGAGGCCTTCCCCTGAGAAGAACCTCAGAAGAGCCCTGCTGGGTCAGACCAGGGAGGGTCCATCCAGTTCAGCCTCCCGTCTCACACAGTGGCTTCAGCCAGTTCCTCTGGAGGGCCAACAACAGGGCCTCTGGAGGGCCAACAACAGGGTGGAGAGGCCGAGGCCTTCCCCTGAGAAAAACATCAGAAGAGCCCTGCTGGGTCAGACCAGGGAGGGTCCATCCAGTTCAGCCTCCCGTCTCACACAGTGGCTTCAGCCAGTTCCTCTGGAGGGCCAACAACACAGCAGAGAGGCCGAGGCCTTCCCATGAGGAGAACCTAAGAAGAGCCCTGATGGGTCAGACCAGGGAGGGTCCATGTTGTCCAGCCTCCTGTCTCATGCAGTGGCTTCAGCCAGTTCCTCTGGAGGGCCAGCGACAGGGCAGAGAGGCCGAGGCCTTCCCCTGACGTTGCCTCCTGGCACAACTGCGTCTGAACGAGGAGCTTCCCCATAGCCAGCATGGCTAGTAGCCAATGACAGACTTCTTGCTATTACCCAGCACTTCTCCTCCACGAATCTATCGAATCCCCTTTTCAAGCTATTTATCCCTGTGGCTCTCGCTACCCCCTCTGGCAGCAAACTCCACATCTGAATCACTCCCTTGGTAAAGAGGTATTTCCTTCTGCCCGTCCTGAATCTACTGCCCGCTGGCTTCTAGTATTTCGGGAGAGGGAGGGAAAGATCTCTTCGTCAGCTCTCTCCCCGCCCTGTGTAGTGCTCCCCTCGGCAAGGTTTCCCCCCTTGCAGCTGGCCGACTTTCCTGTTGACATCCGACTCTGGACACAGGATGGAGGGCTGGGGGGGGGCGGGGATGAAGGGGAGGGGGAGAGCTCGGCTCCACTCACAGAGGCCCGGGAAGCTCCCGCCTTTGCCAAGGCAGCTTTTCACCTAAGACGGGGCAAAGTTTCCAAGGCCGACTCCCCAGTTCTTCCCGCCCTGGGAAGCCCCCTCCTCTTCCTCCCCTCCCCTCCGCCAGCGGCACACGGAAACAGGGGCTGACTCCGCGGGACACCACTGTCGCTAGAAAGATGAATCCTTTATTTCAGAGTACATCCAACGTTCATTCTCGTTTGCGCCGACAGGACAGCAGCTTGGCCCGGAGTCTGAAGGGGAACGTGTGTGTGTGAAGAGACCCGTCTGGGAGCAACCCCCCCCCTCCCCTTTCTGTGCCCCGGGCTCCCGAGGGAAGGGGGTCTGACCGGCTGCCCTCGGTTCCGCTCTCGCAGGGCTCTCCCTCCGGAGGGTTTGGAAAAGGGCTCAGGTCCAGACGTGGTTCTCGAGGCCTCGGAAGGGCCCCCAAGCCTGGTCCGTCTTTGGCCGGAGTCCACGCCCCTCCCCGTGTAACCGTCGTTCTCCAGAGGACAGGATCCCCGCCAGGCGAGGGACCGCAGCGGCCCAGGAGTCCCATTTCGGCGGGCGAGGCTGGACCGGAGGGCGTCCGCCGCGTCACTGCTGCTTGGAGCGGGGCCACAGCCGGCTGGCCAGGGAGCCCAGAAACATCTGCTGCTTCTTGTGCTGGGAGAGGTCCGAGAGACGGCGCTGCTCCTCCTGAGGAAGAGGCACACGGGAGAGCCGGGTTTCAACCACGGGGCTCGCTCGGCGCCGACCCTGCACCCCCCTCACGTCCCTCCTGGGGCCACTCCGCACATGCTCAGAGACTCTCCTCCATGCTGAGAAAATGTACCCGAGTAGGGGACACAGACCCCGAGTCTCTACTGTGGCCTCAGAAGCAGATCCTGGGGGAGCCCCCCAAGATAGCACTGGCCTACCTAGCAGGGCTGTTGCAAAGACACGGGAAACACTCAGAGTCAAAGCTCATTAGGAAGAACTTCCTGACAGTTAGAGCAGTTCCTCGGTGGAATGGGCTTCCTCGGGAGGTGGTGGGCTCTCCTCCTCTGGAGGTTTTTAACCGGATTCTGTGAACTCAGGCAGATCACAAGAGGGAGGGCAGGAAGGGCTGCACCAGTGCTCACACCAGGGAAATGCCGGTCGCCACTTTGGGGGTCAGGAAGTCATTTTCCTCCAGGCCATTTTGGCTGCGGATCCTGGAGGGTTTTTTTGGTCATCTTCTGGGTGTGGAGCAGGGGAGGAGCTATCTGTGGACGTCCTGCCTTGTGCAGGGGATGGGACTAGATGGCCCCGGAGGTCCCTTCCGACTCTGTGATTCTAAGCCTTTTAACTTCTTCCTGGCAGGCCGCCCCCCCACCCCATGCAGCCCAGAACTCCGCCTCTACAAGACGCAGCTGTGCCAAGTGTCGCCCCGATCCTGCCCGGACGCCCCCGGCGCTCTGCCACTACTAGGCAGTGACTTCCCAGAGCAATGTTATGAGACCCCTTTGGTGGCAATGCCTGGGAGTCTGCTCCAATCTGCCCCTGCTCTCCCCACCGCCCAGTCCTGGCAGGAAGGGGTGTCTCCGCCCCCCCCGCCCCCCGGACGCTTACCTCCTCCAGCTGGGACTGCCTGCGCTTAAATGCCTCCAGCGGGTCGTCTTCCAGGGAGTAGTTCTCCAGCACTGACCGGACGTCCTCCACCCCACTCAAGGCGATGGCTGTGGGTGGGAGAGTGGGGAAGACTTCAGGCGCAGACCCTGGAGGGTGCTGAGGGGTGCCAGCTCTGGTTTGGGAAACACCTGAAGGTTTTGGGGGTGGAGCCCGGGAAGGGGAGGGGCTTCAGTGGGGTGCCAGCCCACCCTCCAAAGCAGTCGCTTTTCTCTCGGGGGGCCGATCTCCGTTGCCTGGAGGTCAGTGGTAATCAGTCTTCCCCCTAAGCTGAGTCAGTGTGAGCTAGCTCACTGTTCTTTAGCCTCCGGCTCACCCATTTTTGCCTTAGCTCGGGAAGGAGGGCTCCGGAGCAAACTTAATTTATGCGGCGGCCAAAACGCCCGCTCGCAACTTTAATGCCGGGAGCTCACCGAATTGAGTTTTTGATCACAAGACTCCACCGCTGAGAGGGAGCACCGGTTGTAATCCCAGGTGATCTCCAGGCACCACCTGGAGGCTGGCGACCCTAAAGCAGGGCGTGCACAGGAGCAGAGCTCCGGTGGTAAGGAGCCCAGGGGGCGGGCACATGCAACAAGCCCTGCCCCCTGCCCCCAGCAGCCCTCAGTCGGGCCATGAGGAGCAAGAAGCAACCAGGTAAGTTGTAGAGGCCCCCCCCCCCCCCGCCTTTAGGTACAAGCTCTCCCTCCTCTGTGAGGGCAGATCTGCACGCCCCCCCCCCTTTCCTCAATACCTAAGCAATCCAAAACAGACCAGTGGAGCCTGAGCGGTGGGTGCTGTCTTCTGACGCACTTCTGGTGATGTCAGGGGGTGTGGCACATGCAAACAAGTTATGCTAATAAGTTATGCTAATGAGCTCCCGCCCCTCTTTTTCTACGAAATGACCCCTGCCCTAAAGGATGGTCTACATTTCAGGACGCTGTCGTGGCAAGGAAGGGTGCCCCAGCGACAGGACCGGGGGGATGGGGTGGGGATCCAAACTGTTTCTGCAGCCTGAGTTATGCCAAAAACCCAACACACGCGCCCTGACCCGGATAGCCCAAGCGACCCCGGTCCCGTCAGATCTCGGAAGCTGAGCAGGGTCGATTCTGGCAAGTCCTTGGATGGGAGACCTCCTTGGAATACCAGCAGTTGGGAGGCGGGGGCAGGCCTCATTCAGCCACCTGCCTGAATATCCCCCAGGCCCCCAGTAGGGGTCAGTCGCCAGAGGTCGGTCATGACTTCCAGGTGCGCGCGCGCGCGCACACACACACACACACACACGAAAAATACCAAAAAAAAAAAGAGAGACAAAAACCCAATACACACAATATTGTCATTTTTTTGGCTTTTTCTTTTTCTCTTGCACTATGTGTGGGTGCCTGGAACTCATGGTGACCTCTGGCAACTCCTACTGGGGCCTGGAGGATGTTCAGAGAGGTGTCTTGATCGCCTGCCTCTGGCCTCCCAGCTCCGGTATTCCATGGAGGTCTCCCATCCAAATACTCACCAGGGCCGGCCCTGCTTAGCTGCCAAGATTGGGCTTGCCTGGCCTATCCAGCTCAGGGCTTTCTGGCTTAACTGATTGCGTCCGCCACGGGGAGGAACAAGGTGTTACGGAGAACGCTGGCTTCTGTTCTCTCCAGCCCTGTCTCCCTGCTCAGGGAAGCGACTCTCCGTTCCCCTTTGGCCTCTCCCACCTGGCTACAAACAATCAAGCTTAAAAAACCCCCACATATGGACTAGTGTAATGATTCCATTTTTGGTGTGTGTGTTTCTTTAAATGCTTAGTTTGACGGCAGTCATGTAAGGAGAGTGATAGAGGGAGACAAGTGTGATACGACTGGCTGATGACTGAGAGTGAGGGAGGAGGTATGACTATGTGTTATGGAAGAGAGGAGTGTGGAGAGTTTTTGAAAGAATCTGTGTGACAAAGGAAGCAGGTGGAGAGAAAGTTTAGCCTGTGTGGCTATGAGAAAGAAAGTTCAGCCTGTGTGGCTATATAAGCAAGAGAGTAGGCTGTGTGGCTACATATGAGCAAGAGAGTTCAGCCTGTGTGGCTATATATGAGAGAGAGATAAGCCTGTCAGAGATGAGTTTTGGTGTCTGTGTGCGATGCCAAGCCTTGTCAGTTATATTTTCTTTCTTCAACAACAGTTCAAAAATACTCAGAAACCTATTTTGTTCTTTTATAAATAAACCTTCCTCAGGGCTGCATAGTCCTCTGAGGCGCCCAGGTACTGGGTCATTTTACCAAAATAGAGAGATTTGGCATTTTTAATTCCTGGTGGCAGCAGAAATCTACTAAGTTCAAGTACACAGAGTGTGTTTTAAAGGAGAAACAGTTTCCCCAATAAGCAGGACGCCACAACTAGAGACTTGCTATGTTTAAAAATGGAGAGAGAGAAAGCCCCCTAGGATCCTGAGCTTCTGCAATGTGGGTGAGGAGACGGCAGAGCTTGGCCAATGAAGGCCACACAGCCTTCTTGGTAAAACTACCAGGATGCGGATTCCACCGTGCCTTGGAGGGCTTCCCCCCGCCCACCCCCTCTCCTTACTCTTCAGAAAGGCAGCGAGGTCAAAGAGCGTCCGGTCGTCCGAGTTCCCGTCCCACTTCTTCAGGGCCATGCCGTTAAAGGGCTGCAGGCGGAAGGCCTCCTTCTTGCAGTCCACCACCACCACCTTGGCAGGGTCTCTGTTCAAGCAGGAGATGTCCTAGGAAGGGGAGGAGGAGAATGCTAAGAGGCAGGCAGGAGAATATGATCGGGACAAAGTGGGTTCTCCCTTCGGCTGACTGAGGGCTGTAGGAGAGATCCATGCACGGCAACAGAAGCGGATCCCTTGACGCCCACAGATTTTAGCCTGTTTGTCGGGTTGAAGCTTATCTCTAGGGGGCCACGTCACAGGAGTCCTCTAGCAAACTTTTTTTTTTGGCCGTCAAATCACAGCTGACATCTGGCAACATAAGAACATACGAGAAGCCAATGTTGGATCAGGCCAGTGGCCCATCCAGTCCAACACTCTGTGTCACACAGTGGTCAGAAATACCAGGGGCCATCAGGAGGTCCACCAGCAAGGCCAGAACTCCAGAAGCCCTCCCACTGTGGCCCCCCAAGTACCAAGAAGACAGAGCATCACTGCCCCAGACATCAGAACGTAAGAGAGAACCCATGTTGGATCAGGCCAGTGGCCCATCCAGTCCAACACTCTGTGTCACACAGTGGCCGAAAACACCAGGTGCCATCAGGAGGTCCAGCAGTGGGGCCAGGACACCAGAAGCCCCTCCCACTGTTGCCCCTGAAGTACCAAGAAGACAGAGCATCACTGCCCCAGACATAAGAACATAAGAGAAGCCAATGTTTGATTAGGCCAATGGCCCATCCAGTCCAACACTCTGGGTCACACAGTGGCCAGAAATACCAGGTGCCATCAGGAGGTCCAGCAGTGAGGCCAGGACACTAGAAGCCGTAATGGGAGAAACGTCAGTTCTAAAAGCCATCAGGAGAGGGGGCAAGTTCCGTTAAGAGCCTGCTACACTGCAAAAACAATTTTATCTTCGAGCGTTTAAGAATTTATCTCGGTGTCTCCATGCATCAGTCAGTCCGAAAAGAATTGAAACCCTGACTGTTCCCTGGCAGGCCAGAGACTGAAGCGGAAGCTCAAACACTTTGGCCACCCAATGAGAAGGCAGCACTCCCTGGAGGAGAAGACCCCGATGCTGGGAAAGACGGAAGGTCACAGAAGAAGGGGACGGCAAAGGATGAGATGACTAGACAGTGTTACTGATGCAGTGAGCATGAAATTGAGCAAGCTCCGGAAGGCGACAGAGGGCCTGGCGTGAGGTGGCCCATGGGGTCGCAAAGTGTCGGACTCGACGGTGCACGACTCTAGCGCAAGATGATCGGTGCAGAGCCACAGGTGCCGAACCCCACGAAAACGGTCTCTGGGACGTAGTCTAGCCAGACTAACAAGCAATCCTCCCTCTAAACCGCGGAGTCGTGTGAGCAAAAAATCCTAATTGGTGAACTACCGGCATTACGGTTGTGAGCAATGTTCCCTCTAAGCTGTGGAGTCTTGTGAGCAAAAATTCTTCTGTGTGAGCTACTGGGCATTAAAGTTGTGAGCAAGCGATTTGGCTACTGCATAAATCAGTCTGCTCTGGAGCCCTCCTTCCTGAGCTAAGACAAAAATGTGTGAGCCGGAGGCTAAAAAACTGTGAGCTGGCTCACACTCACTCAGCTGAGAGGGAACACTGGTTGTGAGCGAGCCATTTGGCTGCTGCATAAATTAGTTTGCTCTGAAGCCATCCCTTCCTGAGCGGAGACACAAACGTGCGAGTCGGAGGCTAAAAATCTGTGAGCCAGCTCACGCTGACTCAACTGAGAGGAAACACGGCTAACAAGTTAGGGAACGGAGGAGGATTGTGGATTACAGATTACAGCCCTGCCGCTGTTGCAGAAGAGCGGCTGAGACGCTCCCCATGGGAGGAGGCGAGAGCCCTTAGCCCCCTCTCTCCCCCCCTTTCCCCCGCCACCTTTTGCTTAACGCAGGGACACACACACACACACACACACAAAAAGACCTGACATCAATCAGGACACGGAGCTGGCAAGTCCAGGCCGCTGAGAGAAAAGGACACCCGACGGGCTCCGGGGCAGCAGATGGGAGGTGAAGAGAGGGAGGGGGGCGAAGACAGACAGAAGGCTCACAGCAAAGACATCCCGGCCTCTATTGTGGAGGGCAGACGCGGCGGGGGGGGGGGGGAGGCTCGGACGGAGGGACAGGAGGAGGCGGTGCGCATCTGGCATCCCGGCCTCCTCGTGCTCCTGAGCGGGCCGCGCTTTCGGTGCAGCTGTGGAGATGCGTGCGGGCGAGACGGCCGGGTGGCTCTGGTACCCACGAGATGCCGCGAGCAAAGCAGCGCCGGGAAGGGAGGGGGAAAGTGACGCTCCTGTCCTGAGGCCTGCTGGTTGTGCCTGGAGAGACACGCTGGCTTGTGGAACCCCCCCCACCCCACTAGCCCCTTCCCCTGAATTTCCACGTGGAATCAAGTCCCCCTGAACGGAGCGGGACCGATTCTTGAGCGAGTGCGTACGAGATCTACAGCGGATTTGTTTCCCAGTATGCCAGGCCTGGGTGACGTGAATCATGATCTCAGAACTCCAACCCCCCCCCCCAAAAAAGTTTCAATCGTGACCAGTGTTCCCTCTAAGCTGAGTCAGTGTGAGCTAGCTCACAGTTTTTGAGCCTCCAGCTCACCCATTTTTCTCTTAGCTCGGGAAGGAGGGCTCCAGAGCAAACTAATTGATGCGGAAGCCAAATCGCTCGCTCACAACTTTAACGCCAGTAGCTCACAAAGTAGAATTTTTGCTCACAGGGTTCCGGGGCTTAGAGGGAACATTGATCGTGACTTCTTTCCTTCCCATAATTCAAGGCAGCCTCTGAATCCCAGAGCCAGGAGGCAACATCAGGGGAAGGCCTCGGCCTCCATGCCCTGTTGCTGGCCTTCCAGAGGAACTGGTTGTCCCCTGTGTGAGACGGGAGGCTGGACTAGAGGGACCCTCCCTGGTCTGATCCAGCAGGGCTCCTCTGATGTTCTTAGGAAGGCCTCGGCCTCTCTGCCTTGTTGTTGGCCCTCCAGAGGAACTGGCTGGCCCCTGTGTGGGACAGGATGCTGGACTAGATGGACCCTCACTGGTCTGATCCAGCAGGGCTCTTCTGATGTTCTCAGGAAGGCCTCGGCCTCTCTGCCCTGTTGTTGGCCCTCCAGAGGAACTGGCTAGTCACCGTGTGAGGCAGGAGGCTGGGCTACATCTTTACACAGGGAGTAACTAAAATGTGTGATTTGCTGCCAGAGGATGTAGTGATGGCCACAGGAATAGACAGGTTTAAAGGGGGGTTGGACAGATTCATAGAGGAGAACTCTTATCAGTGGCTACTAGCCATGGTGGCGGAGGGAAACCTCCACATTCAGAGGAACTAAACCTCTGAATCCCACAGCCAGGAGGCAACATTGGGGGAAAGCCTTGGCCTCCATGCCCTGTTGTTGGCCCTCCAGAGGAACTGGTTGGCCCCTGTGTGGGACAGGATGCTGGACTGGATGAGCCCTCACTGGTCTGACCCAGCAGGGCTCTTCTGAAGTTCTTCTCAGGGGAAGGCCTTGGCTTCCATGCCCTGTTGGCCCTCCAGAGGGACTGGTTGGCCCCTGTGTGAGGCAAGATGCTGAACTGGATGGGCCCTCACTGGTCTGACCCAGCAGGGCTCTTCAGATGTTCTTCTCAGGGAAAGGTCTCAGCCTCCATGCCCTGTTGTTGGCCCTCCAGAGGAACTGGTTGGCCGCTGTCTGAGACAGGATGCTAGACTAGATGGGCCCTCACTGGTCTGATTCAGCAGGGCTCTTCTGAAGTTATCAGGGGAAGACCTCGGCCTCTCTGCCCTGTTGCTGGCCCTCCAGAGAAACTGGATGGCCCCCTGTGTGAGACGCGATGCTGGACCGGATGGACTACTGGTCTGACCCAGCAGGGCTCTTCTGATGCTCTTGTGGAGGCCTCAGCTTCTGTGCCCTGTTGTTCTGCCCAAAGCAGAAGGCAAGAGACAGTTTGGGCTGTGCCCGCCTCCCAGGGGGGTGCTTTGGGGGAAGGCGATCACCCCATTAAACCCAAACTCTCCTACAGGCAAGGAGCTGCGGTGGCTCAAGTGGTTAAGACGCTGAACTGCAGGCTGTGGAAGGTCGGTAGTTCAGCAGTTCAAGACCCAAGAGTGCCGCCTGACAGAGTGAGCTCCCGTCTCTAGTTCCAGCTCCTGCCAATCTAGCAGTTCGAAAGCAAGAAGTTGCAAGTAGATAAATAGGTACCACTTCGGAGGGAAGGGAACAGCCTTCTGTGCGCCTTGGTGTTTAGTCATGCCGGCCACGTGACCACGGAAGCGTCTTCGGACAGCGCTGGCTCTTCGGCTTTGAAACGGAGATGAGCACCGCAACACTAGAGTCGGATTCGACTCGCTTTCGAGCAAGGGAACCTTTACCTCCTACAGGCAGGCCTACCAAGCCGGCCATTCGAGAGGATTCTGCCAGCACGCCGGACCGGAGAAGAAGAGAAGCTGATACCTGGTTCGCATGCCTCTCAGTCACCCTGCTGAAACTGACATGTCCCCCTGCTCCATTTTACTTTCCCAGACCCATTCAACAGGGACAAGCACACTTTCAATCAAGATTAAATGCGACTGGTACAGCTGACCTAATTTCATGCCCCGTTCAAAGTTACTGGACGACAATCACACTCAACGGGCTACAACTCGGGTCATCCCGGAGCACCCGTGATAGATACCTTAACGTGGTGCCCGTCCATGTAACGGGTGGCATCGCGGAAAAGCCGGTAGGAGATGAATCCGTGAGGGTCTACGCTGTCGATGAGGGGGAAAGCGGTCTGGAACAGAAGAGAAGGGCCGGGGTTACCCTGGGGACTCAGAAATGTTTCTAATGCTCTCGGGCACGCCAATCGGGAGGCGACAACATGAGCAGAAGTGAAGGAGCGTCCTTCAAATGTTTCAGGCGGGAAGCCGCGTTAACCTGTAGTGGTGGCGGAAGGTTGCTGTCGAGTTGCAGCTGACCTACCGTCTCCCCACAGGGTTTCCAAGGCACAAGGCGTTCTGTCTGCAGCAGCACCACAAATCACAGAATCACAGAGATGGAAGGGACCCTCCGGGGTCATCTAGTCCAACCCTCTGCACAAGGTGGGGAATGCACAGATACCTTCTCCCCACACACCCCCAGTGACCAGGCCCAGAAGATGACAAAAAACCTCGAGGATCCCCGGCCAATCTGGCCCGGAGGAAAACTGCTTCCTGAACCCAAAGTGGTGGTAGCGATTGGCATTTCCCTGGGCCGTGTCAGAAAGGGCCACGAGAACTAAGCACTGAGTCAACCCGTCCTGCCCTCCCTTCTCGTGATCTGCCTGAGTTCACAGAATCAGCATGGCTGTCAGATGGGGCCATCTAGCCTCTGCTGGAAAACCTCCCAAGAAGGAGAGCCCGCCACCTCCCGAGGAAGCCTGTCCCACTGAGGAACTGCTCTAACAGTCAGGAAGTTCTTCCTAATGTTTAGCTGAAAACTCTTCTGAACCTGGGACCTTCTGCATGCCAAGCAGAGGCTCTGCTACTGAGCCACAGCCCCTCTTTACAGCTCTTCAGGGTCTCAGGCGGAGGTCTTTCCCATCACCTCCTGCCTGGTCCTTCTTTTAACTGGAGATGCTGGGGATTGAACCTGGGACCTTCTGCATGCCAAGCAGTCATTCTGCCACTGAGCCACGGCCCCTCTTTACAGCTCTCCAGGGTCTCAGGCGGAGGTCTTTCCCATCACCTCCTGCCTGGTCCTTTTTAACTGGAGATGCCAGGGACTGAACCTGGGACCTTCTGCATGCCAAGCAGAGGCTCTGCCACTGAGCCACAGCCCCTCTCTACAGCTCTCAGGGTCTCAGGCAGAAGTCTTCCCATCCCCTCCTGCCTGGTCCTTTAACTGGAGGTGCCAGGGACTGAACCTGGGACCTTCTGCATGTCAAGCAGTCATTCTGCCACTGAGCCACGGCCCCTTTTACAGTCTCAGGGTCTCAGGCGAGGTCTTTCCCATCACCTCCTGCCTGGTCCTTTTTAATTGGAGATGCTGGGGATTGAACCTGGGACCTTCTGCACCCAGCAGAGCTCTACCCTGGGCCACAGCCCTTCCCCAAGCTCCGGTCCAGGACCTCCTTCTGCTTACTGGCAAAGCTTCCAGTAAAGCGGATGCTGCGTAGGCTCGGTTTTAGGAAGGACAAACAAGGCAGACGTGAGGCTGCCTGTCCCCTGCCCGCCCTGCGGTCCTCTCCCCCACCGCCCTCCTCCCCCTCACCGTGGACAGACCCACTCAATTAGCACAGTAATAGCCCCGATTCAAAAGGCTGAAAGGGGAGCTGGCAGGGCCCATACATATTCAAATGAGCAGCGGCACGCTCCCCTTTGGGACTCACCCCCCCATCCCGCCACTCAAGCGTGAGAAAAGGAAAAGGGGGGGGAAGGGAGGTGGGGCTGACCCGGCAGGTACAAAGCAGGCGGGGCAGTGCCGAACTCCCGTTCTCTGTGGTGTGCTGGGTGCAAATTCCGCCGGCTCCTTTTCAAGTGCCCCTGTGGGGCAAGGATCGGGAGTTGTGGCATCCCGTCTGGCCTCCTACTGCACACAGGGCCCTGGAATTTAGCAACTGGCAAAAAAATCCAGGATCCTTGGAGTGGGGGTGGGGAAATATCTCAATTTCGCTTATTTTGGTTTTTTTAAAAAGCCCTCGTGGTTCTGGAGAGCCACTTGGAAATGTCTGGGAACTGGAAATCTCAGCTAAAGAGGATTTCTGGCACATATAACCCATATGCTCAACTGGTATTTTTATTTATTTATTGACTTTATTTTTAGGGACCAACAGGGACCGAAGTGGCTTCCGTCATCCTCTTCTCAATTTTATCCTCACAACAACCCTGCAAGCGGAGGTTAAGCCGAGAGAGCGTGACTGGCTCAAGGTCACCTGGCGAGCTTCCATAGTGTGGGTGGGGAATTCGAACCTGGGTCTCCCCGATCCGAGTCGGCCTCTCTAACCACTACACCACGCTGGCGCAATTTATCCAGGACCCGGGATTCGATTCACAGTGCACCCACCGCCGTCTTCCCCCTCCCGATCTCTGCCCTCCCCTTGCACGTCTCTGGGCGGCGAGAGGCAACACTGGCTGGAATGATCGGCATCGTCAACATCGGCTCCCCTCCCCGGCTTGTCACTGGGAACTCTGCCTTCTTCTCCTTCTTCTCCCGCTCGCGCTCTGCCCACCCCCAAGTCAGACCGGGTGCACCCGGCAGAAACAGCGGGATCGCACAACCGGCGAGGGCAGAGCCCCGCCGCACGCACCATGCCCGTCTCGGATGTAAAGATGACGATCTCGTAGAGCGGGGCCAACTGCTGGAACAGGTTGTCGATGCCCGGCCTCTTCTTGAAGCGCCAGCCGGTCACGAGCTGGGGACGGAAAAAGGGAGCCGGGCGGGTGGGAGAGGAGAGGAGTGGAGGGGAGAGACACAAGACAACAATGCAGAAAGAGAGTCATCCTTTCCCCACAGCTGACCGGCTCGAGCGCTTGGGGACCAAGAGAGCTTCCGCTCCCCTGTGGGGGTTGAAACCCAGAGCCGCCCTGCTGGCCAAGCCAGATCCCCACGGCTTCTCACCACCAGCCTGTTTGCACCCAACGCCGTCAATCTTCCCCACGCTGCGGGAGATACCGAAACACTGAATTTGCTCAGGTTTCCTGGCCCTGTCGGCATCACAATATGCAGGCCCACAGCCAGGATTTCTTTTGTTGGGGGGGGCATTTAAATTTTTAAGGGGGCAGTTAAGAGTTAATTAAAATTAATCTGAATGCCTGTCTTTAAAGGGGGAGGCTCTGAGCCCGTTTCTAGCCCTCCCTTTCGAGGAACAGGGCAGCTGGCGCATCCGTCCCAAGAAGAAAAAAAAAATAGCCCAGAGGGCATTTAATTGCCTTCCGAAGGCATTCAGGTGCCTTTTGGGTTCCTTTCCACAGGGCAAGAGAGTTTAGAAGGGCTCTCGAGAGTCGTGCCTTCAAGACGTCTCCAACGATGCCCCTTTCTGCTAGCCCAGCCCGGCTGTGGACCACCTCGGTCACGGTGCGTCTTTCAAAAGCGTCCCCGTGGTCCTTTGCATGTTTCCCAAAGGCTCATGGGAATGCTTTTGAAAGACTCGCCATGATTTCGGTGGTATAGCTGCTAGCAGGACTGGGCAAGCTGAAGAAGAAGAAGAAGAGGAGGAGGAGGAGGAGATTGGATTTCTCCCCCGCCCTTCACTCAGAGTGGCTCACAATCGCCTTTCCCTCCCCCTCCCCACCACAGACACCCTGTGAGGTAGGCGGGGCTGAGAGAGCTCTTTCCAGAACTGCCCTTTCAAGAACAGCTCTGACAGAACTAGGGCTTGCCCAAGGTCCTCCGGCAGCTGCGAGTGGAGGAGGAGTGGGGGAATCAAACCCGGCTCTCCCAGATCAGAGTCCGTGCACTTAACCGCTACATCAAACCGCGCACCTAACCACTACACTAAACAGGAAGGGGGGGGTTGTAGGAGAGATACTGGAAGCACCACTCTTGAGTGCCCTTCCAAGGTCAAAAATAAGGTTTCTGGCTTGGCTATTTGTGGGGCCGGGGCATTTAGTTGGGGGATCTCGAACTGCCGAGCTACAGGCCTTCCGGTCTTAACGTCTGAGCCACAGAGCACCAAAGAATCACAGCCAGCCATTCCCAGGACTGGGCGGGAGCACCGTTGCGACTGTTAACTCCGTCCTCTGCCACCTCGGCAGACACCTCTGCCCCACATCTAGCCATCAGCTCTACCCCCCTCCCCGTGTCGAACCCAATCCAGCCCAGGACCTCCCGTGCCCTCCGTTAACCCCACATGACCGTCGCACTGGGAAAAAGAGCCAAAGGGTGATTCTCTTGGCCCGGCGGACACTTACCGACCATTCCGGATGAAGGAGAACATCTGTGAGTTCAATGACCAGGGTGTAAGGGGGCTGATAGTAGGGTTCCTTTAGGGGGTCAGGGAGGAGCTTCAGACTGGTGGGCTCTATGATCATCTGGAAGATAAAGGCAGCCACACTGCAACCTCCAAAGACAGGGGCACGGGGCACAACGTGCGAGGGGGCCGCATCATTAGGCTCCGGAGCAATGCTCCCTCTAAGCTGCGGAGTTTTGTGAGCAAAAATTCTGCTTTGTGAGCTACGGGCACGAAAGGTGTCAGCGAGAGATTTGGCCGCTGCATAAATCAGTTTGCTCTGGAGCCGACCTTCCCGAGCTAAGGCAAAAAAAAATGCGTGAACCGGAGGCGAAGAAACGGTGAGCTGGCTCACACTAGCTCAGCTTGGAGGGAACACTGCGCGGAAGCCAGGTCTCTCAGTGGCTAGCGGCCATGATGACTTGAAGCGAACCTCCGCAGTCAGAGGCCGTGTCGGGATTTTTGCCTTTAGATAAAGGCCACGTGCAAAGATAAGAGCCGGACGCCGTGCTTAATTTTGTAAAGAAAACGATTCTAAGTTTTACTGAAAAACAAAAGCGAAAGGGAACTTTGGCTAAAAGGAATACAGAATACATCCCAGCTTCTAAACCCGCCTCCTAGCTGTTACACAGCTAAAAGCAGAATAACGGCTACTCCTCCTCCTCGCTCAGGACAAAGCATGGAAGATCTGCAACAAAGCCTTCCGGATACATGCATACGAGATCAAAGCATTTCCTCCAAACGAGAAGCCGACTGACCAATGGAAATTTTACAGGTCACTTAATTAGGATAAACGACTCCCACAAACTTTCCCGGCATAAACTCATCTCTACTCTAAGTGGTGACAAGTTACACTATGTAACATCCTGCGTGACAACAACAACAACGGTTAACTACATAGTGGCTGAAATGCAAGCAACTTGTAAACTCCAACAGGCAGTCAACTTCTGAATTGCAAGGCCAAGAGGCAACTTCAGAGGAAGGCCTCGGCCTCTGTACCCTCCTGCTGGCCCTCCAGGGGAACTGGCTGGCCGCTGTATGAGACAGGATGCTGGACTAGATGGACCCTCAGTGGTCTGATCCAGCAGGGCCCTTGTGATGTTGTTATCAAGGGAAGGCCTCGGCCTCTGTGCCCGGTTGCTGGACCTCCAGAGGAACTGGTTGGCCCCTGTGTGAGACAGGAGGCTGGACTAGATGGGCTCTCACCAATGAGTCCCCTAAGCTGTGGAGTCTTGCGAGCAAAAATTCTACTTTGTGAGCTACTGGCATTAAAGCTGTGAGTGAGCAATTTGGCTGCTGCATAAATCAGTTTGCTCTGGAGCCCTCCTTCCTGAGCGGAGGCAAAAATCCGTGAGCTGGAGACTAAAAAAACTGAGCTAGCTCACACTAACTCAGCTTAGAGGGAACACTGAAGTCTCTCACTGGTCTGATCCAGCAAGGCTCTTCTGACGTCCTTAAGATGTGGCGTCAAACTCCAGGCCACATTCAAATACCAAACTTTTAGCTTTCATGTGAATTGAGAAAATGCTAAAGCGCGACTTAAGGCGTGCCCTTTAAGATGCTTAGAGACCAGGGAGCAAATTGCCCTACCGATTTAAGCCACTTGGGACTAGTGTTCCCTCTAAGCTGAGTATGAGCCAGCTCACAGTTTTTAGCCTCTGGCTCACACGCTTTTGGTCTTCGCTCAGGAAGGAGGGCTCCAGAGCAAACCAATTTATGCAGCAGCCAAAATGCTTGCTCCAAACTTCACTGCCAGTAGCTCAGAGTATAGAATCATAGAATGTTAGAGTTGGAAGGGACCTTGCAGGCCATCTAGTCCAACCCCCTGCACTCTGCAGGAACACAGCTGAGTAGAATGTTTGGAAGGGACCTTGCAGGCCATCTAGTCCAACCCCCTGCACTCTGCAGGAACACAGAGTAGAATGTTTACTCCTAAGATTCCGCAGCTTAGAGGGAGCACTGCTTGGGACTTGTAACAATTCATCTCCCAAACATGCACGGTGACTGCCCACAACTTCCTGGAGTGAGAGCGCACGTGCGGAGCTGCCCTTGAGGTGAGTCAGAACGCCGGGGCCTAAATCGGTACGACGTGTTTTGGCTGGTTGTGGGTCTCCAGTTGGGTGTAGTGGTTAAGTGCGCAGACTCTAATCTGGGAGAACCGGGTTTGATTCCCCCACTCCTCCGCTTGCACCTGCTGATGTGACCTTGGGTCAGTCACAAGCTCTGGCACAGCTGTCCTTGAAAAAGAGCAGACTCTGCCAGAGCTCTCTCAGCCCCGCCTAACTCACAGGGTGCCTGTTGTGGGGAGGGGAAGGGAAAGGAGTTTGTAAGCTGCTCTGAGACTCCCTTGGGTAGTGAAGGGCGGGGTATAAATCCAATCTCCTCTTCCTCCTCCTCCTCCTCCTCCTCTTCTTCCACAGTCTCAGGCAGAGAGCGCTTGGCTTTTCCAGCACAGGCTGCCTAAGAGCTTTTATAAGCTGGAGAGGCCAGGGACTGAACCCAGGACCGGGCCTCCCAGCTCTGGGGTGGGAAATATCTGGAGATTTCAGGGGCGGAGCCTGGGGAGGGCGGGGCCTGGGGAGGGGCGAGGCCCCAGCAGTGCATAATGCCGTACAGTCCCCTTTCCAAAGCAGCCATTTACTCCAGGGGAAGTGATCTCTGTAGGCTGGAGAGGAGCTGTAATTCCCGGAAGATTAGATTCAAGGCCACCCCCCCCCCATGACTTCCTAGGGAGGTGGCAGGCTCTCCTTCTTTCGAGGTTTTCAAGCAGAGCCTAGAAGGCCATCGGACAGCCATGTGGATTCTGTGAACTTGGGCAGATCATGAGAAGGGAGGGCAGGAAGGGGTTGGCTCCGTGCTTGGTTCTCGTGGCCCTTTCTGACGCGCCCAGGGAAATGCCGATCGCCACACTGGGGCCCGGAAGGAATTTTTCTCCAGGCCAGTTTGGCTGAGCATCTTGGAGGCTTTTTCGTCATCTTCTGGGCGTGGAGCAGGGGGTCACTGAGGGTGTGGAAAGGGGAGGTATTGGTGAATTTCCTGCGTCGTGCAGGAGGTGGGACTAGATGACTCTGGAGGTCCCTTCCAACTCTATGATTCTGTGACTTTAAGAGCACAGAAAAAGAGCACAGAGACAGACCGATTATCACTGGAGAAGAGGGGTTACGTGAGCTGTGCTGGCAGGGAAAGGGAAACCTCACCCCAAGGCCAACTTCTGGTGTTTTTCTCTTATTAACTTAAAAACCGTGCATGCCTCCTGTGTGTGTGTGTGTGGTATTTATCACCACCACACCCCAGCCCTCTATCGCTCTGAACTTCCGACACATGTGGCTTGGAGCAGGGGTGGAAGGAAGAGGAAGAGAAGCTACTCTGATTCAGACTCAGCTAGGGATGCCAGCCTCCAGGTGGGGATCCCCCGGAATTACAGTCCATCTCCAGAGAAGAAGGAGGAGGAGGAGGAGGAAGAAGAAGAAGAGACTGGATTTATATTCCACCCTTCACTCCCCAAAAGCAGTCTCAGAGCAGCTCACAATCTCCTTTCCCTTCCCCTCCCCACAACAGACACCCTGTGAGGTAGGGGAGGCTGAGAGAGCTCTCTCGAGGACTGCCCTTGATAGAACAGCTCTGAGGGAGCTTGTGACTGACCCAAGGTCACACCAGCAGCTGCATGTGGAGGAGAAGCAGGGAATCAAACCCGGCTCTCCCAGAGCTCTCCGCGCTCCTAACCACGACACCAAACTGGCTCCAGAGATCAGTTCCCCTGGAGACAAGGGATGCTTTGCAGGGTGGGCTCGATGTACCCCATTGAGGCCCGTGCCCTCCGCAAACTCTCCAACCCCAAATCTGCAGGAGAAGCCACAAACTAGTAAAACAGCACGGGAGGGGTTTTTGCCAACAATCCCCCCCAAAAACTTTTCAAAGTTCGCTTCCGGCCAGCCTACGCAGCCGCCGGACAGACACAAAACTGAAGGGCGCTGTCCACCCTGCAGCTGCCAGGGGGGGGGGGGAACGGCGTCTCTTGAGAATGGACCTCTCCCCCCTCCCCAATTGACGATGCCTCGCTGGGGGTGGGAGGAACGCTCCAGCCGCCGCTGCCGCTAACAGGAATGCCATCTCTCCGCCGGAGCAAAGCTGTTTGACTGAAAACAGCTTGCGCCGCCGAGGGGCAGAGGTCAGGCCTGCGAGTTTATCACCCTGACAGCTGACGGGGGGATTCGTGGCGGCGCGGCCACGACCAGGCTGCCGTATGGCAACGTGTGAGCTCCTGCCCGGGCAGCACAACGCCACCCAAGCATCAGCCGGGAACCGCGACAAGGCGAAGTTGTTGTCCAAGGGAGACGGGGGAGCCGTCCGACAGATTAGCTCCGGCACTTTTCCTCGGCCAGAAAACTGGCTAGCTAATAAGTGTTGCTTGGCCCCCCCAATCCACCCTGGGGCAACCGCGTAATTCGCCAAACAGACTTTCTTTTCTCCCCCGGAAGCTGATCCGATTCCTAAAGAACTGCTGCTGGGAAAGCCTAGAGAAAGTGTTACCTTAAAGGGGGAAAAAAATTAAAGGGAGGGGGAGAAAAGCTCAAAGTGGTTCTAAACCACGAATAAGCAGCCGCACGATCGAAAAGCGTGGCATAAACCCTCTGCGTTCGGCCGCCCCACTGAGAAACAGGGCTCCCTTCTAAGCTGTGGAGTCTTGCGAGCAAAAATTCTACTCTGCGAGCTGCTGGCATTGAAGTTGGGAGCGAGCGATTCGGCTCCTGCATAAATTAGTTCGCTCTGGAGCCATCCCTTCCTGAGCTAAGACTGGAGGCTAAAAAACTGCGAGCGAGCTCACACTCACTCAGCTTAGAGGGAACACTGCTGAGAAACCGATGACGGACTGACCGTCTGATTCGCTAGGAAGGCAGCTTTGCGTGTATTCAACAGCCACCTGAGAGCTATTTACCAGAGAGGCCCCCCCCCCTTGCGGAAATACAACCCACTGATGATTCCAATACACACATTTTTTTATGTCCGATTAGAGCTTGACTCCCTCTGACACCTCCTGCCAACCTAGCAGTTAGAAAGCAAGAAATTGCAAGTAGATAAATAGGTACCACTTTGGTGGGAAGGGAACAGCGTTCCGTGCACCTTGGTGTTTAGTCATGCCGGCCACATGACCACGGAAACGTCTTCGGACAGCGCTGGCTCTTCGGCTTTGAAACGGAGATGAGCACCGCAACCCTGGAGTCGGATTCGACTGGCTTTCGAGCAAGGGAACCTTCACCTTTACCCTCTGACACATGAGCTTTCCCCTTTCGGGAGAATCAGGAAGAGACCTGGTGTGCTTTCGCACATGCTGGATAATGCAGCTTCAATCCACTTAAGCGACCGTTTGGGACTGGGTTTTGCCGTTTCGCCCCGTGAAACCAAGTTGTAAAGGGCATTGGAAGGGTACTGAAAGTGTGTTATTCGGTGTGGGTGAAAAGTGCCCTTGGGGAAAGCGCTTCAGACTCAAAGGATGGGGAGAAGAACACTCACTCACCTGCCTGTAATCTTTGAAGTATTTGTACGCCCTTCGGAGCTGCTGGATCACCACGGGATCTGAAAGCCAATGGAGAGGACAGGTCACACCTGGGCCAGCATCAGACACCACTGGAAATAAGCACGCAGGTATGCATTTTGGGGCCGATCCCAGGCCTTAAGAGTTTGAAGGATTCTTTTTTTCCTGCCAAAAAAGATGACGACGACACACCCGCTGCAGGTCAGACTCTCAAAAGGCACATGACGTTTAAGCCACTCGAACTGTCCTGACTTCCACCGGAGAGAAGCCGCTTGGGAACTGTTTCATCCACAGGTCCAGAGGCACCCCGGAGACCAACATTTTTCTTTTTCTTTTTAAACTTAATTAACAGGAAAATTTTACAAGAAGAAAAAGACGATGTCTATTTGTATAAGACGTTTTACAGATGGTATATAACACCTGAAAAATTAGCTAAATTTGATAACAAAATTGCTGGAAATGTCAGGAGAAAACGGGGTCATTTTACCACACGTGGTGGTTATGTGACAGAGTAAAAAAATATTAGGCAGGGGTACAGATTTTGAAATGTAGTGTACCTTTTATTCCTGAAATATATTTACTGAACATTCTCCCTGATAGTTTTAAAAGTGATGACTCTTACCTTTTGATATATATATAACTACTTCAGCCAGAATACTATACACTAAACAGTGGAGGTGCCAAGAGATGCCATGTAAGGAAGATCTCATTAATAAAATTTTGGAAGCCGCAGAAATGCACAAACTCACATTAATTTTGAAAGGTCACTCGGACTAGTTATTTGATAACACTTGGCGGAGATTTTACGAATGGAATGATCAACACGCTCTTACTTAAACAGGACGGGATGCATAACCAAAGGGAAGAGAAGAAGAGGACACGAAGAAATGAAATTTTATTATTGTTGTTGTAAAACAAACTTTGTTTAGTATGAGGTAGAAACTAAACTTAACAGAAAAGAAGCATTAATCGATATGTAAACACAAGATACCTCCATTTTTATGTCTAGATTACGTGTTGTTTGTATGTTTTTGCTATTGTAGTTGGAAAAAATAAAATTCTTAAAAGAGGAAGAAGAAGAAGAGAAGGAGGAGGAGGAGATTGGATTTATACCCTGCCCTTCACTACCCCAAGGGGAGTCTCAGAGGGGCTTACAAACTCCTTTCCCTCCCCCTCCCCACAACAGACACCCTGTGAGGTAGGTGGGGCTGAGGGAGCTCTGACAGAAACTGCTCTTTTTCAAAAACAGCTGTGCCAGAACTATGGCTTGCCCAAGGTCATCCAGCAGCTGCAAGTGGAAGAGTGGGGAATCAAACCCGGTTCTCCCAGATTAGAGTCCGCGCACTTGACCACTACATCAAACTGGCTCTTATTTCTTCACAGTGTAATATAAAAGCTATAACAAAAAAATTAGCTAAATAAACCGAGAGAAGAGGAAAGAAAAATTCAACGCAGGACCTAACGGGGCTTTATCCAACAAACTGGCCCCTGCAACTGGATCCGTCTCAAATTATTCCTTCAATTTGAATCTTGTAAAGAAAAAATTTATAAAACAGTTGACTGACTGGATCACAGTACACTGAAATAATTCATAAATTTTTAAAAAGTTCCAAAATGCAGTTTAGACGCAAAAAATAATGCAAAGCCGGGATAGTTATTAGAGACACAATTATACACAAATTTCAGCAATAAAATACTGATTTCTCATCTTTTGAAAACAAGGGATCAAAGTTCTCAGGATTACTAGTGTTAGTTGGTTTCAAACCCGGGAAATTTTACTAAGGATTTGGGTGAATATGAATTCATATTCTAGGGCCCAGTAGAAAATACCTTCTGAATAAGACTACCATTCTCACTTCAGACAGAAGTTCAAGGATGCCCTAGGTTTCATACTTATATTTTATTGAATACTTAAAGAATATGCTGTCGAAGGCTTTCATGGCCTGAGTTCATTAGTTGCTGTAGATTTTCCAGGTTGTGTGGCTGTGGTCTTGGCATTGTAGGACCCGACGTTTCGCCAGTCACAGCTACTGGCAAAACGTCAGGTCCTTCAATGCCAAGACCACGGCCACACAACCCGGAAAATCTACAGCAACTAATTTAAAGAATAATTGGATTGTTTAAAGAATAATTACGTTAGTAAATATTTAGAAAAAAGCTTGGCAGGCCAACAAGATATCTGGAGCACAAAGCTTTCGATAGTCAAAGCTCAGCCCTGACTCTCAAAAGGTCACACACCCCAAATATCGTTGGTCTTTAAGGTGCTTCTGGACTTGAATTTAGAAGTCCTACTGCAGGCCAACCAATGCTCCCTCTAAGCCATGGAGTCCTGTGAGCAAAAACTCTACTTTGCGAGCGACTGGCATGAAAGCCGTGAGCGAGCGATTTGTCTGCTGCATAAATTCCTTTGCTCCGGAGCCCTCCTTCCTGAGCTCAGACAAAAATGCGCACGCCGGAAGCTAAAAAACGGCCAGCTGGCTCACACCAGCTCAGCTTAGAGGGAACACTGAGGCCAACACGGTAACTCTGTGACGGTGAGAAGGGCCTAACCAAGGAATTCCATCTTCCCCTCCAAAACGACAGCAATCCTCTCCAGGGTGTGTTATGCGGATGGGGGGAGGAATTCCAAAACAGTTCATATTCTCGCAAGTCTTAAAAACCAGGAAGAAAAATTGTGTCCCCCAGAGCCAGAAGCAACGACGGTGGCAACATTTATTTTAATACGACAGCCGCCGGAACGCGGGAAGTGTGGCAGAAGATCCAAAAACAGTGCATGCAAACAGGTATTAAGTGAACGTGCGGGGACGAGGGGGGCTGGCAGTTCCAGCACAGCTACCCACCTCATCCACCCCCCCCGCCCTTCCCGGCCATCTGATGCAGCCTTGAACATATGCAGAGCCCTGCATGGCCCTTCCAAAAGAATACTAATGGATTCTTCAATTACCAGCTTGCTTGAGCAGGGGTCAGACGGGAGAAGAAAAGAGCGTGTGAGCGAGACCACGGTCCCCACGCCAGCCCTGTTAAGTATCCCTCTGGGATTACGGCTTTGGCATCTTAGCGGCCAGGGTTATTCAAACAGAAACTGTAAGTTAATCAATCAAAGGCGGGCGTGCTGAATGGGGCGTGATTTGGGGAAGGGGGGGCAATTGTTATGATAATCCGAGCTGAGCAGCTGGGGTGGTGGAGGACTGGCGGGGGACCCCCCCCCACGCAGCGAGGGGGACTCAGGTGTCAACCGGAGGCTTATTTGGTGGAATTTGGCTGGGGAGAACCTCCGCTAGAAGACTGGGTGGTTTTTTTTGCCAGCTGGCTGCAACAGGAATTAAGATTTGTGGAAGTGTCCTTCTGAGCTTTTAAACACTGGACATCGTTTTTTAAAAACCGGCCTTTCCAAACGTCAGCCTTTGTCAGGAGTACGGAGGACGACTTGGGACGACGTCTGGTCGAGGATTTTGGAAGCGCCAGGAAAGTCACTTCGCTTCAAAGGCGGACGCCGGCTTCAGTTTTGTTTGCTTTGTAAAATGCAACGAAAGAACCTTTGGATTTTTCGGTCCACTTAAAACACTTTAGGCCAGCGTGCAGTGGTACCAGGAGGGAGCAGGCAGTAGTTTAATCACTGCTATTAGACAGTTCTTTACCCTCCCTTGGCCCAGGGTATTCATTTGGTTACGAAGAAGAAAGAAGAAGAAGAAGAAGAAGAAGGAAGAAGAAGAAAGAAGAAGAAGAAGAGGAACTAGTAGTAGTAGTGGTGGAGGTGGAGGAGATTGGATTTATACTCTGCCCTTCACTCGGAGTCTCACAGCAGCTTACAAACTCTTTCCCTTCCCCTCCCCACAACAGACACCCTGGGAGGCAGATGAGGCTGAGAGAGCTCTGACAGAAACTGCTCTTTCGGGGACAGCTCTGACAGAACTACGGCTTGCCCAAGGTCATCCAGCAGCTGCAAGTGGAGGAGTGGGGAATCAAACCCAGTTCTCCCAGATTAGAGTCCGACACACAGATCTGCCACCTTCAATAATGGTCAGCAGGTAACAAGGATTTCTTCGATGCAGCTGGGACAGCTCACTCCGTACATCTGTAAGCAAAGCTGCTATTTGAGGATAAGTTTGAAGAAGGAATGCAATTCCTCACCCCCATATAAAAGCTACGGGGGCCGTGGCTCAGTGGCAGAGCCTCTGCTTGGCATGCAGAAGGTCCCGGGTTCAATTCCTGGCATCCTCAGGAAGGATCAGGTTGTGGGTGATGTGATGTGATTCCGTATAAAGCAGCTTCATGTGTATTTTTCAAAAGCCGCACAGGGACTGCCTTAGCCAACGTGAGCTCAGAAAGAGATGCCTTCCTGTTGATGCAAGTAGGCCCAGTTAAACAAGCGAGCGCAGAGGAAAGAAAAGACTGCAAAGAACTGTTTCGGCACACATGGGCGCTAGGGACTGGTGCCTCGCAGTTAAACAAAAATGTGTTAACAGCAATCTGTACAACCTCACATCAAAGAGCGATGCGCTTGAAGAGTTTAGCTGAAAATCTGGAAGGGAAGGGAAGGAGGAGGGAGCCCGCGATGGGGTCGGGGAGGAAGAATAAACCCATTGTGGCCGACAATGAGGCCGCGAGCGGAGAATGCCTTTTAATCTGCCGAGAGCATATGCCAGGCCAGCTGAAAAAGAGCTGGTGAAAGGCGCTTCCTATCCCAGGCAAAAAACCCTCCCGAAGCCCCTGTCCAAAGCAGCTCTTCCTCCCCACTGGTTTCCTACATCCCCCTGGCCCCCAAGTTTTACTAACTGGACAATCTGCTTTTTTGAAAGAGGTGGGTGCAAAATCCCATCTGGGGGAAAAAACCCCCCACCAACTTGACCCTGAACTTCAAAAGGCATCCTTTAAAAAACACACCAAAATTTACGGCCTTGCCAAGAGATGTTCAAAAGCACCTGGTGAGGACTCTGCCACACACAGATCTACAGATTAATAATCTACTGGGTCACTCGATCCCTCCGAAGCCATCAAAAAACAAATGCTATGAGTGACAGGCCCAGTTCGGGCTTGGATCTGGGACATGCGCAAACCCAGGCAGCGCGCTGTTTCCGGCCGACGAAGCAGCTACGGAGCCGGATGGAACAAGGAAATGCCGAAAACCCGACGTAAGGGGGGGGAGGCATATCAAGATGCCTTCGGAGCCTGACCGTCCCCCCCCGCTTCCCCCCTCCCCGAAATCTGCTGCTCCACCTGCCTCCCTCTTTAAAAGTGGAATAGCTACGGAGGACATCTGGAATGCCTATGGCTCGCTTCCCCCAGGGACACGCAGAGGCCTCTCCCCCCACCAAAGGCCCCCACGGCTTTCCATTCATTACCGCCGTACCACCGGCCACGGCTTTTCGCCTCCAGCTACACCCAGGGACGCACGTCTGTGGAACCGAGAGGCATTGTTAAACTCTCCCTCCTGACACAAGCTCTGCCTGACCTTCTGTTCTTAGCAAGGGGGCACGCACGCTGTCTATGCAACGGGACATCTGCTCTTGACGCAGCCGCGCCCCCCCTTCCACGCATCCCCAACGCTGGTTAAACCCAGCCTTCTAGTCTCTCAGTCCCCACCACCGCCAACCCTGCCCGCCGTCTCTTTGGCCATTCCCTCACTTATCTGATTTAACAAGTCAAGGAAGTAACACATTCCCTGCAAGGCTTCGGATGAGTTTCCACTTTCCCCGCCGGCCACCCAAAAGTCTTCTCCCCTGCTTTAACCCTAAAGCTCTGGAGCCCACACACCCCCCTTTCCAGGGCACAAATGAATAAACTTACAATTCTGTCAGATGGGTCTAGATGAGTCCATGCAGGGAACATCAGTGTCATTTGGGTTGTGTGTGTGGGGGGGAAAAGTCAAGATTTTCCACCAGTTTCACGGATCACATAGGAGCTCATGTATAGCCACTGCTCCCAGTTAAGCCTCTGTGTTAGGGACTGTTTGGAAAGGGAGTGAGACTAAAACTGCTGAGATTGTAATCAATGCTCCCTCTAAGCTGTGGAGTCTTGTGAGCAAAAATTCTACTTTTTGAGCTACTGGCATTAAAGCTATGAGTGAGTGATTTGGCTGCTACATAAATTAGTTTGCTCTGGAGCCATCCCTTCCTGAGCTGAGACAAAAATGTGTGAGCCGGAGGCTAAAAAAACTGTGAGCTAGCTCACACTAACTCAGCTTAGAGGGAACCCTGACTGTAATGCTCCTGTACAGGTCTATGGTGCGGCCCCATGGAGAATCCCGTGTGCCGTTCTGGCCACTGCATCCGGAAGAGGGAGACCAAAATGATTGCCACACCTTCCCTACGAGAAAAGGCTGAAGAGTCTGGGACTTTTTGAGTTGAGAAAAGAGACAAATTGGGGGACGGACGGACATGATAAAGGTTTATAAAATTATATATGGGGTGGAATCATAGAATGTTAGAGTTGGAAGGGACCTTGCAGGTCATCTAGTCCAACCCCCTGCACTTTGCAGGAGCGAGCTGACAGAGAGAAATCTTTCTCCTTCTTCCAGAATGCTAGAACTCAAAGGCATCCAATGAAACTGATGGGCAGTAGGTTCAGGGCGGGCCAAAGGAAACACTTCTTTGGTCGACGAGGGATTAAAAGGTGGGAGTCACTGCCAGAGGACGTAGCGACGGACACAGTAAAAAAACAGTTTTAAAAGGGGACGAGATAGATTTGTGGAGGATAAGTCTTATCAATGGCTACTAGCCATGGCGACTGAAGGGAACCTCCACATTCAGAGGCGACGAAACCCCCAAATCCTAGACCCAGGAGGCGACATCGGGGAAGGCCTGGGCCTCTCTGCCCGGCTGCTGGTCCTCCAGAGGAACTGGCTGGCCGCTGTGTGAGGCAGGAGGCTGGATGACGTGGGCTCTCGGTGGTCTAATTCTGCGCCAATACATGTAAATAGCACCACCGAGTAACTGAGGCAGTTGAGACAATGGAGGCAGGGGAGGCCGATGCTCTTTAACGTCTGCTGCCTCAACCGAAGGCCTGGTGGAACCGCTCCATTTTGCAGGCCCTGCGGCTCTGTTCTGCAGGCCCTAAAGAGCACCAACCTCTTTAACCTTCCATAGAATCACAGAGTTGGAAGGGACCTCCAGGGTCATCTAGTCCAACCCCCTGCACCATGCAGGAAATTCATAAATACCCCCCCAACACCCGCAGTGAACCATGTTCCACGCCCAGAAGATGACTAAAAACCCTCAAGGAATCCCAGCCAAACTGGCCTGGAGAAAAATGGCTTCCTGATCCCCCAAAGTGGCGATCAGCATTTCCCTGGGCGTGGAAGAAAGGGCCACGGGAACTAAGCACTGAGGCATCCCTTCCTGCCCTCCCTTCTCATGATCTGCCTGAGTTCACAGAATCAGCATTGCTGCCAGATGGCCATCCAGCCTCTGTCTGAAAACCTCCAAAGAAGGAGAGCCCGCCACCTCCCGCGGAAGCCCGTTCCACTGAGGAACCGCTCTAACTTGTCAGGAAGTTCTTCCTCATGTTTAGCCGGAAACTCTTCGGATTTAATCTCAACCTGTTGGTTCTGGTCCAAACTTCTGGGGCAACAGAAAACAACTCTGCACCATCCTCTATATGACAGCCCTTCAGGTACTTGAAGATGGTTCTCATATCATATCTCAGTCGTCTCATCTCTAGGTTAAACACACCCGGCTCCTTCAACCTCTCCTCACAGGACTTGGTCTCCAGATCCCTCGCCGTCTTCGTTGCCCTCCTGACGAGACCAAGCTGGAGACCAATTTTCTTTATCGGGAAGGTGTTCATTTGTGTTCTTTTATTCTGTTTTTACGCTTCCCTTTTGTAAGATGCCTCCGAGCTGAAATGTGGGGGTATAAATGCCCTGGGGCAAACGGGAATGATAAAGGGCAACTAGAATGATAAAAGGGTTGGAACACCTTCCCTATGAAGAAAGGTTAAAATGCTTGGGGCTCTTCAGCTTGGAGAAACGACGGCTGAGGGGTGACATGATCGAGGTTTACAAGATTATGAATGGGATTGAGCAGGTTGAGAAAGAAGTCCTCTTCTCCCTTTCTCACAGTACAAGAACTCGTAGGCACTCCATGAAATTGCTGAGCAGTCGGGTTAGAACAGATAAAAGGAACTCCTTCTTCACCCAAAGAGTGATTAACATATGGAATTCACTGCCACAGGAGGTGGTGGCAGCTACAAGCATGGACAGTTTCAAGAGGGAATTAGATAAACATCTGGAGCAGAAGTCCATCAGTGGCTATTAGCCACAGGGTATAGATTGGAACTCTCAGTCTGGGGCAGGTGATGCACTCTATTCTTGGTGCTGGGGTGGGGCAGCAGTGGGAGGGCTGCTAGTGTCCTGGCCCCACTGCTGGACCTCCTGATAGCACGTGGTATTTTTGGCCGCTGTGTGACAGAGTGTTGGACTAGATGGGCCATTGGCCTGATTCAACATTGGCTTCTCTTATGTTCTTATGTGCTTTGGTGAAAGAGATCTCGGGGTAAGGGTGGACTGTGGACTGAATATGAGCCGTCCGTGTGATGCGGTGGCAAAAAAGAGTAATGCAGTCTCGGGTAGTATCAAAAGGGTCACAGCATGGAAATCGCAGGAGGTCATCATAACCCCTCTGTGTACTGCCTTGGTCAGGCCGCACCTGGAGTCCTGTGTGCAGTTCTGGAGGCCTCACGTCAAAAAGGATGTGGGCAAAAATCGAGAGGGTGCAGAAGAGAGTGACGAGGATGATCAGGGGTCTGGAGACTGAGCCCCAAGAGGAAAGGCTGAGGGCCCCGGGAATGTTTAGTTTGGAGAAGAGGAGACTGGGGGCCGGGGGGTAGTATGATTGCTCTCTTTAAATATCTGAAAGGCTGTAATTTGGGGGAGGGCAAGGAGCCGTTCCAGTTGGCAGCAGAGGAGAGGACCTGGAGCCGTTCCAGTTGACAGCAGAGGAGAGGACCTAAAGCAATGGGTTTAAGTTACATGCAGAAAGGGTATCGGCTGGAGATTAGGAAGAACTTTTTCACGGTCAGAGTGGTCCAAAGGTGGAATCTGCTGCCTAGGGAGGTGGTGAGCTCCCCCTTCACTGGCAGCTTTCAAGAAGAGGCTGGACGAATATTTGCCAGAGATGCTTTAGGCTGGTCCTGCATCGGGCAAGGAGTTGGACTAGATGGTCTGTATGGCCCCTTCCAGGTCTATGATTCTATCATTCTATTTCTGCCTTTTACGATCTTTCCGGGATGCAAGAGGACCTCTGAGTTCTACCAAAACAACTTTCCAGTGCCCTTCTGTTTATACAGTCTTGGTCTTCCCCCTCCCCATCCTACCCACCACCCCGCCATCAATCTCCTGAGTCCAGCCGGGACATCGAGGCCACGCTAAAAACAACAAGAACAGCAGCCTGGCTTGTTCGTCTACTCACCATTGTCGAATTCGTCAGGAATCTGCAAAGAAAAGAAATCAGGTTACTCTTTTGACTTCCGTTAAGTTGCTCTTGACATCGGTGCCCCCGCCTAGCAGAGATACCTGTTCGAAGGACGGTGGCAAAGCAGATTAACAAACACGAGGGTGAAACAGGCACCACCTTGGTCTGTGCGTTCCGAGAATGTTTTATGTTCTACCCATTAAACGCCACCCTGTTAAGAGGTCCGATGCCGGCTCTTCATACCCTGCAGGGTTTTGCTGGCCCTGGACTGGACTTTCCTGTTCTTTTACCCACAAAACTGAAGTCAAACCCAGGCAAGAGAGAAGGGACGCTAGCTGGGAAGCCAGAGGCCATCCATGCAGGCCACGGGGGCGCCACGTGTTGCCCTGTTCCATTCCGAGCAACACGCTCTGGATATGCACATGCTTTTTATTGATCGCGGCTGACCCCGCGGAGGCGTCCCAACCGGCATCTGTGTCCTTGTAACGGCAAGGAAAAGATAGCCACAGAGTCGGGGCTCCCTTCGTCAGGCAGAAAAGCCACTTTCCCTCGCACAACCCTGTTCCTCTGGGGCGAGGCTGAGAGCTGGACCCGACTCTGGAGAAAGGAAGCTGCTCTGAGCCGCCTTCCTGTTGTCGAGTTACCAGGCGGAAACAAAACCCTGCCCGAGCTTACCCCCTGTCAGACCCCACCAGCCGTGCCCCCTCTAAGCTGTGGCGTCTCGTGAGCAAAAATTCTGCTTTGTGAGCGACTGGCGTGAAAGTTGTGAGCGAGCGATTTGGCTGCTGCAGAAATTGGTTTGCTCTGGAGCCCTGTCCTTCCTGAGACAAAAACGTGTGAGCCAGAGCCTAAAAAAACTGTGAGCTAGCTCACACTAACTCAGCTTAGAGGGAACACTGTGGAACAGTGACTGAGGCTCGAGTGGGACGGGATGGGACGGAGACGACCCAGAGCCCAGCTCTTCTGTTGTTCTTATGAAGGCCTCGGCCTCTCTGCCCTGTTGTTGGACCTCCAGAGGAGCTTGGTTGGCCACCGTGTGAGACGGGATGCTGGAGCAGACGGACTATTTGGGTTGATCCAGCAGGGCTCTTCTGATGTTCTCAGGATTAAAGGGAACCTCTACGTTCAGAGGCACTAACCCTGAATCCCAGAGCCAGGAGGCAACATCAGTGGAAGGCCTCGGTCTCTCTGTCCTGTTGCTGGCCCTCCAGAGGAACTGGGCTGGCCACTGTGTGAGACTGGATGCTGGACTAGAGGGACCACTGGTCTGATCCAGCAGGGCTGCTCTTTATGTATTTATTTCCCAAACAGAACACCCCTGCACGACATGGGAAACAGTTTTTGGGACTGACCGTACTTCCAATAGCAGATTATAGCGTCGGTTTCGTGCGGTACTTGAAGTAGCTCTCCGGTTCCTGGTTCCTAAATGTCCTTAGTCCTGAGGATTTTCCTACGGGGTTCTAAAACTTTAAACGCATCTCCCCATCCCCGCCCAGCCCACCCCCAACTGATTTATTCTGCCGTTCCCCTCCTCGTCTACAATGGAGACCGAGATCTGTTGTTGTTTCAAAATAAGTCACAATTACTGGGCTTACGTCGGGGGTACCCAAACCTTTTTTTGAGCCTGAAGGGACATCTGGAATTCTGACATGGCATGGTGAGAACAGGAAGAAGAAGAAGAATGCTCCTGCAGAGTGCAGGGGGTTGGACTAGATGACCTGCAAGGTCCCTTCCGACTCTAACATTCTATGATTCTATGAGGAGGAGGAGGAGGAGGAGGAGGAGGAGAAGAGGAAGAAGAAGAGGAAGAAGAAGAAGAGGAAGAAGAAGAAGAGGAGGAGGAGGAGATTGGATTTATACCCCGCCCTTCACTTGGAGTCTCAGAGCGGCTTACAAACTCCTTTCCTTTCCCCTCCCCACAACAGGCACCCTGTGAGGTAGGCAGAGCTGAGAGAGCTCTCTCGAGAACTACTCCTGAGAGAATAACTCTGACAGAACTATGGCTTGCCCAAGGTCATCCAGCAGCTGCAAGTGGAGGAGTGGGGAATCAAACCCAGTTCTCCCAGATTAGAACCGCGCACTTAAACACTACACCAAACGGCTGCCACACAATGGTTGCCGTGGGAAGTGGGGCCAGACACTAAATGATTGTCACAGGTTAACCTAAGTAACAGAGTGTAGATTCTTGTGCTATGACAGCAGTAGCTGCCAAAACACTAAAAAAAAATCTACACAGCCAGTCAGATCTCCAATAGTCAGCCAGAACGCTCTGCCTGGTCCAACCTGCTTCCTAAAAACACTTTGGAAGGCACCACGCTGGCGAACTCTGGTTTACATAATTAAACAAGGGGGGGGAATCAAATCTGCGAGTCTCCTTAAATAAACAGACTTTGGCATAGAGGGCAGGGCTGGGTGGCAGAAAGGAGCTCTCCAGGTTGTAAAAGTCTGATCTGGTGTAAATTAAGCTCCGAGGCCGCTGATGCCGAAACTCAGGCACGCTTGAGAGAAACTCAGCTGCGGGACTTTTTGTTCAGACACGGGGCAAACTGCCCGCTTGGAAAGACTCCATAATAATGGACCAGCTGTTTTAGCACCAAAGAATCCTTCAGGCCAAGCAACAAAAGATCGTGATGCATTTTAAGAATAGGCGCACCCCCTCCCAGTCCAATCGCACCCACACACAGAGCCACAAGTGAGCATCTATTGTCTGCAGACACAGGTGCAAGAGCAGAGCGGCCGCTTGCCCAAACCGGACAAGGACTTTGGAGCGAATCCTGACACGCTCCGAGATCCACTGGCCAAACACGATGCACAAATCTTTCGCGCCATCCCACAGATGTCTGGGACAAATCCTTCGGAGAGAACTCTGGACGGACAGCGGAGGCCACCCCTAACTTGAAGCAGTTTTATTTTATTTTATTTTTTAGTTCCTCTTCGCAGAAACGAACCCAATTGACTTTTTTGTTTTGCAGGCACACGCCCCCCCCAAAAAGAAAAAAGTTTTATGAATCGCGGCTTTGTTTTCCTTTTCTTTGGAGTTTGGGATTATGTAAAATAAGTGGAACGAGGCAGGGACCGAAGGACTTTAAGACACCAAGTTTTAATCCAGTGTCTAATCCTCGACTCTCCTTTGTTCGGGAGGGTGGAACATTGGCTTGGCAGGGTAGGAAACCGGCTCCGACAATCGGAGGCAGAAAAGGCCATAGGACACGCTGGCAGCTGTCAGATGTCTGTTCTCTTCACGCACGCCTTCCACCCCCCCTCCGCCTCCCCACTTTCCCCTCGTACTCAGACACGGCCTTTTCTTAACTTAACCAAACACGATCATTGCCACGGAGTTACCCAATTAGGCATGTAAATAATTAAGTGCGTCCTGGCACTCGGCTAACCGGCTTTAAAAAGCTCATCGATTCCGGTCTCGTCTCCGAGGGGTTCACTTCTGTCGCTTGCCTGGGTTTTTAAAGATTATGCGGTGCTCTATCGGTTTATGGGCAGGAAGATGCCAAAGAACTGGAAAAAGGAGATGAAGGCGGCGGGTATTTGGTGACCTCTTGAGTGGGGTCCCAAAACGTCCTGACTCCGGGGAACGTTTCCCACATCTCTGCAGTACACAGGAGTGTGGGATACATTTCAGAGGGCAAAGTCAGCTTATACAAAGCCGCCAACTGGCCTTTTCACCAAGCATACCACATAACACAAACACACCAATGGTATCTCCCCACCTTGCCTGTATTTGCACATTCCAGAAGACCAGCGCTAGGTGAGAAAAGCTCTCTTTTGGAGAAACGATGAGAGGTAACCCACTGGGATGCTGAGAACACCAATGGGAAGTCCATGAGAGCCTACCGGTGCAGTGGTTACGAGTGGCAGGCTCTAATCCGGAGAGCTGGGTGCGATTCCCCACTCCTCCTCGACATGAACCCTGCTGGGGGGCCCTGGGCCAGTCCCAGTTGTCTCAGAACTCTCTCAGCCCCACCTGCCTTCCAAGATGTCTGTACCTGAAGGAGTGCGCATGCACGTGGAAGCTTCGACCCAGAATTAAACTTTGTGGGTCTGAAAGGTGCCACTGGGCTTGTTCTTCAGACTGGCACAGTGACCCACCTGAACCGACGTTGAGGGGAGGGGAAGGAAAAGGAGATTGCAAGCCAGTTTGAGACCCCTTAGGGTGCAGAAAAGCAGGATATAAAAACCCACTCCTCTTCTGCTGGCCCAATTACGTGGCATCTCCAAACCATGGAGTGACTGTACAGTCAGGGATCAGTCCAAAGGCACAGGGCAGCAACGATGCGGAGCACCACGTTTCATGGTGGAAACGTCCTCCGTGGACATTGAAGAAAGTCGGTGGCTTCTAGATCCAGCTCCGTTCCTGGACAGGAGCACTTTTTAAATCAGTCACACCTCACGGGATGAGGGCATCCCTCCTTAAGGACGCAGCCCCGATGAAGGGAGCTCCGACCCTCAAAAGCTGATACCTGAAACTCTTTGTTGGGTTTCCCTAGTTTAAAACAGTTCAGTAATTTTTGAGTTAACTTTTGTTTGTTTTGGTCAACGGGGGAATCACATGTTTATTGCACCCAATCTGAGAAAAGCCCCCTGAATCTCGAAGGAGGTCTTAGCAGAATGACTGGACCCTTTAGCTTTGTGAGTGGAAATCAATGTATTGGTTTATTTAACATATTGGGGTCTCTTTCCTCCCTTTGTCTGTGCATGGAGAAGGAGACGCCATTCCTGTCGTATCTTTCTAGCAGGAAACATGTGGGCACCTAGTGTTTTTTTTATTCTGCATCCCCTTTTAGCTTTTTCCCATGTTAGTTCCAGTAAAGCTTCTATTTTTCACACACACACACGGTCTCAGACTCTCATTCATTGCTCTGCTGATTTAATCTCTGCTTAAGTATATTTTTCAAAGAATACCTATCACCCCAGCTAGTCTCTAAGGGGCTACTGGACTCAAATCTAACTAGCCCAGTTTATGAGCTCTTGCTGCCATCCTCCAATCATCTGTAAGGGCTAGGAACAACCACTGCTCTGTGCGGGTATGCTGGTTTCCATGCTGATAGCCGCTCTAGGCACAATCTGTCACAGAGAGAGGGCTGACCCACTCTTCCCGGCGCCCAGACGCATGCCAGAGTGCAATGCTATGTTGAAAAAGAATTAAAGATTTCGATGGATCTGCGTCACGGGTCTCAACTAGTTGCATACCTCAAATGATAAGTTCAGTTTTGAATCTCAATACTGCCTCCCTGAGGGACCGACCTGGAAAAGCACGCAGCTTAACAATCATGGACAAATTCTCCTATAGTAAAGGTAAAGGTTCCCTTGCACAAAAGCCAGTTGAATTCGACTCTAGGGTTGCAGTGCTCATCTCCGTTTCAAAGCCGAAGAGCCAGAGCTATCCGAAGACGTTTCCGTGGTCATGTGGCCAGCATGACTAAACACCAAGGCGCACGGAACGCTGTTACCTTCCCACCGAAGTGGTACCTATTTATCTACTTGCAATTTCTTGCTTTTGAACTGCTAGGTTGGCAGGAGCTGGAACTAGAGACGGGAGCTCACCCCGTCATGAGGCACTCTCGGGTCTCGAACTATTGAACTACTGACCTTCTACAGCCTTCAGTTCAGCGTCTTAACCACTTGAGCCACCTATAGAGGCTAACACAAAACTGACGCTGATTGATAAAAACAAGAAAGTGACATATAATTATCTACTAGATAAAGATAATAAAATCCGAAGACGAGTTGAATAGCCAGAATATTAGACTCACTTGGTGGGATAATACGCAATTAGCGTCAAGATTCAATAAAGATAAAAAACAGGATTTTATGATAATAATAATGAACTTGACAAGATATGGCTCTCTTCAAATGATAAGCAAATACAAAAATTGTATAATTTTCTACTATGAGATTATCTAATAGACGAAACTGTGAAAGGGGCTATGGTTACATGGATGAAGGATTTAGATCACACGGTAAAGATAGCACAATGGTCCAAAGTATGGAGGGCAGCTAAAATGATGAGAGCAATTCCATATAAAGAGAATATACTTAAGTTGTTTCATAGATGGCATTGGACACCGGATAAGATATCAAAGTATTGTGGAAATTTTAGTAAAAACTGTTGGAAATGTAAGAATAATGTTGGTACATTCATACACTGGTGGTGGAGGTGCGAAAGAGTGAAAAGATATTGGTGTAAAATATTTAAAATAGTAAAAGAGATTACTGGGAGTGAATTACCTTTCTGCCCAGAAGTGGCACTACTAAATATTCTTCCAAACAGGTTAAGTAAGGAAAACGAATATGTAATAATCTACACTTTTACTGCAGCTAGAATATTGTTAGCCAAATGTTGGAAAGGAGAAAAAATTCCCTCAGAGGAGGAATTGATAAATAAATTGCTGTCAATAGCAGAAATGGACAGGTCAAGTTTATTCTTGCAGGGGAAAGAATGTGATATTTTTGAAAAAAGATGGAAAAATTTCTAAGATTGGTTGGGAAAGATGATGTAAAAAATTGACTCGCAGTTATGTATATGATAATCTTAAATGACTTGTATATAATGTTATAAACTATAAATAAACAGTAAAAAAAACACACAAAAACAATCATGGACAAATTCTAAAACCTGGGGGCCAGGGGCGTTGCCCGCTGCTTTCAGGTCCTGTCGCGGGAAACTCGGCGGTTACCGCTCTTTGCGGCTGGTGCTGAGTTCACACTAGTTACTTCGAGAGACGCTCAGTTGCTGCTTGTACTTGGGACGGGTGGGCTATGGACTCTGGATCATTTAATGTGGACAAGGGTGGCCCAGGAGATGTGCACAGTTCTGGTCACCGCAACTCAAAAGAGATATTATAGCACTGGAAAAGGTGCAGAAGAGGGGCAACTAAAATGGTTAAGGGGATGGAACACCTTCCCTATGAAGAGAGGGTGAAGAGATTAGGCATCTTTAGCCCGGACAAAGGAACAATTAAGAGGCGACATGATAGAGGTTTGCAAGATTATGCATGGGATAGGGACGGTAGAGAAAAAAGTATTTTTCTCCTTTTCTCACAGTACAAGAACTCGTGGGCACTCCATGAAATTATGATGCCTGAACTGCAGGCTGGAAGGCCGGTAGTTCAGCAGTTCGAGACCAAAGTGCTGCATGACGGAGTGAGCTCCCGTCGCTGGTTCCAGCTCCTGCCAACCTCGCAGTTCGAAAGCAAGAAATGGCAAGTAGGTGAATACGTACCGCTTCGGTGGGAACCAGTGTTCTGTGAGCCTTGGTGTTTAATCATGCCGGCCACATGACCACAGAAACGTCTTCAGACAGTGCTGGCTCTTCGGCTTAGAAACGGAGATGAGCCCCGCAACCCTAGAGTCGGATCCGACTGGCTTTCGAGCAACGGAAACATTTACCTTTACCAGCCACTCTTGAGCATTTTGCCTTTTGAAAATTGGTGTGGAAGCTTTATCTTTACCTTTACTTAGAACGGTGAAAAGGAAGTCCTTGTTCATCCAAAGAGTAATGAACACGTGGAATTCACTGTCACAAGAAGTGGTGGCAGGCAATGCTCCCTCTAAGCTGTGGAGTCTTGTGAGCCAAAATTCTACTTTGTGAGCTCTTGGCATTAAAATTGTGAGTGAGCGATTAGGCTGCTTCATAAATCTTTAGCTTGGAGAAACGACAGCTGAGGGGTGACATGATCGAGGTTTATAAGATTATGAATGGGATTGAGCAGGTTGAGAAAGAGGTCCTTTTCTCCCTTTCTCACAGTACAAGAACTCATGGGCACTCCATGAAATTGCTGAGCAGTCGGGTTAGAACAGATAAAAGGAAATACTTCTTCACCCAAAGAGTGATTAACATATGGAATTCACTGCCACAGGAGGTGGTGGCAGCTACAAGCATGGACAGTTCCAAGAGGGAATGAGATAAACATATGGAGCAGAAGTCCATCAGTGGCTATTAGCCACAGGGTATAGAGGGGAACTCTCAGTCTGGGGCAGGTGATGCACTCTATTCTTGGTGCTGGAGGGGGCAGCAGTGGGAGGGCTTCTAGTGTCCTGGCCCCACTGCTGGACCTCCTGATGGCACCTGGTATATTTTGGCCGCTGTGTGACAGAGTGTTGGACTAGATGGGCCACTGGCCTGATTCAACATTGGCTTCTCTTATGTTCTTATGTTATGTTAAATCAGTTTGCTCTGGAGCCATCTTTCCTGAGCGAAGACAAAAATGTGTGAGCTGGAGGCTAAAAACCTGGGAGCTGGCTCACACGAACTCAGCTTAGAGGGAACACTGGTGGCAGCTACAAGAAGAGACAGCTTCAGGGGAGAACTGGATGAAGATATGGAGCAGAGGTCCACCAGTGGCTATTAGCCACAAAGTATAGGTGGAACACTATGTCCGGGGCAGTGATGCTCTGTATTCTTGGTGTTTGGGGAGCAAGAGTGGGAGGGCTTCTGGAGTTCTAGCCTCGCTGGTGGACCTCCTGAGGGCAATGTTCCCTCTAAACTGTGGAGTCTTGTGAGCAAAAATTCTACTTTGTGAGCTGCTGCCATTTAAAGTTATGAGTGAGTGATTTGGCTACTGCATAAAACAGTTTGCTCTGGAGCCCTCCTTCCTGAGCGAAGACAAAACTCTGTGAGCTGGAGGCTAAAAAACTGTGAGCTAGCTCACACTAACTCAGCAGAGGGAACACTGCCTGAGGGTACCTGGATTTAGGCCACTGTATCACACAGAATGTTGGACTGGATGGGCCAGTGGCCCGATCCAACATGGCTTATCTCATGTTATTAATATGTCATGTTAACACTTATGTTTTGCTACAGTTCTGAGTTTAGACTTCTCTTTGGTTCTACAACCCTAATTCCTATTGTGTTGTTTATTGACTGTCTCACCTGAGCCCAAGAGAAAGTAAAGGTAAAGGTTTCCCTTCCTCGAAAGCCAGTCGAATCCGACTCTAGGGATGCAGTGCTCATCTCCGTTTCCCAGCCGAACAGCCAGCGCTGTCCGAAGACTTCTCCGAGGTCATGTGGCCGGCATGACTAGACGCCGAGGCGCACGGAACGCTGTGACCTTCCCACCGAAGCCGTACCTATCTATCTCCTTGCAGTTTCTTGCTTTCGAACTGCTAGGTTGGCAGGAGCTGGGGCCGGAGACGGGAGCTCACTCCGTCACGCGGCACTCGGCTCTCGAACTGCCGAGCTACCGACCTTCCGGTCTGCAACTCGGCGTCTTCGCCTCTGAGCCACCGCGGCCCCATAGCTCCATGTCTAGAGGTGTGCAAATGAACTCAAGGGGGGGTGTGGGTATGTCTCTGTCTCTGTCTTTCAAACAAACACACAGGGTGGACTGGCTGGATCGAGGACAGCTCGACAGGACAGCAAAGGAAAGGAAATCTGTAATAAAAAAAAAAGATCCAAGAAATCGCTCTCTGCCTTCCGCACTTCCCAAGAGAAGGGGAACTGCAAAAGGAGTGTGGGAAAGTAGGGCAGATCAAAGGCTGCTTTACTACCACTCAGGCCCGAGGGAAGTCCAGACAGGTCAGGCATTCCCCCCCACCCCACCCCAAGACCCTCTTGAACCAGGCTGATGCCAAGAGGCTCACAGGAAGCTGTGAAGTGTGCCAAGGCCTTTGGACCGGGCACATCTGCTCCCCCGTTGTCCTCGGCCTCACGCCTCTGCGGACATTCGCATGAATGCGACAGAGGGTCATTAACAAAGCCAAAGGGGCTTTATGGTGGCCCAGGAAAGGCGGAAAAGAGGGAACAGGCGAGGAATACCTTTGAGGTAGAGGGGAAGGCAGCCACTTCAAAGGGGGGGGGAATTCCCCACCTTCTCCATGGTAACTCCCAATGTGAAAATCCTCCGCTCCCCCCCTCCCCTGAGTGGGCGGAGGTTGCCTCGCCGCTCTCCCTCCAAGCCCCCCAAAGGGGATTCTTTTGGGGTGCGAACCAGTGTTCCCTCTAAGCTGAGTTAGTGTGAGCCAGCTCACAGTTTTTTAGCCTCCGGCTCACACGTTTTTGTCTTCGCTCAGGAAGGACGGCTCCAGGGCTCGCTCAACACTTTAAGGCCAGTAGCTCACAGAGTGGAATTTCTGCTCACAAGACCCACAGCTTAGATGGAGCATTGGTGCAAACGACACGCATATTCAGCTTCCTCTAGTTCAGTAATGGTTGATGAGACATTCACAGGATGCCTCCCAGTAAACAATCGAGTTAGACAGCTGCACACCTGGTCTCTCAAAGGCTTACTGCCTCCAGACAAGGATCTCCTGCCTAAGATGCACCATAAACATCTTCGTGTTGTATTAGTCGAGGTAAAGGTTTCCCTTGCTCAGAAGCCAGTCAAATCCGACTCTAGGGTTGCGGTGCTCATCTTCGTTTCCAAGCCGAAGAGCCAGCACTGTCCGGAGACGTTTCTGTGGTCCCGCGGCCGGCATGACTCGATGCCGAGGCACACGGAATGCTGTTACCTTCCTGCCAAAGCAGCACCTATTTATCTATTGGCAATTTCTGGCTTGGCTTTCGAATGGCTAGGTTGGCAGGAGCGGGGGCCAGAGACGGGCGCTCATGCAGCACTCGGGCCTCGAACTGCTGAGCTACCGACCTTCTGGTCTGCAGCTCAGCGTCTTAACCAGTCGATGTGCCATCAAGTCGCTTCCAATGCAGGGCGACCCCGAATAGACGGTCTCCAAAGTGTCCTCTTGTTAGCGTCCGCCTCGTGTCGGGTCTTCCTCTTCCCCTGCTGCCTTCCACTTTTCCTAACGTTATTGTCTTTTCCGGGTAGTCTCGTCATAAGGTGACCACAGTACGATAAACCTCAGTCTGGTCATTTTAGCATCTAGGGAGCAATGATCCCTCTAAGCTGTGGAGTCTTGTGAGCAAAACTTCTACTTTGTGAGCTACTGGCGTTAAGGTTGTGGGCCAGTGATTTGGCTACTGCATAAATTAGTTTGCTCTGGAGCCATCCTTCCTGAGCTGAGACAAAAATTGGTGAGCTGGAGGCTAAAAAACTGTGAGCTAGCTCACACTAACTCAGCTTAGAGGGAACACTGCTAGGGAGGGTTCAGGCTTACTCTCCCCCCGCCCCCAGCCCCGCCCCCTCAAATCGCAGCCAACGTAAAGCGATCCCATGGGGTTTCCAAGGCAAGAGATGATCAGCGGTGGCTGGCCATTGCCTGCCTCTGCACCGTGACCCTGGTATTCCTTGCTGGTCTCCCATCCAAGTACTAACCGGGATCAATGCCGCTTAGCTTCCGAGGTCTGATGAGAGATTGGGCCAGCCTAGGTCACCTAGGTCAGGGCTGATTTGATCCAGGACCCACTTATCTGTCTTTCTGGTGGACTACCATATCCGTGAAACTCTCCTCCAACACCACATTTCAAAGGAACCAACTTTCTTCCTCTCACCTTAAGAACATAAGAGAAGCCAACGTTGGATCAGGCCAATGGCCCTTCCAGTCCAACACTCTGGGTCACACAGTGGCCAAAAACACCAGGGGTTGTCAGGAGGTCCAGCAGTGGGGCCAGGGCACTAGAAGCCCTCCCACTGTTGCCCCCCCCAGGCACCAAGAAGACAGGGCATCACCTGCCCCAGACTGAGAGTACCTAAGTCTACCTTGTTGCTAAGAGCCACAGATGGACCTCTGCTCCAGATGTTTATCCAGTTCCTCCATGAAGCCGTCCATGCTTGTAGCCGCCGCCACCTCCTGTGGCAGTGAATTCCACGTCGCAATCACTCTTTGGGTGAAGAAGGACTTCCTTTTATCTGTTCTAACCCGACTGCTCAATAATTTCATGGAGTGCCCATGAGTTCTTGTCTTGCCAGGACACTAGAAGCCCTACCACTGTTGACCCCCCCAAGCACCAAGAATACAGAGCATCCCTTGCCCCAGACTGAGAGTTCCCATCTATACCTTGTGGCTAATAGCCAGGGATGGATCTCTGGTCTTAACATAAAAACCTAAGAGAAGCCAACGTTGGATCAGGCCAATGGCCCATCCAGCCCAACACTCTGGGTCACACAGTGGCCAGAAATACCAGGTGCCCTCAGGAGGTCCAGCAGTGGGGCCAGGACACTAGAAGCCCTCCCACTGTTGACCCCCCCCAAGCACCAGGAATACAGAGCATCACTTGCCCCAGACCAAGAGTCCCTATAAGAACATAAGGGAAGCCAACGTTGGATCAGGCCAATGGCCCTTCCAGTCCAACACTGTATCATACAGAGGCCAAGAATACCAGGTGCAATCAGGAGGTCCAGCAGTGGACCAGGACACTAGAAGCCCTCCCACTGTTGCCTCTCCCAAGCACCAAGAATACAGAGCGTCGCTTGCCCCAGAGTAAGAGTTCCTATCTAGACTTTGTGGCTAAGAGCCACTGATGGACTTCTACTCTAGATGTTTATCCAGTTCCCTCTTGAAGCCGTCCATGCTTGTAGCTGCCACTATCTCCTGTGGCACTGAATTCCATGTGTTAAATCACTCTTTGGGTGAAGAAGGACTTCCTTTTATCTGTTCTAACCCGGCTGCTCAGCAACTTCATTGAGTGCCCCCGAGTTCTTGTATTGCGAGAAAGGGAGAAAAGTACCTCTTTCTCGACCTGCTCTATCCCAAGCATAATCTTATAAACCTCGATCATGTCACCCCTCAGCCGTTGTTTCCCCAAGCTAAAGAGCCCCAAGCCTTTTAACATTTCTTCACGGGGAAAGCGTTCCAACCCTTTTTATCATTCTAGTTGCCCTTGTCTGCACTTTTCCCAATGCTATAATATTCTTTTTGAGGTGTGGCGACCAGAACTGTACACAGTTCTGTTAGGATGCTTTGGGCAAATCCAGCAGGACACTTCCTTGTTATGGAAAGAAAAGAGACGGCTACGTTCTGAGACTAGCTTTCTTATATGGGCACACGCTTCTGTAAAAGAGACCAACTGTGTCAGAAGGGCCTTGTTAGCACAAAGGGACTTGTCAGCAAACGGGATCAGAAGGCCGGTCGGCATGTGCCACTAATAAGCCGGCCTGCTGCCCGTAAAGGTGAGAAGCAATTCACAGACGCATGAAAAGAGCGCGTGTGAGCAATAACTGGGGAGGGGGGGAGAAAGGAGGGCAATTCACCTGAGGCCAAGCTGGAGGCGTGCTCTCAAGGAAGAGGGCAAGACGACTTCCGCACCTCCTGATTCAAGTGCTGTTTGCGGCACAGTGAGGAATGGCGGCTTGGCCTCCCAACATCAAAAGCTGCCCACTAATAGCAGCCAGGAAGTCAGGGGGGCACTTCAAAACAAAGGACAGAAAGGGGGAGGAGGAGGGAAGAAAAGGGGGGAGGGGGTCTTATCCCCGTTCCAAACACCTTGAGGCCACCGCAGCAATTCACACCTCCACGGCACCCGAAGGCTTCTGCTGCATATCAAAAAAAAAAAAAGAGAGAGAGAAAAGGAAGGGAAAAAAGAGAGACAAAATAGTTGGCCTGAAGCAGCAGGCACAGAAGGGCACAGGTGAAAAAATGGAGAAAAAGAAAAGGAAGGAGTTTTTCACACGGGTGACGCAGAAAGCGCCCCCCTGGGAACCAAAGAGGACAGTCTGAGGATGCCAGCCTCCAGGTGGGACCAGAGGATCCCCCGAACGACAGCCCATCTCCAGGGACCCTTTCACCTGGAGGAAACATAGATGCTTTGGAGGGTGAAGTCTGTGGAACTGTGCCCCACTGGAGTCCCTGTCCTCCCCAGGCTCCACCCCCAAACCTCCAGGAGTTTCCCAACCTGGAGCTGGCAACCTTACCCTCCCCCATTCCCCAATGCCAAAGCACTTCCACAAGCCTTCCAATCCCCCAGCCGCTGAAAAACGGGAGACAACAACACGAACTCCGCAAGGCAGCGTTTTAACAGATTTGGATAAGGAAGATGTAGGCTACGACCTGAGGCATATATTTAACCACTAGGACTTCCTGAGGGCCAGTATGGTGTCATGGTTAAGTGCGCGGACTCTAATCTGGGAGAACGGGGTTTGATTCCCCCACTCCTCCACTTGCGCCTGGCTGGATGACTTTGGGCAAGCCCTAGTTCTGATAAGAGCTGTCCTTGAAAAAGAGCAGTTTCTGCCAGAGCTCTCTCAGCCGCATCTACCTCACAGGGTGTCTGTTGAGGGGAGGGGAAGAGGAGTTTGTGAGCCGCTCTGAGACTCCTTTGGGTAGTGAAGGGCGGGGTCTAAATCCAAACTTCTTCTTCTCTTCTTCTTCTGAGCGCAGAGCAAAAAGACTGGGCGACTCTATCCATAAGCCACCTTGAGCCACGAGCAAAGGATGGACATGAGCGTTTTAATAAGTACTTAAAGGACTGATATTATGTCAAGTCACTGAAATGGTGTGAACTCTGTGGTTGTATTTGGAAAAGTTCAGGGGGTGGCTTTGTGTGTCAGAGGCAAAGCAGTTAGATTTAAGTCCAGTAGCTGCGGTGGCTCACAGGTTAAGACGCTGAGCTGCAGACTGGAAGGTTGGTAGTTTGGCAGTCCGAGATCCGAGTGCTGCATGACGGAGTGAGCTCCCGTCTCTGGTCCCAGCTCCTGCCAACCTAGCAGTTCGGAAGCAAGAAACTGCAAGTCGATAAAGAGGCACCACTTTGGTGGGAAGGGAACAGCTCCTAGTCATGCCGGCCACATGACCATGGAAACGTCTTTGGACAGCGCTGGCTCTTTGGCTGGGAAACAGAGATGAGCCCTGGAGTCGGATTTGACTGGCTTTTGAGGAAGGGAAACCTTTAGCACCTTAACAGTCCAACAAGAATTTCAGGGTTTAAGCTGTCAAGAGTCAACGCTCCTGGGGAGCTGGAAACTTTTGCTGGTCCCTGAGATGCTAATAGATTCAAATCTAACTATGGCTCTATTTAGGTAGCCGTCTTGGTCTGAAGCAACGGAACAAAGTTTGAGTCCGGTGGCTCAGACCCACAAAATTTAGTTCCGGGTAGCTATCGAGGCAACGGACATGAAATTAAGCAAACTCCGGAGCACGACGGAAGACAGGAGGGGCCTGGCGTGATGTGGTCCACGGGGTCGCGAAGAGTTGGACTCGACTGCGCAACTGAACGACTGCGCAACTGAACGACAACAACAACAACAACAAATAAGTGTTGCCTGCACAGGAAAGCTTATGCCCAGAATTAAACCTTTGTTTGTCTTACAGGTGCCCCTGCACTCAGACTTTGTTTTATAGCTATATTTAAATACATATGTCCAGACCCACCAAGTTACTAGTCACCCTGGAGAGAATAATAAAAAAGGGGGGGGGGAACGGATCCTGAAGGACGGGCCTTCACCCTGAGTTGCCCACTGCAGCAGAAAAGGCTGACACAAGAGTAAAACTTGCGTGCTTATCTACGATTCTGTTATTTGTACGCATTGGTTGCCTTCGTCTTCTGCCAAGCTTGGAATCACAAGGAAAAGCGAGGTATAAATGTTTTAATAGATGCATAACATTTTAAACAGATACTTCTCACCACGGAAACTCTGCTGCTTCCTGCCCGCCCGCCCCCACCGCCCCGGGTCTACTCGCGACACATCACTGTGGCAAAACCCAATTCGATATTGCAAGGGACTGTGGATTGCAATGAATCACTGCATGCGAAAAAGAAAAGGCATTTCCCCATCAAGATTCTCCCAGCAGCACAGACTGACAGAGGCCAGCGATGCCCCTGATTCCTACGACTCTGCTCTGATTTGCTTTTATCGCAGACTCCCCAAAGGAGCCCCTAAATAACCCACAAATGGGCTCCTAAGGTGAAGGCTGTTCCTGTCACCTAGAGGGAGAGACACAAGCCCTGTTAATGCGTCTGAGGGAGCCTGGACTAAAAGCCGGAAACTGAAGAAGAAGAGAAGAAGAGACTGGATTTATATCCCGCCCTTCACTCGGAGCCTCAGAGCGGCTTACAAACTCCTTTCCCTTCCCCTCCCCACAACAGACACCCTGTGAGGTCAGTGGGGCTGAGAGAGCTCTTTCCAGAACTGCCCTTGAGAGAACAGCTCTGACAGAACTGTGGCTTGCCCAAGGTCACCCAGCAGCTGCAAAAGTGAAGGAGTGGGGAATCAAACCCGGTTCTCCCAGATTAGAGTCCACACTTAACCACTACACCGAACTGGGCACGACTCTGAGGCTGCGGTCACACGTGAACTAAAGAATCCACTTTTGGTTTTTTTTACTTGCCTAAATTGGGCAAAATTTATTATTTTTTTTAAAAGTTACACAAAAAAGAGCCATATGTTTTACAATAACTAGCCAAGTATCTTGCGCAGATCATCATGTTTACATACAGATTCCCATTTCCCCCCCTTATTTTAATTTGTATTGAACAACGGACGCTTCCCGTTATGGAACTGGTTCATCTAAATTCTACCTGCTGCGTTTCATTTTATCTATAATCTACTATTATTACTCTAATTTATATCTATGAAAGCAGAGAAGAAAGAACACAGGCATTACTTAACAAAATAATAATCCACTTTCAACCCACTTTCCAATCGGATTTTGCCAGTTCACATAGTAAAAAAATCCAGTTGGGAAGGGCACAGAAAGTGGAATGAAAGTGGATTATTTGCTGGGTGTGACCACAGCCTAAGTCCCGTTATTAGGCAGCTCTTCCAAGGGGAACGCCAAGCAGAGATGGAAATGCAGAGGCTATTTCCCGGCCCTGCAAAGGACAGGGAGGAGCTGCCGGCAACAGGTTTGTCAGGCCGTCCGTGACAAAGACCATTCACACATCCCTGGCAACACGTGCCTGTAGTGATAAGGACCACGAGATGCCCATGGGAACTCGGCTCCAAACCTTTCTCATGGCCCCCGTGCTCTTCTTAGTCATGGGAACCAGCCACCCAAATCTTTGCTTTTTGTTTTTAAATGGCAAAATAGGGATTTGGAAAGCTCTGAACTTTGAGGAGAAGGAGATTGGATTTATACCCCACCCTTCACTCGGAGTCTCAGAGCGGCTCACAAACTCCTTTCCCTTCCCCTCCCCGCAACAGACACCCTGTGAGGTAGGCAAGGCTGAGAGAGTTCTTTCCAGAACTGCCCTTGAGAGAACAGCTCTGACAGAACTGTGGCTTGCCCAAGGTCGTCCAGCAGCTGCAAGTGGAGGAGTGGGGGAATCAAACCTGGTTCTCCCCAGAATAGAGTCCACACACTTTTTTGCCTATCCACTGGGGGTGGGGAATATCTGCGGGAGGATGGCATATGGTAATGTTAAACTGGTTTTTAATGTTGTCTGTAATCCCTCTTTTACTTGCATGCTTTATTCAGAACTAGAAACTGCAGGGTGGGGCAGGGGAAATGTAGAGGCTGAACTGTTTGAGGGTAAGGTAAAGGTTCCCTTGCTCGAAAGCCAGTCTAATCCGACTCTAAGGTTGCGGTGCTCATCTCCGTTTCAAAACCGAAGAGCCAGCGCTGTCCGAAGACGTTTCCGTGGTCATGTGGCCAGCATGACTAAACACCAAGGCGCATGGAACGCTGTTACCTTCCCACCGAAGCGGTACCTATTTCTCTACTTGCAATTTCTTGCTTTCGAACTGCTAGGTTGGCAGGAGCTGGAACTAGAGACGGGAGCTCACTCCGTCTTGCGGCACCTGGGTCTTGAACTGCTGAACTACTGACCTTCCACAGCCTGCAGTTCAGCATCTTAACCACTTGAGCCACCGCAGCTCCTGTTTGAGGGTAAGGGAGGTGTAAAAGGCAGCTCGCAGGCAGCATTCCCTCTGAGTTAGTGTGAGCTAGCTCACAGTTTTTTGGCCTCTAGCTCACACCGTTTTGTCTTAGCTCAGGACGGGGAGGGCTCCAGAGTAAACTAATTCATGCCGTAGCCAAATCGCTCGGTCACAACTTTAACGCCCAGTAGCTCATAAAGTAGGATTTTTGCTCTCAAGATTCCACCGCTTAGAGGGAGCATTGCTCACAGGTGACGAGGAAGGCTGAAAGGAAAGATAAAAAGAGGAGGACGATGTAAGCGGCTTTGGGTTCTCAGCAGCGTTCCCTCTAAGCTGAGCTAGTGTGAGCTAGCTCACAGTTTTTTAGCCTCCAGCTCATTCATTTTTGTCTCCGCTCAGGAAGGGAGGGCTCCAGAGCAAACTAATTTATGCAGCAGCCAAACTGCTTGCTCACACCTTAATGCCAGTAGCTCACACAGTAGGATTTTTGCTCACAAGACTCCACAGTTTAGAGGGAACGTTGCTTCTCAGTGGGAAGAACGGCGGGGTAAAAGTGAACGGAAATGAAATCATCTACCTCACAGCACTGCTGACAGGATGCAAAAACGTGGGGACTGTATGATGTCAAATGCCCAGAACTGCCGGGATGCCTTGCAGCCGTCGTTTGTGGAGAATGCATACCAACTACGCTGGTCCTGCATGAAGGGAACGTGGCCATCGGCCCAATCCCAAAAATATTCTGCATTTCTGTTTCTTTTCTTTCCTACTCGGGACTTTGTCAACTAACAGATGTTAACTGCCTTCCAGACTGTCGCCTTCACGTCATCTCAAAAGAAGTGAGGAAACCGGAACACGGCATTCAGATCCTCGGCCGCAGGGAACATACGAGTGGACAGTGACCCCTGGTGGCAACTTTCCACAGCAAGCTTCAAATTAAAAAAAAAAACGCTCTGGAAACAAATGGCTTACCTTAACACCGTGTTCGTCCACTGAATTACTACCTGCCACAAGGAAAGGGAGAGAGAGAGAGAGAACACTTTGTAGCATCACACAACAAAGGAGATTCTAAATGTCACACAGCAGTTAGTACAAAAGCCTGTTTATAAGTTTCGCTTATTTCACCAGTGCTTGGCTCTTGCGGTCCTTTCTTATATACCCGGGGCAATACTGACCGCCACTCTGGGGTCAGGAAGGAGTTTCCCTCCAGGCCAGATGGGCCCAGGGATCCTGGAAGTTTTCTGCCTTCCTCTGAGCATACATCACTGGGGGAGTAACTGTGAATTCCCTGCATTGTGCAGGGAGGTGGACTAGATGACTTCTGGGATCCCTTCCAGCTCCATATTTCTGTGATGCAAAAGCACACAGAATTCTACGAAGATCAAGAGTGTGCTAAGACAGCTCTTACTGTTTCAGTTTCTCAAGGGTAGGTAAGTTCTCAGACACTACAGTTCTCCTTTCTTTGTACTCTACACTGGCAGGAAGAAGAAGGTATCCTGGCCCTCTATTAAGAAGGAGGAGGAGGAGGAGGAAGAGGAACAGGAGGAGGAGGAGGAGAAGAGATCGGGTTTATACCCTGCCCTTCACTCGAAGTCTCAGAGCGGCTTCCAAACTCCTTTCCCTTCCCCTCCCCACAACAGACACCCTGTGAGGTAGGTGGGGCCAAGAAAGCTCTGATGGAAACTGCTCTTTTTCAAGAGCAGCTCTGACAGAACTAGGGCTCGCCCAAGGTCATCCAGCAGCTGCAAGTGGAGGAGTGGGGAATCAAACCCGGTTCTCCCAGATTGGAGTCTGTGCACTTAACCACTACACCAAACTGGCTCTCACTTACCAGCTGGAGGAGAGATACTGTCTCCAGATGTGGATTAAACTTTGGGAAACGGCAAAGAAATTCCATGGAGAGTTCTTGGCTGACACAGTGCAGCCAGAGTCGAAGGGAACAGCCTCGGCTCAAGGGCGGAGAACCTGGTTTGCATGCAGAAAGTCCCAGGTTCAGCCCCTGGCGTCTCTGGCTAAAGGAGCTAGGCAGCAGACGTTAGGAAAGAGCCTTCTCTGGCTGAGGCCCAGGAGAACTGCTGCCAGTTAAGAGGAGACAATGCTGAGCTAGACAATCTCTGCCTCTAAGGCCACTTCATATGTTCCTAATGGAAGGGCAACGTTCACTTTCAATCAGGGGGTCCCCAACAATGCTCCCTCTAAGCTGTAGAGTCTCGTGAGCAGAAATTCTACTTTGTGAGCGACTGGCATTTAAGTCGTGAGTGAGCGAACTGGCCGCTGCCTAAATTAGTTTGCTCTGGAGCCACCCTTCCTGAGCCAAGACAAAAATGCTGCGAGCCGGAGGCTAAAAAAACTGTGAGCCAGCTCACACTGACTCAGCTTAGAGGGAACACTGCTTCCCCAACCATTTCGAGCCTGTGGGTGACTTTGGAATTCTGACGCAGTCACGATGGGCACAGCCACAAAATGGCTGCTGCAGGGCGGAGAGCCCACTGTAAAACAGCCGCCGTAGCTCACCTTCATGCACAGTGCTGTGGCAGCTGCCGCCACAGCCATGTTCTGAAAAATCTGCACGGCCAATCAAATCCCGAATAGCCTTTCAGAAGCCCTGCCGGGCGAAAGTCCCACCTGGCTCCATCCCACTGCCTAGAAACACTTGGCGAGGGCCAGAAATGGTGTCGGCGGTGTCATGGCACCCACGGGCACCACGTTGGAGACCTCTGCTTTGAATGTTCATGGAACCTCAGCCCGATGGTGTATAGGAAGACCCCAGTGACGGTGGACGCAGCGATCAGGAGTGATGCGGGCGGCGGCAAACTTACCAAAGATGTAGATAATGGCCACTCCGCTGCTGGCGCCCATCAGCCCCGCTATCCTGAGCACGACTTTCTTTGCATAGGCGGTGTTCTCCTTCTGCTTCTTCTCTTGCTGCTCGTCGGAGCCGGAGCTCTTCCCCTCTCCACCTTCTGCCGCCTACAGAGGAAAGGAGACAGAAGGGCTCCGTTCAGACATGATGGAAAAAAACCACGGATTATTGAAGTGACAGCCGATGTTCCCTCTAAGCTGTGGAGTCTTGTGAGCAAAAATCCTACTTGGTGAGCTCCTGGCATTAAAGTTGTGTGAGTGAGCCATTTGGTTGCTGCATAAATTAGTTTGCTCTGGAGCCATCCCTTCCTGAGCCGAGACAAAAATGTGTGAGCTGGGGGCTGGAGACCTGTGAGTGAGCTCACGCTAACTTGGCCACTCCGCTGCTAGTTAACGCTAACTTCATTTAGAGGGAACACTGATGACAGCTAGTTTGTGAAGCCGACAGTTGGCTTGCGGACGATCACTCAGATCCTGGTTGGCTTCAACAAGCTGCTTTCGTTGCCCTTTTCCAGCCTCGGTATCCCTTATGTTACATGGTAAAACATTTATTTTTTATTTTATTTATAGTCCAATTTCAATAAACCTTTAATGGCATATAAATATTAAACATTAAACAAAAAAACAAGGACAGTAAATGACACAATCAGCTAGAAGTCTGAGTTAATTTATAAAATCATAAAACGTAGTTCCCCAAATTTTTCACTCTTATCACATCAACTAGAAAATTAGCCACTGCCACGGTAATCTCTGCTGATATATCATTCAGCAGAAATTGGCATTTTATTTCATTGGAAAGGTGATGTTTACCATGCAACCAAGTGTTTAACCATTTTTCCCTGGCAGATACATGGCACGAACAATCCAACAGCATGTGATCAATTGAATCAAGAGAATTAGAACCGCAGTCACATCTCCGTTCGTGCTTGGGAATATTTTGAAACCTATCATACAATAGTTTTGAAGGAAAAGCATTTACTCGAGCAAGGGAGAAGGCTCTTTGGTGGCTAGGACTATCAAGATTATACAAATACAGGGGGATACATCCCACAACATTCTTAAGATTTAATGTAGCTTATTTATAGTCAAATGTATACCCTGCCCTCCCCGCAAAGCAGACTCAGGGCGGCTTCCAACAACAGACACAACAATACAGAATAAAAACATAAATAATGCAGAATTAAAACACAGCCCTTAAAATAAAACATTACAGAATACCAGAGTACTGGCGGCAGTTGAAAATCAAACAAATAAAGTGCTGTCAAACAAAGTGCTTCGATGTTATTCCACGTAAAGCATTTAGATGTTATTCTGCTCATTCTTGAGGCAGCTGCTTGGTGTTAACATTACAGGCCGTGCACTAGGGCGGCGGTGGCCCCTAATTGCATGCCTGGCGGAAGAGCTCCATCTTACAGGCCCTGCGGAACTCTGAGAGGTCCCACAGGGCCCTGATCTCCTCCGGGAGCTTGTTCCACCAGATAGGAGCCGCCACTGAAAAGGCCCTGGCCCTAGTAGCAGCTAGCCTGGCCTCCCTCGGGCCAGCCGATTTTGAGACCCAGACCGTACTGCTCTCTGGAGTATGTACGGGGAAAGGCGGTTTATGTATATTCTTTATTAAAACATTTATATCTCACCTTGCCTTTGGGTTCAGGGCAGCTGAACAAGAATTAAAACAACTCCAGGCATTTCTCGACTGGCTTGTTTTAAAGTGGAATCTGTGCTTATGTTTTTATTGCCATTTTAATGGTGGGGGAACAAACTAGAATGCCTGTATTACCAAAAAACCCATATTTAAGACCGAGATCTGATGATATTAGGCTATACCAGGGGTGGCCAAACTGCAGCTCGTGAGTCGCATGCAGCTCTTTCACACATATTATGCGGCTCCCAGCAAGGCCCCCCCCCCTGGCAGGCTGGCTTGGAGAAGGCATTTGCCCCTTTAAATAAGCCAAGCCAGCTAGTGGGGGGGCTTGGAGGATGCACTTAAAGTTAAAGTTCCTTTCTTTCCACCTCTCCCTCCCCCCATCGATTTGCTTTCTTTGTTTCTCTCTCTCTCTGCCTCTGTCTCTCTCTTGCACAAATATTATTAGCAAACAAATAAATATCACTGGGCAAATAAATATCATTATCAGTATCTGAGACCTGAGTTCAAATCCTCCCTGTGCCATGAGGGTGGCCTTTCTGACCCATCACTTTCAGCCTGACTTACCTGCCAGGGCTGCTGTAAGGAGCTACGGACTGCACCAACGCCACTTGAGCTCCTTAAAGGGAAGGCAGCACAAGACCATGATTGACAACAACGCTCCCTCTAAGCTGTGGAGTCTTGTGAGCCAAAATGGTCTTTTGTGAGCTATGGGCATTCAAGTTGTGAGCGAGCGATCTGGCTGCTGCATCAATTAAGTTTGTTCTACGGCCCTCCTTTCTGCATGAAAGCAAGAATCTGTGAGCCCGAGGCTAAAAAACCGGGAGCTAGCTCAGACTACCTCAGCTTAGAGGGAACACTGACAGCCATGTACCCTAATGAAGAGAGACACCTTCCACACCCCCAGACCTGCATTCAGTTCTTCCCTGTGCCATGAGGGTGGCCTTTTGGACCAGTCACTTTCAGCCTGACCAGGGGCGGATTAAGGCTCACTGATGCCCTCAGCACTGACCCATCTTGGTGCCCCCCCTCTTGGCGCCCTGACCACTGACCCATCTTGCTGCCCCCTCATTGAAATGACTGTCATGACAACTGAATTTGGCTCCATCCTTTTACTTTTAAGCGTAGCCTATGACATTCCACCTCGCCAACGAAAAATAGAAGATAACCCTAGAGGTTGCACCACGATCAATTTGCACTACTTTTTACCATTTTTTTTAAACAAATCTTAATTCGGTTTTTTTTCCCTTTTCACCCTTCTCCCAACTTTGTGGTGCCCCCTTCGGCCCTGGTGCCCTAAGCACGTGCTTAAGTCTGCTTTATGGTGAATCGGCCACTGAGCCTGACCGACCTCGCAGGGCTGTTGTAAGGCGCTTAAGGACTGCCCCCCCCAGCGCCTTCAAGAAAAGGCAGGCCGAGAGCGTGATTGACAGCCCCCTACCCCAATAGGGAGAGACCGCCCCTCCTCGGGGGGCGTGGCCTTCCCCTCCCCCCGCTCCGCCTCACCTGCTTCTGCTTGACGGCGTCCCTCAGGACGGCCTCCGTCAGCCCCGCTCCCACCACCTGAGGGGGCGCCCCCGTGCTCAGGAGCCGCCTCGCCGCCGGCCAGGCGCCCCGCCGCCGCCACCGCCGGCAGCAGCAACTCGCGACGCCTCCCCTCAGCGCCGCCAGGGACAAGGCGCGGACACCTCCCACAGCCGCCGCCGCCATCTTGGCCCACTAGGCTTCCCACGGCGCATGCGCGGGGAGAGGGGGCGCGCGTTTTAGCCAATCAGGACGCGGGGAGAATGACGCATGCGCCCCGTTGGGGTCGGATTGGGGCGGCTCCCGGGGCCTTTCCCCTCTTCCTCCGGGCTAAGAGTTCTCTCTCTTCTTGGTCACGCCCACCGCTGGACCCCTGTCCAATCACGAGGCTGGAAGCCTCCAGGGCTGTCGCGGGGGTTTTCTCCTGCCCTATCCGCGTCGAGGGGCGGGGAGGGGGAAAGGTGACAGTTGATTGGCCGCCCATTCACTGCACGAGGCGGATGGAGTGACGCAGGTCGTTGAGCTTGTCCAATGCTTGGAGGGGAAGGAGGCGTGGCCGGGTTGGCGCTCATCGAATGACTTTGCAGGGCCGAGCGCGGGTGATGAACGTGACCCAGCCGAGTATATCGGGTTGCCAACTCCCGGTTGGGAAATTCCTGGAGACTTTGGGGCAGGGCCTGGAGAGGGCGGGGTTTGGGGGGCAGGACGTCGGCGGAGCATAAGGGCCATCGAGAGCCCACCCTCCAAAGCAGCCGCTTTTCTTCCTGGAAATTGATCTCGCTGTCGCCTGGAGATAAGTTGTAATTCCGGGAGATCTCCAGACCCTCCCTGGAGGCTAAAAGTACAACAAACACCATGTGAAAGAGTCCAGTAAATAATGCCACAATAACACTTTTTATATTCAATATATATATATTCAGTAAGTCAGCAGCCACATGCCAGGTGTGGGTTGGGAAATACCTGGAGACTTTGGGGGTGGATCCGAGGGAGGGGCCCCAGCAGGCTACAATGCCACAGAGTCCACCCTCCAAAGCGGCCATTTTCTCCAGGGAAACTGATCTATGTCAGCTGGGGATCAGTTGTAAAAGCAGATCTCCAGGCCCCACCTGGAGGCTGGCAACCTTGGCACATAGGCAAAAGCTTATATGCAGAACTGTGTTCTATTGCTTCATAACCTTGTGGTGTTGCTTCAGACCAACACTGCTTAACCCATCTGAATTATTGTCTCTGCACAGGTAATATAGGGCCACACTGTACACAATGGTTTACAACCTGCTGGAAAAGTTTCAGAGTAAGAAATTAGCACAGCGGGCGTCAATAGAGTTCAATAGCAGGGAAGGGTGGTCAAGACATCTAATGAAATAAATAAATTCATTTAACCATTGGAAATTTCAGGTGCATTGCCATGTTGGGAGACCCAGATCCAAGCCCAATATCTTAAAGACCAACAATATTTCCAAGATGTAGGCCTTTAAGAGTTAAAGCTCTTGAAAGCTCTCCAGCAAAAGGGACTCAAAGGCTTTAATTTGCCATCTTGTTCTTTTGTTACTGAAAAAAATATATATTTATGCTATTTGTAGTCTTTCTCCCAGTTTGGTGTAGTGGTTAAGTGCGCGGACTCTAATCTGGTAGGACTGAGTTTGATTCTCCACTCCTCCACGTGGAGCCAGCTGGTGGGGCCTTGGGTGAGTCACAAGTTCTTTCAGAGCTGTTCTCTCAGGGGCAACCCTTGAAAGAACTCTCTCAGCCCCACTTACCTCACAGGGTGTCTGTTGTAGGGAAGGGAAAGGAGTTTGTCAGCCGCTCTGAGACGCCTTTGGGCAGTGAAGGGCGGGGTATAAATCCAATCTCTTCTTCTTCTTCTTCTCTGGAGCCCCTCCTCCCAGAGTGAAGGCAAATACCTGTGAGCCGGAGGCTAAAGAACTGTGAGCTAGCTCACACTAAACTCAGCTTAGCGGGAACACTGGTCACCGCATGCACAAATGTTGTTGTGACCAGTGTTCCCTCTAAGCCGAGCTGGTGTGAGCTAGCTCACAGTTTTTTTAGCCCCTGGCTCACATGTTCTTGTCTCAGCTCAGAAGGGATGTGGCTCCAGAGCAAACTGATTGATGCAGCAGCCAAACCGCTCGCTCGCTCGCAACTTTAATGCTGGTAGCTCACCAAGTACAATTTTTGCTCACGAGACCCCACAGCTTAGAAGGAACACTAGTTGTGATGCCGCCAACTTTATAACTGTTTCATACATTGTTGTTGGCCCTCTTTGATGGTGTTTTCTACTAGTGGGATTTGTATATTTGGGGGCCTCTGGCTGGTGGCTGGGCGATCACCCAGGATTTCAGCTGATCTCCGGACGACAGAGATGAGTTCTCCTGGAGGAAAAAGCTGCTCTGGAGGGTGGACTCCGGGACATTATTTCCTGCTGAGTCCCTCCCCCAGGCTGCACCACCAAGTCTCCAGGTATTTCCCCAAGTGGGTCGTTGCCAGGATGAAACGGTGTCGTTGCCAGGATGAAACAGGGTCATTGCCAGGATGATACGGGGTCGTTGCCAGGATGAAACAGGGTCATTGCCAGGATGAAACAGGGGCCAGAATGATGGAAGTTACTTTGCCCCCCCCTTTGTGGGAGGGAGGGTACGGACAAAGAACAAGAGGAGGAGATTGGATTTCTACCCCGCCCTTCACTAACCCGAAGGAGTCTCGGAGCGGCTTACCATCTCCTTCCCCTTCCCCTCCCCACAACGGACACCCTGCGAGGTCGGCGGGGCTGAGAGAGCTCTCTCGAGGACTGCCCTTGAGAGAGCAGCTCCGAGAAAACTTGTGACTGACCCAGGGTCACACTAGCAGCTGCACGTGGAGGAGGAGGCATGGGGAATCAAACCCGGCTCTCCCAGATTAGAGTCCGTGCTCGTGGTCACTAAGCCAAACTGGCTCTGAAGCCAGACCGGTATTTCATCTCATTCTGTGCAGTGCGATTGAGATGGGTGGCTGTGTTAAGTCTGTCTATAGCAGCAGTAAAGAGTCCAGCGATGCCTTAAAGACTAAGAAGACCTGTGGCAGGGTGGGAGCTTCCGTAAGCCACTGCTCACTTCTTCAGCAGGAAGACACTCAACTGGAGGTTTCTACCCCAGGCAGAAGGGCCCCGAGGTGGGGAGTTTTTCTACCCCAGGCAAACACAGCAAGTGCATGAGAAGATTTTTTTTTATTGCAGCAAGCAACACACAAGTTGGTTCGGTCTCACAGGATGACACAAAAGAGTTGTAAGAAAGAAGCAAAGGCCTCCGAACCGCTCTACGTCCTCTGCCTCTCCGGTGGAGGCCCTTGGACTTGCAATGCAAAAGGGGGGGGGGGATGTTCCTGTTCCCTGAAACCCACAAATCTGCTGTAATGGGGGGGGGGGGAGGAGAGAGAATTGGAAGTCAGGAGGCCCGTCTGTACAAGGACCGGCTGCGTCAGTCTAGAGGCGATCCGCTAACGAAAATAAAACCCGCCAGACGCACACACGGAGTTATTTCTCTGTCCCCTCTTCTCTACGCCTCCAGCAGCTTGCCGAGGAACCGGAGGTTGAGGATCTTGAGCTGCTCTTCCAAGTCCATGCGGACGATGCCGTCCTCTCCGTCGATGCTCAGCAGGACGCCCGTGGCCTCTCGGTCCTCGCCCAGGATGACCTTGACCTGCAGGGAGAGGGAGAAGCCGAGTGACCAGGCCGAAAAAGAAGGGGGGGACGGGACCCGGTCACAAAGATGGGCACAGCCAGGACGTAGCGACGGCCACAGGATTAAACAGCTTTAAAAGGGGATTAGATAGATTCAGGGAGGAGAGGTCTATCAATGGCTACCAGCCATCGTGACTTGAGGGGCACTAATCCTCTGAATTTCAGAGCCAGGAGGCAGCATCAGGGGAAGGCCTCGGCCTCTGTGCCCTGTTACTGGCCCTGTTGGGACAGGATGCTGGACTAGATGGACCCTCATTAGTCTGACCCAGCAGGGCCCTTCTGATATTCTTCTCAGGGGAAGGCCTTGGCCTCTCTGCCCTGTTGTTGGCCCTCCAGAGGAACTGGCTGGCCTCTCTGTGAGACAGGATGCCGGACTAGATGGACCCTCATTGGTCTGACCCAGCAGGGCCCTTCTGATATTCTTCTCAGGGGAAGGCCTCGGCCTCTCTGCCCTGTTGTTGGCCCTCCAGAGGAACTGGCTGGCCACTGTGTGGGACAGGATGTTGGACTAGATGGACTCTCATTGGTCTGACCCAGCAGGGCTCTTCTTAGGTTCTTCTCAGGGGAAGGCCTCAGCCTCTTTGCCCTGCTGTTGGCCCTTTAGAGAGACTGGCTGGCCACTGTGGGAGATGAGATGCTGGACTTCTCACCTTGACCCAGAGAGTCTTCCATCTTTCTGTGTTATACCTCCGAGGACGCCAATCACAGCTGCTGGCGAAACATCAGGTCCTACAATGCCAAGACCGCGGCCACACAGCCCGGGAAATCTACGACAGCTAATGAACTTTGGCTCTGAAAGCCTCCGACAACACGTCTCTCCACGTACCTTGTTGTTCTTGGTTGGCGTGACGGGCTCCAGGTGCTCGCTGGAGATGCTGACCACCTTCTCGCTGTCCTTCAGGTAGACGGAGCACATTCCACCCTGGGGAGCGGAGAGGGGGAGACGGAATTAGGCAGCGGCAAAGGCCGGAGCTCTGGCCAGCAAGGCTGGTTCCGGAGGCAGGGGAAGAACTCCTGGACAGTCAACCGCCTTCTAGTTATCCTCACGAATGTGAGAGTTGTGAGGGTACAGGAGACACAAAGCTGCCAAGATGCTGACAGGGCTACAGAAGGCAGTGGGGAAATGAACCGGGCTGGATCCCCATACATGTCAAGGAAAGCCCCTCGCATTGGGGGGAAAAGTGCTGCTGTTTCTGGAACGGTTCAGTGGGATCCAACCCGCTGGCTGGGAAACTCCAGTGAGGCACCCTGTAGCATGCTCAGTTAGCAGTGGAGCTTTCTGGAGGAGAGGGGCTGTCAACGGGAGAGCCTCTGCTTTGTGTGCAGAAGGTCCCCGGTTCAATTCCTAGCACCTTCAGTTAAAAAGGAACCATGCAGGAGGTGGTGTGAAAGGCCTCCGTCTGAGACTCTGGAGAGCTGTAAAGAGGGGCCGTGGCTCAGTGGAAGAGCCTCTGCTTGGCATGCAGAAAGTCCCAGGTTCAGTCCCCGGCATCTCCAGTTAAAAGGACCAGGCAGGAGGTGGTGTGAAAGGTCTCTGCCTGGGACCCTGGAGAGCTGTAAAGAGGGGCCATGGCTCAGTGGAAGAGCCTCTGCTTGGCATGCAGAAAGTCCCAGGTTCAGTCCCCGGCATCTCCAGTTAAAAGGACCAGGCAGGAGGTGGTGTGAAAGGTCTCTGCCTGGGACCCTGGAGAGCTGTAAAGAGGGGCCATGGCTCAGTGGAAGAGCCTCTGCTTGGCATGCAGAAAGTCCCAGGTTCAGTCCCCAGCACCTCCAGTTAAAAGGAACCAGGCAGGAGGTGGTGTGAAAGGCCTCTGGCCTGGGACCCTGGGGAGCTGTAAAGAGGGGCCGTGGCTCAGTGGAAGAGCCTCTGCTTGGCATGAAGAAGGTCCCAGGTTCAGTCCCCAGCACCTCCAGTTAAAAAGGAACCAGGCAGGAGGTGGTGTGAAAGGCCTCTGGCCTGGAACCCTGGAGAGCCACTGCCGGTCTGAGTAGACAGTTATGGACCTCAATGGACCGGGTGTGTGTGTGTCTGATTCAGTCTAAGGCAGCTTCAGGTGTAAGACTGATCTCCCCAACCCCACATCGCTGAAGCACCTGCATTTAGATTTCGGATGGTTGGAGGAAATTAAAGCGGGTGGGGTTCCAGAGGAAGCCTTTATTCTTGACTTAGTGGGAACAAGCAGCTCCAATGTCCTCAACTGAGAATACGATGAGACAGATCCATCGGCCCATCTGCTTTCGGGGGGGGGGGATAGCAGTTGAATCTCTTTCAAGAAGAAACACAATCCAGGAAAGATGGCCTCTCTGTTGCACACACACACACACACACACACACACACACACACACACACACACACACAAAAGGCTGGATCTTTAAGCCTGAGTCAGTGGGGAAGAAAAACGGACCCAGTTTGGTCGAGGACGCCCAACTGATGCCCGAGACCTGGACAGGATCCTCTTCCAAGAGAGGTGGGCCCCATTCTTACAGGCTCTCAACGCTGCCCATCAATCTGCCCCCTCCCCTTTCCAGCCAACCCACACTGACTGGCACAACCCTGCGTCTACTCACGGTCACGCTACGGATGACTCCCGTCTGCCCCACGACCTGGCTGTCCAGATAAGTGTCGCGGACGATGACCTGGATGTCTGTGGTGACCCAGTCGCTGGAGCTCTGCTCGATTCCGGAGCCCGGGGTGTGGGGATTGTAGCCGCCTGGAGAGGGAGCCCCCGGGGTCATGGGGCTATAGCCCACCGGGCTCGGGCTGGGGCTAGCCTGCAGGAAGGGGAAAAGGTGCAAGAGAATGTGTGAGACAGGAGGCTGGACTAGAGGGACCCTCACTGGTCTGACCCAGCAGGGCTCTTCTGAGGTTCTTCTCAGGGAAGGCCTTGGCCTCTCTGCCCTGCTGTTGGCCCTCCAGAGGGACTGGTTGGCCACCGTGTGGGACAGGAGGCTGGACTAGATGGACCCTCACTGGTCTGACCCAGAAGGGCTCTTCTGAGGTTCTTATCAGGGGAAGGCCTTGGCCTCTCTGCCCTGTTGTCGGCCCTCCAGAGGAACTGGCTGGCCACTGTGGGAGATGGGATGCTGGACTAAGTGAACCACTGGTCCGATCCAGCAGAGCTCTTTTTAGGTTCTTATTAAGGAGAGGCCTCAGCCTCTATGGTCTTTTGTTTGCTACTGCATGAGACAGGATGGCAGACTAGATGGACCATTGGTCTGATATAGCAGGCCTTGGCCTCTCTGCCCTGTTGCTGGTCCCCCAGAGGACCTGGTTGGCCCCTGTGTGGGATAGGATGCTGGACTAAATGGACCCTCACTGGTCTGACCCAGCAGGGCTCTTCTGAGGTTCTTCTCAGGGGAAGGCCTCAGCCTCTCTGCTCTGTTGTTGGCCCTCCAGAGGAACTGGTTGGTCACTGTGTGGGACAGGATGCTGGACTAGATGGACCATGGGTCGGATCCAGCAGGGCTTTCCCCATGTTCTTATGAAGGTCTCGGCCTCCATGCCCTGCTATTGGCCCTTCAGAGGAACTGGCTGGCCATTGTTTGAGATGGGATGCTGGACTAGATGGGTCTGATCCAGGAGGGCTCTTCTGATGTTCTTACGTTCTCTGCTCAGAGCAACATTCTGACAACCCCCCCCCCCAATGTAGCTCCCTCTTCTTTATGGACAACGGGAGATGTTCTTAGGACGCTCCCTCCCTCTCCCCCAGTCTCAGGACCAGTTAGCTCACAACACTGGCAAGTGGAAAGGTCTTACTCTAGTTGGGTCTTGAGAACCTGTGTTTGGTTTCATTTATGGTTAACGTTCCCTCTAAGCTGCGGAGTCTTGTGAGCAAAAATTCCACTTTGTGAGCCGCCGGCATTCACTTTGGCTCCTGCATAAATTTGGCCGCTACATAAATTAGTTTGTTCTCGAGCCACCCTTCCTGAGCTAAGACAAAAATGTCTGAGACGGAGGCTAAAAAGCTGTGAGCTAGCTCACACTCACTCAGCTTAGAGGGAACACTAGTTACAGGCAGAGCAGAATGTGCCCCATTGATAGCTACCCTGGACCCTTCCCTTCAGTTACTGCATCAGCTGCGGCTGAAACTTTCGTAGGGCCGGCAGGAATTTCGCCTTTCATTTCCCGACAGCCACCCCCCCCCCCGCACATTATCTTCCACCTCCAGGTCTACTTCTAACGACAAAGCCATTACAGACAATCGAGGATGCACACTGCCAAGTCTTAAAATGGCTAATCGATCGTCAGGAGAAACAGCCAGCTCGACAGGTCTGAGATTCCTGCGGAAGCAGGGCTTCTTCCTTCGGATGCACGAGACCCATCCAGGTAACAGGTGCTTCCAGCAGTACCTGGTAGGCCATAGGCGATGGTGTCGGGTGGTAGCTGGCGGGCGAGTGGGTGTTCTGGTAGCCTACGGGACTGGGTGCCACTTGATGGAAACTCTGAGGGCTGGGGCTGGGCTGGTAGGAGCCCTGTGGGGACGGGACGGCGTACGGAGAAAACTGGTCCGTGTTGTACCTGCAGCGGGGAAGAGAGAGAAGCGAAAGTGGTCAGCAGACCGAGGAATGGCGCAGAAGAGTGGAACAGCCCCGATTCAGCTGCGGAAACGCAGAAGTCCGTTTCTCCTAAAAATATCAGTTTAAATCCGTGACGATAGATTCAGGCGGGTCGTCGAGTTGGTCTGAAGCAAGAGAACAAAGTTTGAGTCCAGTGGGACCTTTAAGGGTAACGAAGTTGAATTCTGGGTGGAAGCTTTTGTGTGCATGCCCACAAACGCTTATGCCGAGAATTAAACTTGTTGGTCTTAAAGGTGCAGCTGGACTCAAATGCTGTTCCATTTAAATGCATGACAATGGTAGAAGAAGAAGAGAAGAGATTGGATTTATACTCCACCTTTCACTACTCAAAGGAGTCTCAGAGCGGCTTACAAACTCCTTTCCCTTCCCCTCCCCACAACAGACACCCTGTGAGGTAGGCGGGGCTGAGAGAGCTCTTTCCAGAACTGTCCTTTCAAGGACAGCTCTTGTCAGAACTATGGCTTGCCCAAGGTCATCCAGCATGTGCAAGTGGAGGAGTGGGAGAATCAAACCCGGTTCTCCCAGATTAGAGTCCGCGCACTTAACCACCGCACCAAACTGGCTCTCATATATAAGGCAATATATCAAAGGAAGCATAAGCTATTGTGATAAGATTACGAAATACTCTTACTAACATAATACACCCTATAATACCAAAACACCATAGTTGGGTGGAAACAAACATGCAATAATCCTCTTTGTTTATAAGACTATAAAGTCTCTTAATATGCAGAACTGTTTCTGAAAATAAACTGTTTTCCAGACTCCTGTCGTGTTGTTTGTAGACAGTAGCGTGCTTGCATCTTTATTACTTTACACAGCAAGGAACACTACTGCCCTAACCTGGAAATCATCACAATCTCCTACAATCTCACAGTGGCATCAAAAATTATGGAAATTATACATCATGGCAAAGCTCACAGATAATCTGGATAAGATACTTCAGCCCTCTAGGCAGTCCTGTTTTTCCCTCTGCATGGTTACCGATGCTTGGATATTTGTTGTCTCGAGGGGAAATTCCTCAATCAGTGGTTCATCTTGGATTATAACGACCTTTCTGCTTTACATATTGACTGCACGGTTATGTTTTAATTATGTATCGGACAGAAAGGTTATTGTTCGCCCACTCAGAGAGAAATGCTGAAGTGTTGTGACGTTTATATTCTGCTTTACAAAGTGTATGCGTATTCCTCCATCTTAACATACGTCACCTGTATTCTTACTTGTTCTTTGTTAATTATTAATAAAATGTTATTTAAGAAAAAAAAAGAGAGAGAGAGAGAGAGAGAAAGAAAGAAAGAGAGAGAGGAAGGAAGGAAGGAGGAAAGGAAAAGAAAGGAAGGAAGGAAGGAAGAAATGCAAGGGGGGAGAGAGAGAGAGAGAGAGAGAGAGAGAGAGAGAGAGAGAGAGAGAGAAAGAAAGAAAGAAAGAAAGAAAGAAAGAAAGAAAGAAAGAAAGAAAGAAAGAATAAAAAAGAAAAGAAAGAATAAAAGAAAGAAAGAAACACAAGGGAAAAGAAAGAAAGAAAGAAACACAAGGGAAGAGAAAGGAAGGAAGGAAGGAAGAAAAAGAAAGAAAGAAAGAAAGAAAGAAAGAAAGAAAGAAAGGAAGGAAGGAAGGAAGGAAGGAAGGAAGGAAGGAAGGAAGGAAGGAAGGAAGGAAGGAAGGCAAGGGAAGAGCTATGTTCCCCCCAATCCCTTCCCACCTATGGTACACTCACATGGCCGGGGTGCCGGGCGTCTGCGGGTTGTATGGCGGATTAACCTGCGGGGAAGATGGATCCGGATAGCCCGGAGTCTGTGGGTTGGGCGTTCCCCCATAGCCTTGCGGAGACGGGGTGGGCTCGTCGTCAAAGCCGTAGTCAAACTCTTCGTCGGCTCTGTGGAAGAGGCGTGATGAGAGAAACCGAAGAACTCGGGCAGCCCGTGGGCACCTTCCCTCCCGTCAACAACTGCGTCAACGTTGAGCTCCGGAGCGCCTTTGCCCCTCCCCTCCCCTCCGCCGAGTGGCACCAACCTGGAGGGGGTGTTCGGGTTATTGGGGTCCCAAGCCCCGCTCTGCGCGGGCGTCCTGCTGCCGTCGTGCAAGGGCGTCTGAGAGCCATAGTGAGGAGTCCGGTTGCCTGGAAGATGGGCGCATTGTCAAAACCTTGAAGCACGGGTTTGCGCTAGCAGACGTCTCAATGCTTTGCTAACTTTTATCAAGGAGTACTATGAAAATATGGTAATTTAGGAAAATTAACGAAGATGTCCTTTGTGCCCGCAGGTCTGAAGCAGGTGTACAACTCTGGGCCGGAAGGGAACCAAGCCTCTGAATGGAGAAACCCATTACCGGAGGCTCGGAGACCTGTCCTTCCTGTCAACCAAGGAGGTGGAGTTGACTAGTTTGGAGTGAGAGGAAGAGTTCAGAGCCCATAGGGGGAGAGAGCTAAGTGAGTTGCTGTGGAGACCGTGAGGATTCTGTGTCCTCTGTGGAAGTTATTGGCCTAAGCAACCAGTAGGAAAATAAGCTTTTATGGCTAGGTCTATATAGAGAAGGAAGAACTGTGCCTATCTGAAACCATTACGTTTATGACCTTTACTGAAACCGTTACACTTCTTTCTTTCTTTCTTTCTTTCTTTCTTTCTTTCTTTCTTTCTTTCTTTCTTTCTTTCTTTCTTTCTTTCTTTCTTTCTTTCTTTCTTTCTTTCTTTCTTTCTTTCTTTCTTTCTTTCTGTCTGTCTTTCTGTCTTTCTCTCTCTCTCTCTCTCTCTCTCTCTCTCTCTCTCTCTCCTCCCCCTCCCTCCTTCCTTCCTTCCTTCCTTCCTTCCATTCGATTCAAGGCTGGGGGGCTTCTTGGGAACATTCAGTCTGGAGAAGAGGAGGCTGGGGGGGACAGGATTGCTTTCTTTGAGGGGATGTCACTTAAAGGAGGGCAGGGAGCTGTGGGCAGCAGAGGGTTGAAATTAAGGGCAGGAAGGGACCAGCTGGATCTCAGGAAAAACTTTTTGACAGTCAGAGTTGTGTAACAGTGGAATCAGCTGCCCCGGGAGGTGGTGAGCTCCCCCTCCCTGGACGCCTTCAAGCAGCGTCTGGAAAACACTTGTCAGGGATATTCGAGGCTGATCTTGCATTGAGCAGGGGGCTGGACTAGATGGCCTTTATTGGCCCCTTTCAGCTCTACGATTCTCAGTTTCTACATCCTCCTCCCCCCGGTCTTGCTGACAGGCACCTCCCCCCCCGGTCGCTTTTCCCACGGGAAGGTCATCTTGTGACTCCCTTCCTCCCCACCAACCGGGAGCTCCTCCCACTCACCATCGTGCAATGGAGTCTGCGACCCATACATTGGGGTGCGGGACCCTGAGCCGTACATGGGAGTCTGAGAGCCGTACATCGGGGTGCGCCCGTAGGCCGAGTTCATGCCGCCCGGCCTCTTCGAGCCGCTGTCGGAAGAGAAAGGAGCCCTGGGTTAGAGCTGGCCTTCCCCGCCCCGAGAAACCAAGTGGACTTCGGGTCACCCTGCAGAGAGGTCCGCCAGCCCCGCCTCTGCCCACGCAGATAACGGGCAGGCGGAGCCTCGGGTCCCCCAATAACTGGAGGTGGCTCTCTAACCCCGGCCCTGCGACGAGCCCTCCTGCCGGCTCTTACACTGTGGTGAGACGCTGCCGGTCCACGGAGATCGTCTGGCAGGTGGAGTGCAGCTCCACACGGGCGGTGGACTCCGTGGCATCCTTGACCACTCCGATGTAGCCTGGAAGAGAGGAGAGCGCCGGTCAGCCAGCGGAGGGGTGGAGGAGGAAGGAAAGGCCCTGCAAAGAGCAGCCTTCCCACCGGATTGTCGGGAAACCAAATCCCTAAACCCCGTGGGGAGTCTTCTCAAGAGCCGAGGAGGGCATCTCAGGGCACGCCGACGCTCTGAAATGAAAACCAGGTGAGCTGTAATAGTTTGAGAGGCACCTGCTGCCCAGGACCCTCTCCTGAAGGATCTGAAGGGCCGTGTCACTTGGAGAGGGCGGGGAGCCGTTCCTGTGGGCAGCGGAAGAGAGGGATGGCAAGAATGGGTTGAAATCAAGGGCGGGGGAAGGTACTGGATGGATCTTAGGAAGAACTTTTTTGACCGTCAGAGTTGTGCAATGGTGAAATTGGCCACCTGGGGAGGTGGTGAGCTACCCGGCAGTCTTGCCAGGGATGCATTGAGCAGGGGGTGTTGGACTAGATGGACAGGACGGAGCGGGTGCAGAAGAGAGCGACAGGGATGATCGGGGGCCTGGAGACCAAGAAGCCCTGCGAGGAAAGGCCGAGGGACTTCTTGGGAAGGTTCAGTCCGGAGAAAAGGAGGTTGAGGGGGGACAGGATGGCTCTCTCGGAGTATCCGAAGGGCTGGGAGCTGTTCCTGTGGGCAGCAGAGGAGAGGACTCGGAAGAACGGGTTTAAATTAAGGGCGGGGAGGTACCGGCTGGATCTTAGGGAAAACTTTTTCACAGTAAGAGTCATGTGGCAGTAAAATCAGCTGCCTGGGGAGGTGGTGAGCTCCCCCTCCTTGGCCTTCTTCAAGCAGCGGCTGGACAAACCCTTGTCAGGGATGCTCTCGGCTGATCCTGCACTGAGCAGGGGGGTTGGACTAGGTGGCCTCTGTAGGACCCCTTCCAACCAGTGTTCCCCCTCAGCTGAGTTAGTGTGAGCTAGCTCACAGTCTTTAAGCCTCTGGCTCACACAATTTTTTTGTCTCAGCTCAGGAAGGGACGGCTCCGGAGCAAACTTAATTTACGCAGCAGCCAAATCGCCCGCTCACAACTTTAACGCCAGCAGCCCACAGCGTAGAATTTTTGCTCAAAGGACTCCATGGCTTAGAAAGGGAGCACTGCTTCTGGCTCCTATAATTCTAAGTGGGTAGAGAACTCGGAAGACGTAATATTTGGCTCTCCCACAGAAACTCGGGCTTGCCGGGGCTTCTTCCGGGGAAGCGAACGAGGGAGAATGTGGTTGCGGGCCACAGTAATTCCCGTGCAGATGGATGGGCCTGACCCAGGTGCGCCCGGCTACCCTGATCTTGTCGGGTTTGGAAAGAGGGCGGGGGCCGGGTTAGAGCTCGGAGGGGAGACCACCGAGGAAGCCAAGGTTGCTACGCATCTCTGCCCACCCTCCAAACCAGCCATTTCCCCCCCACAGGGGATTGACAGAAATAGCTAGAGAGCTCCAGCCACTGCCCTGGAGGTTGGCAACCTGAAGCCAAACCCAGGAACAACAATCCCCCACCCACCCACCGCACAGGTCCCGCCCACTCTCTGCGAAGGGTGAGCAATAATCTAAACCACCTCAACAGAGTAATCCCGCCTCTCCTCCAAAGAGTCTGGGGACGGTGTATGCGCTCCCCCCTGTCCCCAGCCCATTTTATTTGCACCACCAGGGATTTTCTCGTAGGAAAAGCCCAGCAGGAACTCATTAGGCATATCAGGCCACACCCCTGACGGCACAGCTCATTAGCACATTAGGCCACACCCCCAATGTTACCAGAAGTGTGGTCATCCAGCCACACCCACCTTTTGCTGCTTATTCTGTTTACCTTGTTTGTTGTCAAAACGGTTCCAGGACTTTTTTTTTTGGAGCAGGAACTCCTTTGCATGTTAGGCCACACACCCCTAATGCAGCCAATCCTGATGAGTTTCTGCTGTTGGGTGTGGCCTGTTATGCTAATGAGTTCCTGCTGGGCGTGGCCAACTCGGGAGCCAGCCGGAACTCCGTTCCCGTGCGTTCCTGCCCCAAAAATAGCCCTGTGCATGATACCACTGCGACATAAGTCAGGTGGAGGGAGAATGACTGTCCCAAGGCTACCCAGTGAACTTCTACGCTCAGGAGGAATGTGTCCGCAGATCTCCCTGGTCTTTTTTTTTAAAAATACTTTTTATTTTATTTTAACACATGAAGAACAGACAAAACATACATACATATGTGGGGGGAAATCCTTGCAAAGTTTACATTGCGTTGCCCTATCTCTTAACATTTCTTTAACTAACATAATATTTCAATTGCTAGTAGATACAAGTCCTCATGTGTTACCTCTGTATTAGACTGCTGGTTATTTATACTTTGAATTACTGAAGTCTTCATACCAAGTAGTTTCAAATGCCTCAAATGTATTTTCTGTGTGGCCTTTCAACAATAAGGTCAGTTTGTCGAGTTCCGCTGATCAACCTGGTCTTAGGGGGTCCTGCGCTCGAGCCCCTGCCCTGGTTCTCAGGACCCGCTGGCTAATGCCCATGCCCCCCTTCCCCGCAAAGGAGGCCGTCTTACCTTTGTAGGGCCCTTGCGAAATCCGCACGGTCTGCCCAATGAGGTCGTTGTCTCTGCGCCCACGACCCCGGCTCATCCCGCCCCCTCCGAAGCCGCCGCGTTGACCTGCAGGGGCAAAAGAGGAGGGTGCAGAGAATAAGGATGGATCTGGACCCGGCCCCTCGCTGACTCCCAAAGGGACTCCGAGCACAAGATAAAAAGGCCCGAATCATCATCTCTTCAGAACATCAGTCCGCTGTCCCCCCAGAATGCCCCAGGCAGCCTGGAATGGAGAAATATTCCTTCTCAGCCAGCGGCGGGCCCCATACCTATGGTGGGGCTTTGGGGGTCTCTGTCCCTTTCTTAAAGGTACAGCCCCACAAGAATTTATCCCGCAAATGCTTTTTTCAATCATTTGAAGACATTTTTTAAAAGGCCTGTGCTCCTTTGAGCAGAGTGGGGTGCTCTTGACTAATTCCCGCACTGAGCAAGGGGGTTGGAGTAGGTGACCTCTAGGATACCTTCGAACTCTGCATCAAGAAACTGGTCTCCTTTAAGAGAGTTTTTCTGCCTCCTAAGTGTTCGCTTGCTTGACTCTAGAAGTCACCCCCCCCCCACCTGCTGGCTCGTTTTCAGAATCCTTGCTTCGGCTGGCAGAACTGACGAACTTGCAGCAGTGGAGAACGGTCATCTAAAGTGACTGACGGCTTGCAATTCAGAGATCTATCCTGGTCACAGCTCACTACTGGCTAAATGGCTTTTCTTTCTGTGCTGAGAACTTCAGCCCCACCAGGAAAAATATTGCCCCCACAAGCCACAAAATCCTGGCTACGGGCCTGGCCAGCAGCAGCAGGCAGTCTCCAGTTGGGCTGTGCGCCCTGGAGGAAGTGACATGCAATTTGATTGAAGTGCCTTTAATCTCAGGAGCACCAATCACGCAGCATCCTCCAGGAGGGACCATAATTCAGAAGAACGGCGTGCACTTTGTATGCCGCGGATCTGAGGTCCGCCGCTCAGTATTCTCAGCTAAAATGACCTAAGGCTGAGACCCACATGGAACCCACTGTAATGATTCCATACTTAGGTGTGTGTGTTCCTTTTATGTGTTTATTTTGAATGCAGTAGTATGAGAAGAGTGATCGAGGGTGACACGTGTGATTTGACTGGCTGCTGACTGAGAGGGTGGGAGGAGGGGTGTCTGAGAGGATTCCATGTGTGTATCCATGAAGTGATTCTGTGATATGAGAGAGACAAGTATGGAAGAATTTTGAAGAAAGCCTGTGTGACTCTGAGAGTTATGAAGGATTCTGTGTGTGAAGCTTGAAGAGAGAACAGAGTCTGTGTGAATATGGAATTCTGAGTCTAATCCTGTGTGAATAAGACCAACAGATTAGTCTGTGTGACTAAGAGAGTTGATGCTATTCAGTGTGTGGCTGTGAGTGTCTAAGCCTGTCAAAGTGGAGTTTGGAGTTTGAGAGACTGTTTGCAGCACCAAGCTTTGCCAGTTATATTTACAAGTTCCTTTCTTCAGCAACTGTTCAAAATACCCAGAAACCTATTTTGTTCTTTATTAAATAAATCATTTTTGTTTAAACTTATACCAGAAATCAGTACAGTTCTTCCTCAGGGCCACATAGTCCTCTGAAATGCCCAGACCCTAGGTCATACTATCAAAAGAGAGAGATTTGGGATTTTTTATTCCTGGTAGCAGCATAAAACTACCAAGTTGATATACACAGAGAACCTATTTTGTTCTTTATTAAATAAATCATTTTTATTTAAACTTATCCCAGAAATCAGTACAGTACTTCTTCAGGGCCACATAGTCCTCTGAAATGCCCAGACCCTAGGTCATACTACCAAAAGAGAGATTTGGGATTTTTTATTCCTGGTGGCAGCATAAAACTACCAAGTTTATATATACAGAGAACCTATTTCGTTCTTTATTAAATAAATCATTTTTATTTAAACTTATCCCAGAAATCAGTACAGTACTTCCTCAGGGCCACATAGTCCTCTGAAATGCCCAGACCCTAGGTCATACTATCAAAAGAGAGAGATTTGGGATTTTTTATTCCTGGTGGCAGCATAAAACTACCAAGTTTATATATACAGAGAACCTATTTCGTTCTTTATTAAATAAATCATTTTTGTTTAAACTTATCCCAGAAATCAGTACAGTACTTCCTCAGGGCCACATAGTCCTCTGAAATGCCCAGACCCTAGGTCATACTATCAAAAGAGAGAGATTTGGGATTTTTTATTCCTGGTGGCAGCATAAAACTACCAAGTTTATATATACAGAAAACCTATTTCGTTCTTTATTAAATAAATCATTTTTATTTAAACTTATCCCAGAAATCAGTACAGTACTTCTTCAGGGCCACATAGTCCTCTGAAATGCCCAGACCCTAGGTCATACTACCAAAAGAGAGAGATTTGGGATTTTTTATTCCTGGTGACAGCATAAAACTACCAAGTTTATATATACAGAAAACCTATTTCGTTCTTTATTAAATAAATCATTTTTGTTTAAACTTATCCCAGAAATCAGTACAGTACTTCCTCAGGGCCACATAGTCTTCTGAAATGCCCAGACCCTAGGTTTGGGATTTTTTATTCCTGGTGGCAGCATAAAACTACCAAGTTGATATACACAGAGTGTTTAAAGGTAAAACCCATTTCCCCTATAAGCAAGGACGCCACACCTGCCCCCTCCCCAACACACATGGCCATATCCTGACCCACCTCCTGCACTGGGGTGCATGGGGCTGTTGATCCGAGGACTCATGGGTGCGAACCCCCCGATGGTGAAGTTCATGACATCCCGGGGCTGTAGAAAGTGGAGGGGAAAGCAGGTTATTTCAAAAGGGAAATGGACGGCAAGTGCTCGCACACACCCTAAAAAGCGTCCCACCTTTGAGCCTCCAGCCAGAACCAAGTGGCGCGTCTTGCAGACAAACATGCCTCCATTCTCCACCAGCTTCTTGCAATGCAGAAAAGCGAAGGCCCGGAAGAGGTGACGGATCTCCCCCTCACGTCCCTGCAAGGAGAGAAGGAGCCAGTCATCAGAACATGCTGGGCTTTTCTACCATTTCCTACTTAGAGGAGGGGCTGTGGCTCAGTGGCAGAGCATCTGTTTGGCAGACAGAAGGTCCCAGGTTCAATCCCCGGCATCTCCAGTTAAAAAGGCCCAGGCAGTAGGGGATGGGAAAGCTGTAAAGTAAAGAGGATGGGAAAGCTGTAAAAAGGCCCAGGCAGTAGGAGATGGGAAAGACCCTGGAGAGCTGTAAAGCGGGGCTGTGGCTCAATGGCAGAGCATCTGCTTGGCAGGCAGAAGGTCCCAGGTTCAATCCCCAGCACCTCCAGTTAAAAGGGACCAATATCCTGGAGAGCTACTGCCAGTCTAAGCAGACAATACCAAGGGACCAAGGGTCCGATTCAGTTTAGGGCAGCTTCCTGTGTACCAGACTGCCTTTGTGGCATAAATACACATACGGGGATGCCCAGAACGGCAAAACAGATACATGGGAGGGAAGAAGCCAAATGAAAGATGCTTGCAATTGGAGCTGGAGGGAAAACGTTAAACAGAACCGGAAGAAGGCCTTTCACGGAAGAAAGGTGGGACAGCTGTCACAGATAACCTGTTTCAACACTGTGGCTTTCTTGTCTTGAGTCTGTTAATTCCCACGGCAAGCTGCCTCGAATATAGTTGGGGTGGAGCTTAGAAATCCCCTAAACTGATAACTTTAGTTGTCCTTAAGGGCTACGTAGCCTAGGGCTGCTGGGCGGGACCAAACAGAACACGCAGCCCACTGGTTTGCAATGCTGCGCAGGAGAGCCTCTAAAGTGACAATACGGTGGCAGGATTTTGCCCTGAGAGCAGACAGCCAAGAGTGAGACGGACTGGGAATCCTGGCTTCACACGCCAGCATCTTCTACGCTGGCCCTGCTCTGAACCTCCCTCTGTCAGAAACCCAAGGGGGAGAGGCACAGCCCAAGGCCTGGGTAGGTGCTGGCCAATTCAACCTCTTTGCCTCCCTGCAGGATAAGTTGCAGGCATGGGCAGGAATTGGTCCTGCCTTGGTCATGGTGTAAAGTGCCGTCAATCCTCAGCCGACTTATGGTGACCCAAGCAAGGGGCTTTGAAGGCAAGCAAGAGGAGGAGGAGGAGAAGGAGGAGGAGACTGGATTTATACTCCGCCCTTCACATGGAGTCAAACAGGCTCTCCGTGGCCCTCCTCTGCGGAGTCGTCCTTGGTGGTCCCCCCATCCGAATACCGACCCCTGAGGTCCTGACAAGATTGGCCCAAACCGTGCTGCCTCCCCTCCCTTGTTTCGCCTTACGCGGGACCAAACCGACGGCCCTGAGGGTCGGGAGGAGACAAGGACGGGGGCGGCCGCAGCCCGTGCCGTCGGAGGCATGCACCGAGAAGTGGTGGCCCTAGCGCTACAGCGACACCCCGGCAGGGTAGGCTACCTCCACACAAGCGAGGCTCAGAGCCCTCAGAGGCCGGCTTGCTCAGCCCCTCCTCACCGAGTGTGGCCCGTCTATTACTTTCACGATGTCCTTCACGTGGATGTTGTTCTGCTCGGAGTCCAGAGCCACTGCGAACCGGTTGTCCTTCTTCCGGTTCACCGCCTGGTGCCTGACCGTCACCACCTTGCCGTACATGTTGAGGACCTGAGGGGGTGGGGGGAGAGGAGAGGCTCAGAGCGAAGGGCAGGGTGAGAGAGGAACCCACAACCAGCCCTGTCAATCTCTAGCTTGGAAACTGATGGGGGGGGGCACAAGTCCCTAAGGAGGGGGCCATGGCTCAGCTTTTGTTTTGCTTGCTGAAGCCCCCGGGAAACAGTCTCTTCTGCCTCCGGTGACGGGAAAGACCTGGCTCAGCCCGAGACCCTGGGAGAGCTGCTGCCAGCCCAAGCAAACTACTGGCCTAAATTGGGGGGTCTCCAACATGGTGCCCATGGGCGCCCGCCAAGTGTTTTTAAAAAGTGAGCAGGGCTAGATGAGGCTTTTGCCCAGCAAGGCTTCTAACTGGCCACCAAAGGGGAAGAAGAGATTGGATTTATACCCTGCCCTTCACTCGGGAGTCTCAGAGAGGCTTACGATCTCCTTTCCCTTCCCCTCCCCACAACAGACACCCTGTGAGGCAGGTGGGGCTGAGAGAGCTCTCTCGAGGACTGCTTGTGAGAGAACAGCTTTGAGAGAACTTGTGACTGACCCAAGGCCACACCAGCAGCTGCAAGTGGAGGAGTGGGGAATCAAACTCGGTTCTCCCAGGTTAGAGTTCCGTGCTCCTAACCACGACACCAAACTGGCTCTCAATTTGATTGGAGGGCCTTTAATCTCAAGAGCACCAATCACGCGGTCTCTCCCAGGAGGGACCATAATGGAGATTTGATTAGGCTGGGTGGATTTTTTTAAAACATTGCATTGGCGGCGGCCGTCTCCACGGCACGAGGATCTTCACCGTGTGACCGAAAGTATGCCACGGCAACCGTTCTGCGCCTGTGTCAGAATCCCTAGTGCTTCTCAACAACCACACACAGTCTTTTTCAAACATCTTGTCATTATGAGTCACCAGAGTTTTTTAGGACTGGAGGGAGGGTTACCCTTCCAGCCCAAATCTGTCTTTTGTGAGGTCAGTGTTTTCCACGGAAACCCCTTCCCCGCACCCAACATCTACACAATTCATTTCAATCAGTTTCCCTTTGTAAAAATACAACGTTTGTTTATCTCAGCGCATTAGGTCAGACGCTTCCACCCCCATGGCTAAATCAGCAGATCTGGGAGGTCCGTTCTACCGCCCTGCCTGCTCTTCTGTTTACAAAAAAGGACGATTAAGTGGGAAGCGGCAGTGCTTCGGGGACACAGTGTCCTGACAGGCGGGTGACCGTGTCCTCGAAGGACAAGGCAGAGTCGCTTTCCAAAAGCGTGACCCCCAGTGACTGTTAAAGAGCTTTTGCCCGTGACGCGCACACACCCACCTGGAAGGTCTCCCGCTCCAGGCGGACGATGACCCCGACGGTCTGGGGGTCCAGCTGCACCAGCTCCCCCCACTCGTGCTGGCCGCCCACGTCCACGCCGGAGGCCGTCTCCGAGCAGAGCTGCAGGTCCCGGGGGAGGACTTTGAGCTGTGGGAGAAGAGAAGAGGCCGTGGGAAGGAGGACCGGCGGGGGAGACTGTGGAAAAGACCCTCCCCTGCTTGGAACTGTGGGCCTCGGCTTGAGACCAGGCAGCAGCTGGGCCGGGGGCCCGCGCGGTCCCCCGCCGCAAGCCACGAAACCTCAGAGCACGTCATCAGCTGCTGCTGCTTTTATTGCAATGGTCGTTTAAACAAGTCTTTGTAAACAGAACCGAGAGGGAGCTTGGGAGGGCCACCCCCCCCGTCCCCGTCCCCGTCTTCCATGAAATGAAATGGTGTCATTTCTTCCCCGGAGGACTCCGGTGTTTTGCTGCTGGCAAAGAAAGGGCTGGGACAGTCGAGGTCACAGTGATCTCGTAAAAAAAAAAAAAAAAAGAGGCAGAGCAGAGGGCCGGCCGGCCGGCCAGGGTTTGGAAAGGGCACGACGCCAGGCCGCAAAGGCAAAGGCTGCCGGAGGCACAGAGCGACGGCCTGACAAATAAAGCGATTTTAAAAAAAGAGAGAAAAAAGAGGCCAAACTGCAACGTAATGAAGAGTGAGATAAGTAGGCAAAATCCCAAAACAAAAGCCACCTAAAGGTAAATGTTCCCTTGCTCGAAAGCTAGTTGAATCCAACTCTAGGGTTGCGGTGCTCATCTCCGTTTCAAAGCCGAAGAGCCAGCGCTGTCCGAAGATGTTTCCGTGGTCAAGTGGCCGGCATGACTAAACACCAAGGCGCACGGAATGCTGTTCCCTTCCCACTGAAGTGGTACTTATTTATCTACTTGCAATTTCTTGCTTTCGAACTGCTAGGTTGGCAGGAGCTGGAACTAGAGACGGGAGCTCACTCCGTCTTGCGGCACCCGGGTCTTGAACTGCTGAATGACTGAAGCCCTTTGTTAAAAGCAACCAAGACGGGACAACGTGCAGCATGCGGGCTTTCAAGTTTCCCAAAACTCAGAATCAGAACGCTTTCCCCCTATCTCTGCGTTTTTAAGATTTCTCGTTTTTTAAAGATCCGTCCTGACGAAAGAGCTCTGGAGAAGTCAAAAGCCTGCACCCTGTGATGGGGCTATTTTGGACAGTCTTAACCTATTTACGTGATCAACATTAATAACTATTATTCATATCAATGAAAGGTATTCTATGGCTTTTGCTTTCGGATAGACCTGGACTGCGATTCCGCAGTCCAAGGCGCGATGGGGTACAGAACTGCAGCTACTTACAAAAAGAGCACGTTTCCAGCCCTCACAGTTGGGAAGAGATACTGTGATATCCCCACTGATGTCTTAGAAACCACAGCGAGCATAACCAAGAAATACTATTAACAGTTTTTTGCGTTGGGGGACCATTCCCCCCACAAGCAGACGACACAAGAATAAGGCAAAACGATTTATGCTGAACTGGAGAAAAGTGTTAAAGAAGAGAAGGAGAAGAGATTGGATTCATACCCCACCCTTCACTACCTGAAGGAGTCTCAGAGCGGCTTACAATCTCCTTTCCCTTCCCCTCCCCACAACAGACACCCTGGGAGGTAGGCAGGGCTGAGAGAGGAAGAAGAAGAAGAAGAGGAGGAGGAGACTGGATTTATACCCTGCCCTTCACTACCCAAAGGAGTCTTAGAGTGGTCTACAAACTCCTTTCCTTTCCCCTCCCCACAACAGACACCCTGTGAAGTTGGTGGGGCTGAGAGAGGAGAAGGAGGAGGAAGAAGAAGACGAAGAAGAGGAAGAGGAGGAGGAGGAGATTGGACTTGTACCCTGCCCTTCACTACCTGAAGGAGTCTCAGAGCGGCTTACAATCGCCTTTCCCTTCCCCCTCCCCACAACAGGCTCCCTGTGAGGCAGTTGGGGCTGAGAGAGCTCTCTCGAGGACTGCCCTTGAGAAGAAGAAGAAGAAGAGATTGGATTTATACCCCGCCCTTCACTGCCCAAAGGCGTCTCAGAGCGGCTGACAAACTCCTTTCCCTTCCTCTCCCCACCACAGACACCCTGTGAGGTCGGTGGGGCTGAGAGAACTTCTGACAGAAACTGTCCTTGAGAGAACAGCTGTGCCAGAGCTTGTGGCTGACCCAAGGTCACATCAGCAGGTGCAAGTGGAGGAGTGGGGGAATCAAACCCGGTTCTCCCAGATAAGAGTCTGCGCACTTAACCACTACACCAAACTGGCTCTCTCTTGAGAGAACAGCTCTGAGAGAACTTGTGACTGACCCACGGTCACGCCAGCAGCTGCAGGTGGAGGAGTGGTGGATCCAAACCCGGTTCTCCCAGATTAGGATCCATGCTCCTAAACTCTACACCAAACTGGCTCTCTAATTGCTAATTTACACAGGACTTGAAACTGGCAGCACCAAGCCGCAATCTTATACTCTGCATCACCATAAGGATAGATTCAGAGGTGGTCGCCGTGTTGATCTAAAGCAGCAGAACAAAGTTTGAGCCAGTGGGGCACCTTTAAGACCAACCAAGTTTAATTCTGGGTAGAAGTTTTCGGGTGCATCTGCACTTCATCAGATAAAGTGTTCACGCACACAAAACTTTATACCTAGAATTAAGCTTTGTTGGTCTCGAAGGTGCCTCCGGACTCCCAACTTTGTCTTATATCACCGGAATGCTTCGAAGAGCGAGTCCCAAAATTGCCGTGGGCTGCCGTGCCCTCTCCTGCCCCCAACAGAGCTCCACCCCACCTGCCGCCCCCACAGGTTTCCACTCTGCCCGGCTGCTGCTCACCTCGTGCATCGTGAGGTCCGAGAAGAGGATGACGAAGTTCTCTTCCACGCGCACAATCAGCCCCGTGTCGCCCTCGAAGCGGCCGGCGATCACCTTCACGTGGTCCCCCATCTTGAAGTATTTACGCAGCTCCTGAGCTGGGAATTCCAACATGTCCTAGGGGGAGAGGAGGAAGGAAAGGCGCATAGATGGGAGGAGGAGGAGGAAGAAGAATGGGTGGAAATGACAAGGGAGTCGATAGACCGGCTAGATATCAGGAGACACTTCCTGACTGTAAGAGTGGTTGAGCAGTGGAACAGACTGCCTCGGGAGGTGGTGGATGCTCCTTCGCTGGACGTTTTCAAGCGGAGGCTGGATGACCATCTCTCGGGCATGTTGTAGGGCTATCTTTTGGCTATGCTCCTGCAGAGTGCAGGGGGTCGGACTAGACGACCTGCAAGGTTCCTTCCAATTCTAACCTTCTATGATTCTAAGAAATAAACTCCAAAGCCAGTGGCTGTTCAACGTGTGGCATGGAAGCCCAACCGTCACATGCAAGGGTCGAACATCCCAAACTTCACCAATGAACTATTCAGGCTTATAAGGAGACCCCTGCCTGGTCACCTACGGTGAGTGAGAACGGATTCCAGGCATATCTGGAGGACCATCTTCTCCCACGTGTTCTTGCCCAGAAGATACGATCACAGGGAGAGGCCCCTCCTGACTGTCCCAAAGAGTACGCATTTGGTGGGTACGCGAGAGACAGGGACTTTTCAGTGGCGGCACCTGTGATTATGGAACAGGCCTGCCCTGGGGAGGTGCGTCGGGCCTCCTCGCTTTAGGAGGCAGCTGGAGACCGTCTCATTCAGGTCTGCATTTGGTTAAGACAATCCTAAACTGCAATTTAGTTTTTGTTTTACGTATTTTTAGGGACTTTGTTTTATAGATTTTTATTCATCCTGTAAGCCATCTTCAGCTCCAGAAGGAAGGAAGGAAGGAAGGAGGAAAGGATTAAAATGAGAGGGAAGGAAGGAAGGAAGGAAGGAAGGAAGGAAGGAAGGAAGGAAGGAGGGAAGGATTAAAGTGAGAGGAAGGAAGGAAGGAGGGAGGGAGGGAAGGAAGGAAGGAGGGAGGGAAGGAAGGATTAAAGTGAGAGGGAAGGAAGGAAGGAGGGAGGGAAGGAAGGATTAAAGTGAGAGGGAAGGAAGGAAGGAGGGAGGGAGGGAAGGATTAAAGTGAGAGGGAAGAAAGGAAGGAGGGAGGGAAGGAAGGATTAAAGTGAGAGGGAAGGAAGGAGGGAGGGAAGGAAGGTTTAAGTGAGAGGGAAGAAAGGAAGGAGGGAGGGAAGGAAGGATTAGAGGAAGGTGGAGGAGGGAAGGAAGGAAGGAGGGAGGGAGGGAAGGAAGGATTTAAGTGAGAGGGAAGGAAGGAAGGAGGGAGGGAAGGAAGGATTAAAGTGAGAGGGAAGGAAGGAAGGAGGGAGGGAAGGAAGGATTAAAGTGAGAGGGAAGGAAGGAGGAGGAAGGAAGGAAAGTGAGAGGGAAGGAAGGAGGGAGGAAGGAAGGATTAAAGTGAGAGGGAAGGAAGGAAGGAGGGAGGGAAGGAAGGATTGAGGAAGGGAGAGGGAAGGAAGGAAGGAGGGAGGGAAGGAAGGTTTAAGTGAGAGGGAAGGAAGGAAGGAGGGAGGGAAGGAAGGATTTAAGTGAGAGGGAAGGAAGGAAGGAGGGAGGGAAGGAAGGATTAAAGTGAGAGGGAAGGAAGGAAGGAGGGAGGGAGGGAAGGAAGGTTTAAGTGAGAGGGAAGGAAGGAGGGAGGGAGGGAGGGAAGGAAGGTTTAAAGTGAGAGGGAAGGAAGGAAGGAGGGAGGGAAGGAAGGATTTAAGTGAGAGGGAAGGAAGGAAGGAGGAGGGAAGGAAGGATTAAAGTGGGAGGAGGGAGGGAAGGAAGGAAGGAAGGTAGGTTCCTTATTCCTCCGAGCCCTCTATGGCCTGACACCGGCACACAGAAGCAACTTTGAGAGACTGGTCCGCGTAGCTGGGGAAGACAGCCGTTAGTGCAGCGAGATGCAAAAGGCAGGTTTCCTCGATAGCCCGCAAAACTCACTAAACAAGGGTTTGTTCCCGCACTACATGGCCGGCGATCATGTGGTGGAGGACACGAGGAAACCCAACCGCCCGCCCGCGAGCCACATGTCGGAGAGGGGCCCCGGAAGCCGGCCGGTCACCTTGAGGTCCTCGTGCTTCGGCATGATGGTGATCTTGTTCCCGTCCACGCTCAGGATCTTGCCTTGCAGGTTGATCAGCTCCCCCTCGCACACCTCCACGTTGTCTCCGGGCTGGAAGTTGTGCTCCCGCTCCTTGCCTGGGGGAACAGGAAGAGGAGGGGAAGCCATGCCACCGGGAACAACACGCCCGGCACGGCACTTCCTGTCGAGGAGAGGGGGCGAGGCGGGCGTGTAGCCTGTGAAGAGGTGGGGCCTCCGGAGGCCCGAGAGAAACGGACAGAGTTACGCCACCTTCTCTCGACCGAGAACATCATACGCCGGAAACACGTTCCCGCAGCTGCAAGGGGGAATGGCAGAAGGGGCCGCGGGTCGTCGGGGCCGGCCTACCTGTGCTTTCCATGACCACCTCCAAGTCGATTCCTTCCGGCTGGTCTTCAAACTTCTCCAGCTCGGACAGAGTGGGCTTCACTCCTTCGGTGATCTGAGGCCCAGAAACAGGGCAAGAAAAAGAGGAAGGGGACAAGAGGAGATTGAGGGGTTCGGAACCAGAGACACGGGGCCGCGCACAAATGTGGGACCTGGGCGGGTTTTTCAAAGGCTTGCCCGAGTTTCAGGGTCTCCCGGCAGGTCAAGGTTAGGATGGGGATCGGGGTTATCCTCGAGGTCTGTAGCTTTTAAAACAAACCAGTTGTTTGGGAGCCCAGTGAGTTGGTATTTTTTTTTAACATGAGGTTGGAGGATGGTTATGCCCTGGCACAACCACAGGGCTGTAAAATCTTAAGTTTCAGCAGGGGGGCGGGCTCTGAAAAGTGCTCAGGAAAAAATTTCTAAAGCTCAGGGAAGAACAGGAGCCTGCAGCACACCTGACCGAGCCCTCCATAGCCCCCGTTTATCCCTTCTCAGCGCCCAAGCCTCATGATTCTGTCCCCCCAGCCCCGCAAGAGTCCTTCCCTCCTGTGGCATTCCCCGGGGCCCTGTCCTCACCACAGCAGACATGGCAAAGCTCTTGAAGAGGAAGCCCTTCCGGCTGTAACGATTCCCTTCGAAGATGAGGAAATCCCCGTCGGAGGCTACATCTCCGCCCAGAGACCTGGAACGAACACACAGAGTTGCCTTAGGCCAGACCAGACCTCCCCTCGGTCCATCAAGGGCACTATCGTTGACTCAGACTGGCAGCCGCTCTCCAGGGTCTCGGGCAGAAGTCTTTCCCAGCACCTCCCCCTGATCCTTTTAACCGGAGATGTCGGGGATTGATCCTGGGACCTTGTGCATGCCAAGCAGAGGCTCTTCCACTGAGCCACGGCCCCTCTTTACAGTTCTCCTGGGTCTCAGGCGGAGGTCTTTCCCATCACCTCCTGCCTGGTCCTTTTTAAGTGGAGATGCCAGGGCCTGAACCTGGGACCTTCTGCATGCCAAACAGAGGCTCTGCCACTGAGCCACAGCCCCTCTTTACAGCTCTCCAGGGTCTAAGGCAGAGGTCTCTCCCATCACCTCCTGCCTGGTCCTTTTTACTGGAGATGCCAGGGACTGAACCTGGGACCTTCTGCATGCCAAGTAGATGCTCTACCACTGAGCCACAGCCCCTCTTTACAGCTCTCCAGGGTCTCAGGCAGAGGCCTTTTCCATCAACTCCTGCCTGGTTCCTTTTAACTGGAGATGCCGGGGACTGAACCTGGGACCTTCTGCATGCCAAGCAGAGGCTCTTCCACTGAGCCACAGCCCCTCTTTACAGCTCTCCAGGGTCTCAAGCAGGGGTCTTTCAAATCACCCACTGCCTGGTCCTTTTAACTGGAGATGCTGGGGACTGAACCAGGGACCTCCTGCATGCCAAGCAGAGGTTCTTCCATGAAGCCACAGCCTCTCCCCAAAATGAAAACTGGGCATTTGGATGTCTGCCAGGAGAGCAACAATTGTAGGCAGTGGGAGGACGAGAGACCCAGCCACGCCTGTGTCGGAAGGTCAGGTCAGTCAGCGCCAGCTCGGTGCCCTGAAGGGGAACTTGGCAGGCCAGGATGCAATGCCTCACAGGACATCCTCTGCAGCAGGATTTACTATGCCAGACACCATCCCTACCCCCTACCCCGCCCGTGGCTCTTCATTGCCCACCACCAGCCCCAGCTGCCGAGGCCCAGGTCACCCCCGCCCACCCCCCCCCCCTGTCCAGCTGCTCACCGGATCTTCTCGGCATCAAAGAGACGCTGCGGGGGGCGCTTGAACTTCTTCTGCTTTGAACGCCACTCTTTCTGTAGTGGGAGACAAGAGGCGGGGGCTTGTTACCAGAACTGGGAAGGCCCCCCCACGCCTTGGCCGCGCCCTCCAAGGACGACTTGGGAAGGGCTGTTTTAGGGAGGAGTCAATGAGAAGGACCCTCCCCTTTACAATGGAGCACCCCTGGAACCTCAGAAGAAGAAGAAGGGAGGGAAGGAAGGTTTAAGTGAGAGGAAGGAAGGAAGGAAGGAGGGAGGGAGGAAGGAAGGAAGGAGGGAGGGAGGGAAGGAAGGTTTAAGTGAGATGGAAGGAAGGAAGGAAGGAAGGAGGGAGGGAAGGAAGGATTAAAGTGAGAGGGAAGGAAGGAAGGAGGGAGGGAAGGAAGATTTAAGTGAGAGGGAGGGAAGGAAGGAAGGATTAAAGTGAGAGGGAAGGAAGGAGGGAAGGAAGGATTAAAGTGAGAGGGAAGGAAGGAAGGAGGGAGGGAAGGAAGGAAGGATTAAAGTGAGAGGGAAGGAAGGAAGGAGGGAGGGAAGGAAGGAAGGATTAAAGTGAGAGGGAAGGAAAGAGGGAGGGAGGGAAGGAAGGATTAAAGTGAGAGGGAAGGAAAGAGGGAGGGAGGGAAGGAAGGATTAAAGTGAGAGGGAAGGAAGGAAGGAGGGAGGGAAGGAAGGATTAAAGTGAGAGGGAAGGAAGGAAGGAGGGAGTGCCCTTCACTCGGAGTCTCAGAGCGGCTTACAAACTCCTTTCCCTTCCCCTCCCCACAACAGACACCCGGTGAGGTAGGCGAGGCTAAGAGAGCTCTTGACAGAAACTGCCCTTTTTCAAGGACAGCTCTGAAAGAACTCGTGACTGACCCAAGGTCACACCAGCAGGTGCAAGTGGAGGAGTGGGGAATCAAACCCGGTTCTCCCAGATTAGAGTCCGCGCACTTAACCACGACACCAGACTGGCTCTCTGTCAGACCTATTAGAGTGAGGTTAACCACACACCGGCCTGTACAGATTGCGCTCCTGAGAGCGGCGACTGTGGTTTAACACACCGACCCGTCAAGACAAAGAGCCCCCCGGCTAATCGGGGAGGCAGGTTTGGTAGCAGCCAGGCAGCACAGCAAAGGCCTGGGAACACCCGACAGAATGGGAGGTCATCATTATATTGGGGGGGGGGGGAGGAATGATAGGCAACATACCACGCTCTCGCGGGCTTCGATGCGTTTAAAATCAATGCGCGGGATCATCTTCAACGAGATCTGATTCTGACTTGGCTCCACATAGTCCACCTAAAGCCGGGGGGGGACAGCAAAAAAACAGCGTTTATTTCTTATTATTTAGAATCCTAGAGTTGGAGGGGACCACAGAGGCCATCTAGTACAACCCCCTGCTCAGTGCAGGATTCGCCTAGAGCATCCCGGACCAGTGTTTGTCCAGCTGCTGCTTGAAGACTGCCAGGGAGGGGGGAAGCTCACCGCCTCGCCAGGCAGCCGATTCCACTGTGGCGCAACTCTGACTGCCAAAAAGTTTTTCCTAAGATCCAGCCGGTACCTTCCCGCCCTTAATTTAAACCCGTTCTTGCGAGCCCTCTCCTCTGCTGCCCACAGGAACAGCTCCCTGCCCTCCTCCAAGTGAGAGCCCTTCAGAGACTTCGAGAGAGCAATCACATCCCTCCCCCCAAACCTCCCCTACTCCAGACTGTCCATTCCCAAGTCCAAAGTTCGAGTCCAGCGGCACCTTTAAGACCGACAAAGTCTAATTCTGGGTATAAGCGTTCGTGTGCATGCGCACTTCACCAAATCATCATTGCCAAGTCCGTCAGCCTTGCCTAGGCCTTAGTCTCCAGGTCCCTGACCACCCTCGTCGCTCTCTTTATTTTTTAGACCATTTAAATACCGCCTTTCCTTGTGGTTCAAGGCGGCTCGTGGTTTATTTGTCAGTGACGGGAACCAGGGCAGCATGCCTGGGGACCTTTCGAAAAACACGGGAAGGCCTTTGGTCGGGCAAGCTAGAGGCTGAAATCTTTTTTTCACAAGGCTGCAATGGATTGATCTGCTGCACTGTTCTGTTCTGGGGACACGACCGAGGTTTACAAGATTATGCATGGGATAGAGCAGGTTGAGAAAGAAGTCCTTTTCTCCCTTTCTCACAAGACAAGAACTCGTGGGCACTCCAAGAAATTGCTGAGCAGTCGGGTTAGAACGGAGAAAAAGAAGTCCTTCCACACCCAAAGAGTGATGAACACGTGGAATTCACTGCCACAGGAGGTGCTGGCGGCTACAAGCATGGACGGCTTCAGGAGGGAATTAGATAAGCATATGGAGCAGAGGTCCATCACTGGCTGTTAGCCACAAGGTATAGATAGGAACTCACAGGCTGGGGCAAGTGATGCTCTGTATTCTTGGTGCTTGGGGGGGCAACAGTGGGAGGGCTTCTAGTATCCCTGCCCCACTGCTGGACCTCCTGATGGCACCTGGTATTTTTGGCCACCATGTGACACAGAGTGTTGGACTGGATGGGCCATTGGCCTGATCCAACATTGGCTTCTCTTATGTTCTTATAGCTAGGAACTCTCAGTCTGGGGCGAGTGATGCTCTGTATTCTTGGTGCCTGGGGGGGCAACAGTGGGAGGGCTTTGAGTGTCCTGGCCCCACTGCTGGACCTCCTGATGGCACCTGGTATATTTTGGCCTCTGTGTGACCCAGAGTGTTGGACTAGATGGGCCACTGGCCGGATCCAACACTGGTTTCTCTTATGTTCTTAAATGGGTTTTTAACTGCACTGAAATCTTAAAACTCTTGGCAATTGTTGCGACGGTTGTCTTTTTAGCCAGCTCTTTGAATAAAGATCTTCGGAACATAGACCAGTTTGGCCCAGAGGGGGAAAAAATAATTTCAGACCTCAGCTCTTTGACAAAAGCTCTACGCTGAGCAGAACCCACTCACTGGCTCTTCCCAAGTGAGATCTGAATCGGTTGTTGGTTTGCGACGTCAAAATCCTGCCATCCACAGCGGGGGGGAGACGCGGGGAGGGGGGGAGTTTTAGAAAATTTCCCCCATAATGCAGGCTGCTACTGACATACAAGGCAAAGATTGAACCGATCGGCCTGGTGTCATTTCCCCCCTCTGACGCCCACCACCATCCCCTGGAAAGCTCCTCGGGGCATCGTTAACCCCGCCGCCCCCTCCACCTCGTTTTCCTTCTGAAAGAGTTAAAACCCGTTCCGCTTTGGCCGCTCCGGCGCTTTGGGAAGGAGGCCGAAGGGGCGGGGCCTCACCTGAGCGATGTCGTCTTTGTAGATGCCCCTCTTGAGCCGGACCCAGGACTTGGGCTTCAGGTTGGTCACCTCCTTCACCACCTTCAGCACGTCCGTCATCTCCTTGATGGGCACCATCTGCTGGTTCCAGTAGCCCATCCGCAGGTTGCCCACCCCCTCGATGGCCTGCTTCACGTGGGTCTGCTTGTAGGCCTCCACGTAAATGTAGCCCTTCACGTGCTCGGGGGCCACGACCGACTTGATCTGCAAGGGCTGCGGAGCAAAAGGGTTATTATTTATTATTATTATTATTTATTTTCAATTTATATCCCGACTTGCCGGGAGCCGGCTCAAGGCGGCGGACAACATTAAAACAATAAAATGAAAAAAAGAGCCAGAAATGTTACTCTTAGGACTTAAATTAGAAGAAGTCAAAATGGCTAAGAGAACTTTGCCATGGTACTTAATTGCAACCGCGAGAATGACTTAGGCTCAGTTCTGGAAGCAGGAGCGGGTACCTGACAAATGGGAATGGATAAAGAAAATGATTTTTATGATTGAAGTGGACAAGCTGACAAGAAAACCTCACGGAAAAGAAGACGAAGGATTTTTAGCAGGATGGAAAGACTTTAAAGATTATTTAGAACTTAATTGGGATGTGAAAAATAGATTGCTTTGTTCCGATAATTACTAAGAACAGAAGTGATGTAAGAAAAGGGATTGTAATAGAAATGGACAAGCTGACAAGAAAACTTCACGGAAAAGAAGACGAAGGATTTTCAGCAGGATGGAAAGACTTTAAAGATTATTTAGAACTTAATTGGGATGTGAAAAATAGATTGCTTTGTTTCGATAATTACTAAGAACAGAAGTGATGTAAGAAAAGGGATTGTAATAGAAATGGACAAGCTGACAAGAAAACTTCACGGAAAAGAAGACGAAGGATTTTCAGCAGGATGGAAAGACTTTAAAGATTATTTAGAACTTAATTGGGATGTGAAAAATAGATTGCTTTGTTCCGATAATTACTAAGAACAGAAGTGACGTAAGAAAAGGGATTGTAATAGAAAAGTTACCTGATAGTGAAAAATAGAAAAGGGAAATACTGAAAGTTAAAGATTTGAAAATTGAATATGAATTGAATGTAAGATAATATTGATAGAAATGTTAATGGGGGCGCAGCATCACTGGAAGCCGGGGGAGGGGGGGGGATAAAAAATTTCTAGAGAAGGATATGTTACGAACTGGTTGTTAAATATGGAACATGTTATTATATCCTATTAATAAAGTTTTCTTCAAAAAAAACCCCAACAATAAAACAATCAATGCAATAACATACAATGAAATATACGTGGACAGATCCCTAACATCCTAAAATCTAACAATACAGTGCGAATGACGGCGGCATCAGTATACAATCCCCTCACTGGAAGCGGTATCCAAGTGATATTCATGTAGGCCATAGCATGTTCCGGTGCTACATTGGTCAGCGGCGGCTCCTAGTCGAAAGCCTGATGGAAGAGCTCCGTTTTACAGGCCCTGCGGCAGTGTTCTCTCTAAGCTGAGTTAATGTGAGCTGGCTCACAGCTTTTTAGCCTCTGGCTCACACACTTTCCACTTCGCTCAGGAAGGAAGGCTCCAGAGCAAACTAATTTAATGCAGTAGCCCAATCGCTCGCTCACAACTTTAATGCCAGTAGCTCACAAAGTGGAATTTTTGCTCATAAGACTCCACAGCTTAGAGGGAACCTTGCCGGAAGTGCAAAAGGTCCCGCAGGGCCCTGATGTTATTCGGGAGCTCATTCCACCAGCACTGAGGAAACCCTCCCTGCCCTCCCTTCTCGTGATCTGCCTCCGTTCACAGAATCAGCAGTGCTGTCAGATGGGGCCATCTAGCTTCTGCTTGGAAACTTCCCAAGACGGAGAGACCACCATCTCCCGAGGAAGTCTGTATGTTCCACCGAGGAACTGCTCTGACTTTCAGGAAGTCCTCCCTGATGTTTAGCCAAAAACTCTTCCAATTTAATTTCAACCCGTTGGTTCTATTCTGACCTTCTGGGCAACAGAAAACAGCTCCAACCCATCCTCCGACAGCCCTTCAAGGACTTGAAGACGGTTCTCATATCACCACTCAGTCATCTCCTCTCCAGGCTAAATTTACTTATTTTATACCTCGCACCCTCTCCCCTACAGGGTGGCTCAGAATGGCTATGAAGGAGCGACTATTCATTCCCCGTAGGCTATCAGGGAGCAGACCGGCAAGTTTTCTGCCCAGGGGTCCCCTCCCTCCCCATGTGGGGAGCACTGAACCATTTCAGCCCCGACCTGCCCTCCACAGTGGGACCGGCCAAACACGGTTTTCATCGGCACCGTGAGAAATCTGAGCACGGCACGCCAAGAACGGGGACTTCTGTATTCTGTGACTTCCTCCCTTTCCCCACTTACCGTGTCTGTGAACTGGTAGGCGATGAACTTCCGCATCAAGGCGATGGCCGTGGACCGCTCCTCTCCGATCTGGGGACGGGGGAAAAGTCGGAAACGTGTTAGAACGGAAACCGCGTTTGGCGGCCAAACGGCTCTACCTGACCCAAGGGGCTAAGGCGAGCCCGCTAAGCAGAGCCCGGGGGAGGTAAGAGCTGCCTCCGCCAGTGAGCGACTTACCTTACATTTCACTGTCCAAAGATTGGGGTCCCTGAATGGCAGGAGAAGAAAGCACAGGTCAGCATGCCGCGCCCCAAATCGGCGCTGCCCGTTCCTTGGGACGGGCCAGAGGGCGTCTCAGCCACGCCTCTTTCGCCGCCCTCCTGCTTAGAGCCCCTCGCCTCACCCTGCCATCCACCCAGCCCACCACCACCTTCAAGGGCCACTCTTCCCATGCTCAAAGATGCGCGCACACAACATGAGGTCCTTACTTGACGCCGGGAAGCAACTGCTGCTGCGTGATGTCATCGGAGAGCTCGTCGGAGCCGCCGTACACCCTGGGAGGGGCAAAGAGGAGAGCGGTGAGCTACCTGGGGTGGAGATGGGGACACCACTGAGAAAGCACCGACGCGCACGGCCCGCGGGGCAGGGCCAGAAGCCCCATACTCACGTCTCTCCCACAGAGGATTTGGCATATTTCTTCATGTAGTACTCCCCCAGCTCCTCCTCTCGCTGGTCCCTGAAAATATCCAGAGGGAGACAAATTAGACCGGTGAGGTGACCGGGGGGAGGGGGGGCACAGCAGCTAATCCAAGCTCCTTCCCTCCACCTCTGGTGCCTGAGAGCTGGGAAGTCCCAGATTCGAATCCCACTCTGGTCCCAAACTCATTGAGTGGCCCTAGATATAGAGGTGGGCAAACGAGACCCAAAAGGGCCCATATTAAAAAACCTAGTTGAAACTTATAATACACAAAAAATACATGTATTTATTAGAAAGACGGTTAAAAACATACATAAGGGCCCCATGAAAGCCTCGTAAAAAAGTAAAGCCTAAACACAAAGGCGAAAACACATGACCTGACAAGTTTCTGCCGTATTGGGGCCTTCTTCAGCGCTCAGACAATATTGAGGTACGCATAACTTAAATACCTATCGCAATAAGATAAACAATAAGTGAATATTGGACCAGGAAGAGGAAGGTTAAGCAGCAAGATCTATAGACAAAAGACAAAGTTGTTTGTGAGGGCCTCAAAGGAGAAAGTCCTGTGTCTGGTGCCAAATGCACAGCTGCTGAATCAGAACATCTTCCAATTTAGGTCCAAAAAGCACCCGTTTGGCTATCAAAGTCAGCGCCAGAGTGTCCTCCCAGCCCATGGGAGCTAAGACACCCTACAGGAAAACTAGATGCTAAAAAGACATTTGAAAGGAGAAAGAGCAGAGAGACCAGGCCCCATCTGCGGGCTGACGAGTCTCTCCTTCCACTCCCTGTCCTCCAAATCTGGCGGCTGATTCCTTTTTAGCTGGTTACCTCCATAAGTTCTGCAGCCTCCGCGCCCCGGAGCGGTCCTCGTCCAGAACCACGTTGTCAATGTTGGACGCTGGGAGAAGAGACAGAAGTCTGAGACGCGGAGGACAAAAGGGAAAGGTGTGTGTGTGTGTGGGGGGGAGGCCTAAAGCCAGGTGGTGATGTGGACAACCAGTGCTTGGGGGGCAGGCGGTCAAGAACTTTCGGAATAGCAAATGATTGCTCGGGTCTGAACTGTTTGCAATGCCCAAGTCCCTTTCATTCTGTGGTTAATTCCAATGCATTTGCCCACTGAGACAGGAGGAAAGAAAAGACAGAAAGAAAGAAAGACAGAAAAGACGCATCTAAGAGAGTCTGGGACAGCCCCTTCTGATTATGGGCAACCTGAAAGCATCCCTGTTTGCCCTGTGCTGTTTCTCGATGGCAAGCCTCATGACATGAAGCCGCCTTCTGCTGAATCAGACCACCGCTCCATCCAAGTCAGTATTGCCCACTCGGACTGGCAGCTGCTCTCCAGGGTCTCGGGCTGAGAAGGTCTCTCATGTCGCTGCCTGCCTGCCAAGCAGAGGCTCTTCCACTGAGCCACAGCCCCTCTTTACAGCTCTCCAGCGTCTCAGGTGGAGGTCTCTCCCATCACCTCCTGCCTGGTCCTTTATTCACTGGAGATTCTGGGGATTGAACCTGGGACCTTCCGCATGCCAAGCAGAGGCTCTGCCACTGAGCCACGGCCCCTCTTTACAGCTCTCCAGGGTCTCAGGCGGAGGTCTTTCCCATTACCTCCTGCCTGGTCCTTTTAACTGGAGAAGCCGGGGACTGAACCTGGGGCCTTCTGCATGCCAAGCAGAGACTCTTCCGATGAGCCACAGCCCCTCTTTACAGCTCTCCAGGGTCTCAGGTGGAGGTCTCTCCCATCACCTCCTGCCTGGTCCTTTATTCACTGGAGATGCTGGGGATTGAACCTGGGACCTTCTGCCGGCCAAGCAGAGGCTCTGCCACTGAGCCACGGCCCCTCTTTACAGCTCTCCAGGGTCTCAGGCGGAGGTCTTTCCCATCACCTCCTGCCTGGTCCTTTTTACTGGAGAAGCCGGGGACTGAACCTGAGGCCTTCTGCATGCCAAGCAGACGGTCTACCATTGAGCTACAGCCCCACTTCATGACCCTTAAAAGTGGGCTGGGACCCAAATGTGGCTCTCGGGCCCAGTTAAACTGCAGAACTCACTGCCACAGGATGCCGTGAAGGCCGCCAACTGGGAAGGCTTTAAAGGGGTGGGTGGGCTAATTCATAGAGGGCTGGGCTATTGATGGCTACTAGTCACAATGGACGTCTACTCCCTCCAGTAGGAGAGGCCGTCTGCCTCTTTAAAGTCAGTTTCAGAGAGTAGCCATGTTGGCGGCCAACAAGATTTTCAGCTCCCTTCGTCAGAGACTTCAAAATCAGTTAACCCTGAAGGCAACTTTAGAACTGGCTGCTGGGGAGCATGGGGCGGGGGGAAGCGGGGAGAAATGCTGCTGCAGTGACCCCGCCCGTGGGATTCCCAGAGGCAGCTAGTCAGCCCCTGTGTGAGACGGGATGCTGGGCTAGATGGGCAGGTCTGGTCCAGCAGAGCTCCTCCGATGTTCTTCTCGGCCTCTCTGCCCTGTTGGCCTTCCAGAGGGACTGGCTGGCCCGTGTGAGAAAAGGATGCTGGACTGGATGGACCCTCCCTGGTCTGACCCAGCAGGGCTCTTCTGATGTCCTTATCAGGGGAAGGCCTCGGCCTCTCTGCCCTGTTGTTGGCCCTCCAGAGGGACTGGTTGGCCCCTGTGTGAGACGGGAGGCTGGACTAGATGGACCCTCATTGGTCTGACCCAGCAGGGCTCTTCTGGTGTCCTTATCAGGGGAAGGCCTCGGCCTCTCTGCCCTGTTGTTGGCCCTCCAGAGGAACCAGTTGGCCACTGGGTGAATGGAACACTGGACTGGATGGGCCTTTGGTCTGACCCAGCAGGGCTCTTCTCGATGTTCTCAAAAGGCGACAGAAAGCTCATGGAAGTTCTGCTGGAGGTCACCAAGTGGGTCACGCCCCTCTGCATCTGCTCCCAGACCCTCACACCCCGTCCCACATCCCGCCAGCGACAGAGCCAAGGGGCTGAGCGTGCTCGCCTCTCCCCTTCCCTCCGAGCATGCGCCATTTAAGAGAACCCAACAGACTGAAAAGAAGCAGAGGAGCGAGGCTGGTGAAGAGGGAAGGAGCTGGAATGAGAGGAGGAAACCAAAATCCTTGTCTTACCTTCGATCTCTTCTGCTCATGAAGAGGTGGTGGTGGTGGTGGTGGGCGGACAGTATGAGCCAAATAATACCATCAAAACCAACCACAGGGTGGGGGGTGAATGAGGGACAGAAAAGCGGAAGGAACAAAATTAAAAACGTGGCATGGACCAAGCGGAAGCGAATGAAATGCGTGTGACTCCAAAGAGAAGCCATCGGGCCGAGGAGCGCCAGCAAGAGGCGGGGGGCAAGCCTCCGGGGGAGAGGTGGGGACCCAAAGGTTGAAACGGGGAAGAACAAGCATCCGGCCATTTGCCTTTTTCTTCCCAACAGCTACCCCAGGGGGTCCTCGCGCATTTCCATCAATACTGAGCTCCTGCATGTCACTGTAACCATAAATCTTATGGATTTTTAAAACTCTGACAAAGTGGCAGGGGAGGATTTGACTTGCTTTGCTGTTTCGGTCTCGGACGCTTAAAAAAGAAACTCTAGCTTTAGTGACGTTGCAACTGACTGAAGCTTTGTTGATTACATTCAATTTGTATTTTGGCAAAAATTTAATAAAAAGTATTATAAAAAAAAAAGAAAAGAAAAAAACTCTAGCTCTTGTGGACGCTTGAAAACGTGACTTGGAGTTTCCCCCCTAAAAAAAGGTCTTCCAGTCTTAAGGATCTGACTGGTTTGAGAGAAGAATAAGTACCAAGTACAAAGACATTGAACTACCGAACCACTTTCACTTGGACGGTCCAGGCTAACCTGATCTTGGAAGCGATACACAAATAATTGTACTGACACGGCCAAAGACCGGAAATAACAAAAACGGTGTACCAACAGATGGAGACGGACTGATAAGAGAAAATGTGTGGAATGTTCCCTCTTGAATTTTGATACAGAACAGATTGGAATGTTGGTTCTTCATTGAAAAAAGCTTCAGGGCGATATGAGATGGTCGTTAGTTAGCACGCACGTTAGAGAATCTTCTTCTCATTTGGAACCAGCCTTCCGGAGCGACAATTTGTACACTCATTGGACTTTTTGTGCTGTTCCTTTGTTTGTTGCTGTAGATTTTCCGGGCTGTGTGGCCGTGATCTTGGCACTGTAGGATCTGACATTTCGCCAGTAGCTGTGATTGGCATCCTCAGAGGTATAACGAAGGAAGACGGAGGACTCTCTGTGTTGAGGTGGGAAGAAAAATAGTAGGCAGGTAATTTATATCCAGTCCGGAAGGTGGGGTAGGGCTGAGTCATTATCTTGTAGGAGTTCTCCAGGCTGTGAACATGCTAATGGAGGAGCTTTCCTGAGGAGGTTCTTTTGGATATGGATTCTAATCTTATCTGTACAATAGCGCTACAGATAAGATTAGAATTTCAACATCCAATCCACAGGCAAAAGAACCTCCTCAGGAAACAGGAAACCTCCTCAGGAAACAATCCATATACAAAAGAACCTCCTCAGGAAACAATCCATATAAAAAAGAACCTCCTTAAGAAAGCTCCTCCATTAGCATGTTTCACAGCCCGGGGAACTCCTACAAGATAATGACTCAGCCCTACCCCACCTTCCGGGGTAGATATAAATTACCTGCCTACCATTTTTCTTCTCACCTTGACACGGAGAGTACTGCATCTTTCTGTGTTATACCTCTGAGGATGCCAGCCACAGCTGCTGGCGAAACGTCAGGTCCTGCCAATGCCAAGACCACGGCCAGACAACCCGAAATATCTGCAGCAACGAATGAACTCTGGCCGTGAAAGCTTTCAACAACAATTTCCCTTTGTTTGTTATTAACACAATTGTGAATGTATGTTTATGATATCCTTCTTACTGCCGTAGGGATTACCATTAGAGATAAAGGTTTGTGTCGTCGTTCTTTTATTCGGCATATACATTTCTAATTTTGTTATAATATTGTTGGCACACCGTTTTTGTTATTCTTTTCTGATCTCGGACGCAAAGCAGGGTCGGCCCTGGTTAGTCCTTGGATGGGAGACAGCCAAGGAAGTCTAGGGTTGCTACGCAGAGGCAGGCATTGGCCATCCACCTCCGTTTGTCTCTTGCCTCGACCTGGGTGGCCCAGGCTAGACGGATGTCGTCGGATCTCAGAAGCTAAGCAGGGTCGGCCCAGGTTAGTCCTTGGATGGGAGACCTCCAAGGAAGATCGGAATGGCTACGTGGAGTCGGGCGATGGCAAAAACCACCTCTCTGAACGTCTCTTGCTTCGAAAACCCTACGGGGTCACCATAAGTCTGCTATGACTTGACGGCAAAAAAAAAAAAAAAGGAGTTGGAAATGATGCATGCCTGAGCCTGAGAACTCACGGCCAGTCAGGATCTGCCCGCCTCATCCTCGGGACAAACGGGCAGAAGGATGGCTGTGGGTTTCAAAGGCTTGCGTACCTGTGTGTTTTACTGCCCATCCTTCGGGGTCAACAACGTTACAACCGGCACCAAAAGCCTGCCGAGGCATCCAGATTTATTTCAGATGCTGACGGCACGCGGACGGGCCAGCCTTACCTTTCTCCAGGATGTCCTCCGCCCCGTCCTCCCACTGGTCTTCATCCTCGTACTCGTCGTCCACATCTGATGGGAGAGAGAGCAGCAGCGCCAGCCAAACCCGGCACCGGGCCCTTTCCCAGAGATACAGCTGACCCGCTGCAGCCTCAAGCAGCCCGAGCAAAACTTCTACTCTCTGAGCTACTGGCATTAAAGTTGTGAGCGGGCGATCTGGCGGCTGCATGAATTAGTTTGCTCTGGAGGCCATCTTTCCTGAACTAAGACAAAAACGTGTGAGCCGGAGGCTAAAAAACTGTGAGCTGGCTCACACTAACTCAGCTGAGAGGGAACACTGCCGGCGGAGCGGCGCCAAGCGGAGGGAGGGAAGGCCCGTTTTACCAGCTTCGTCCAAAATGAAGCCTCCATGTCTGGGTTTCTTTGCAGGCCGGTCGTCGTCGTCTTCCTCCTCTTCTTCGTCATAGTCGTCTTCCTCCTCTTCCTCCTCCTCTTCCTCCACTTCTTCTTTCTCGCTGCCTACGGCGCTGACCCGTTCTTCTGCCTGTATGTTTATCGGGGAAAGAATCTTCACCTTCAGTTTCCAGACCGCAGTTGGTTCCTTATCAGATCATCCTCTCCCCCAAAGCGGCTCACCAAAACACGGAGGCCTGGCCCAGGTTTTTCAAGACAGGTCCTGCTACGTCAGGGAGTCAAGCGCCCTACCTGCGACAACATGCTCAGAATCTCCCAGGTCCAATTTAGCAGCCTCTCACACCCTTACAACTATTCACTAACACAAGGAGGGCCGGATTACGTCACAACAGATTTGCCTCCCTGAGGTGCCTCAAGAGTCTGGGCTAGTTTCTTCTAGAAGTTAATACAGTCACTCCTCTCAAAGCTAAAGAAGGGGGTGGGGGAGGAAACATCGGGGACGGGGAACCTTTTCTTCCAGTTTTCCCAAAGGAAAAAAACTGGAAATTTTGGAGCAAAACTCCAGAGAAACATTTTGGAATGAGTGAAATGCCTTTTAGACAAATGTTGCTCAAAATGTCCAGGATGAAGATTCTTAGAGGTGACAGTCTGCGGCGTTAGATAATGGCAGGGCGTTTTTTGTAGAAAAAGCCCAGCAGGAAGTTATTAGCATATTAGGCCATACCCCTGACAGCACAGCTCATTATCATATTAACAGCCCCATGTTACCAGGGAGTGTGGTCATCCAGCCACACCCACCTTTTGCTTCTTATTCTGTTTACCTTGTTTGTTGTCAAAACCCCAGGGCTTTTTTTTTGGAGCAGGAACTCCTTTGTGTGTTAGGCCACACGCCCCGAATGTAGCCAATCCTAATGCGTTTCTGCTGTTGGGTTTGGCCTGTTATGCTAACGAGTTCCTTCTGGGTGTGGCCAACTCAAGAGCCAGCTGGCACACCACCCCTTTAGCTGTTCAGAGACTAGCCCAATGGTGAGCCCACCGTCTCCCATAAGTTTTCTGGGGTGTTCGAAGACACTGGTGTTTCCTTGAGCGGGCAGTTCATGCCGGTTCTGCTTCCTCCCCTCCCATCAGCCTTACCTCGTTCTCCTCGACCTCTTCGGCTTCACTGCTGCGCTCGCTCTCATCTTCAGAGAAATTGCTGTCCTCGCTGTCAGACATGTTGGCAGTGCTCTTCTATATCCTGAAGACGGGGGGGACCCCAAAAACACTGTATTACAAACAATCCCCGCCCTAGAATGCAGCAACGCGAAAACACTATGACACGTCTGAACGTTGAAGCGGTATCGTCGCAAAGAAAAGGCTGCAAAATCGAAAAGCGGAGGAGGGAACGTGGTAGAATGGGAACAGTCCTGCGTAAAGCTCCTGCGGGAGCTCTTGAGTTCCCACAAATGAACTGTCAACAGTTTAGCAGTTTGGAGAGCCAGTTTGGTGTAATGGTTAAGTGCGCATACTGGGAGAACCGGGTATGATTCCCCACTCCTCCACTTGCAGCTGCTGGGTGACCTTGGGCAAAGCCATAGTTCTGTCAGAGCTGACCTTGAAAAAGAGCAGTTTCTGTCAGAGCTCTCTCAGCCCCACCTACCTCCCAGGGTGTCTGTTGTGGGGAGGGGAAGGGAAAGGAGATTGTAAGCCACTCTGAGACATCTTTGCATAGTGAAGGGCGGGGTATGAATCCAATCTCTTCTTCTTCTAGCAAAGAAGTACTTCTCACATGCATCTTGCCGGGCACACCTTCCCACGTACACCCCTTTTTTTGTCACTTGTAGTCTAAAAGGTGTCTAGGCAGAGTGGGACACCACTACTTTAGTGCACCAAGTCCTGCCCGGCTGTCTGGAGAGAAGCAGCTGTTCTATAAGCTAACTCTAGAGAAGAGGGTCCCAAGTCAGTGCCCGTGGGCACCACGGTACCCAAATGACATTTTCCGGGTGCTGCTTTTTGTTTTTAGGAAGAGGGCTGTGCACATTTTTTTAAAAAAAGAAATGTGACTGAAAGCAAGTGGTGTGTAAGCCAGGAAAGATTTTGAAATGCGCTCCTTTTAAAAGGCATCCTGTGAAACGGAGCTACTGCCTGAAGACTCTGAAGATTTCCAATTAAAGTTATGCATAACCTCACTCCCTGGCATCTTTGTGGTTGGCAAGCTATTTCGTGGCTGCGCCCACCACTGTGGGTCAGAACTCCAAAGGTGCTCACAGGCTCAAAAAGACTGGGGACCCCCTGCTCTGCAGCTGGTAGCAGAGCTGGGGGCCATCAGAGTGTTCTTTTTCTTTACATGACCTGCTCCCCTGGATTACTGGGAAGGAGCCACCGTGAGAATCAAGTGCTGGGAAGCAAAGGCTAGGATTCTAAAACAAGCCTAAGAGATCCCTATAGAGCAGCGCTGTCTTGCTAAACAACAGTGGCTCTCCGAGACTGCCCCTTCCACTGAAACATGGAGCAGGAAGGGGCCTCAAAGGTCATCTAGCCCACCTCCATGCACCATGCAGGAAATTCACAAGTACCCTTCCCTCCCCCAGGGACCCGAGTTCTAGGTCCAGAGGAAGGCAAAAAAACTCCAGGATCCCTGAGCCAATCCAGCCTGGAGGAAAATTCCTTCCTGACTGCAAAGTGGCAATCGACGTTATCTTGGGCCACGAGAGCCAAGCATGGGCTCATCCCTTCCTCTCGTGGTGTGCCTAAGTTCACAGAAGCAGCATTGCCTGTCAGATGGCCACCTAGCCTCTGCCTAGAAACCTTCAAAGAAGGTGGGCCCCCCACCCAGGAAACCCGTTCTACGGAGGAACTGCTCTGACAGGAAGTTCTTCCTATTGTTTAGCCGAAAACTCTTTTGATTTAATTTCAGTCTGTCGGCTCTGGTCCAGCCTTCTGGGGCAACAGAAAACAGACGCTCCCAGGGACAGAACCTGGAGCTTCCTGTATACCAAACGAAGGCTTCCTCCGCCCAGTGACATCGCAAAGTCGGGTACAATTAGCTCCGTAAGCGTCTCCTCTGACCAGCAGCAGAGAGCTCCAGAAACGCCCTCTCCTGCCACCTGCAGATCCCTGAACTGGAGATAGTGGGGGTGAACCTGTGGCTTCCCGCCTGCAAAACAGGAGCTCCTTCTAGGGTTGCCAACTCTGGCTTGGGGGAATCCTGGAGATTTGGGGGGCAAGGAGGATGGTGTTGGGGAAGGGGAGGGGGCGCAGCAGGGTATAGTGCCCTGGAGCCCAACCTCCAAAATTGCCATTTCCTCTGGAGGCGGGGGACGACAGACACTGAACTGGGGATCAGTTGCCAAACTCCAGGTGAGCTTGAACAATATGAACAAAACAAAACTCATGCACAATATTTTCCAGAGATTAATGCTTCAAAGACCTGACAGAGGTGCACGGAAATGGGATTCTTCTTACCGGCTCCCTGCAGTCTTGCAAGCTTCATGTTGCAAATGCGACAACCCCTTGAAGTGTTAATCTCTTGAAATATTGTGCATGAGTTTTGTTTTGCTCACATTTCCTAAGCGTGTGAACGTATTGTACCTTTACAGCAACCGACGCAATACAAATATCGCTTATATAAGTTACATGTTTATTTCAATCTCAGTATACAATTTATTGTACGCAGTGCTTCAGCATTTGAACGTTGCCTTCCACACCACGGTCCTTCTGTTGTAGTAATAACCTGTAGGCAAGGCCTGGAGATCTGGCATTACAACTAATCTCCAGGCAACATCCCCCCCCCCGGAAAAAAATGGCTGCTTTGGACGGCGGCATCATACCTCACTGAAAATCCCTCCCCTTCCCCATTCTCCACCACCCAAATCTCCAGGAATTCCTGAACCTGGAGTTGGCACCCCTAAGCCTCCACCACTGAGCAACAGCCCACCTCAGCCCAGTCTCTTCTTCTCCTCTCTTTCTGCCTCAGGTAGCGTTGCCAACCTCCAGGGGGCAGCTGGAGATTTGCTATTACAACTAATCTCCAGGCGACAGAGATCAGTTCCTCTGGAGAAAAGGGCTGTTTTTAGAGGGTGGACTCTGCGGCATGACGCCCTACTGAATTCCCTTCCCTCGCCCGCCCCAGGCTCCACCCCCCAAAGTCTCCAGGTGATTCTCAACCCAGAGGTGGCAACCCTGATCCTGCCCCACCGAATTCCCTCTCCCCCCGAAGTCTCCAGGCGATGCCCAACCCAGAGCTGGCAACCCTAATTCTACCCCACTGGATTCCCTCCCCCCGAAGTCGCGCCCCTCCCCAGGCTCCGCCCCCAAAGCCTCCAGGCAATTCCCAACCCAGAGGTGGCAACCCTGATTCTACCTCACTGGATTCCCTCCCCTCCCTAAGCCCCTCCCCAAGCTCTGCCCCCAAAGTCTTCAAGCGATTCTCAACCCAGAGCTGGCAATCCTCATTCTACCCCACTGAATCCCCTATCCTCCCAAAGCCCCTCCCCTCTCCAGGCCCCGCCCCCAAAGCCTCCAGGCGATTCCCAACCCAGAGGTAGCAACCCTGATTCTACCCCACTGCATTCCTTCCCCCGAAGCCGCGCCCCTCCCCAAGCTCCACCCCCAAAGTCTCCAGGCGATGCCCAACCCAGAAGTGGCAACCCTCATTCTACCCCACTGAATCCCCTACCCTCCCAAAGCCTCCAGGCGATTCCCGACCCAGAGGTGGCAACCCTGATTCTACCCCCTGGATTTCCTCCCCTCGCCCCGCCCCTCCCCAGGCTCCACGCCCCCAAAGCCTCCAGGCGATTCCCAACCCAGAGGTGGCAACCCTCATTCCACCCCACTGAATCCCCTACCCTCCTGAAGCCCCGCCCCTCCCCAGGCCCCGCCTCCCAAAGCCTCCAGGCGATTCCCAACCCAGAGGTGGCAACCCTCATTCCACCCCACTGAATCCCCTACCCTCCTGAAGCCCCTCCCTCCCCAGGCCCCGCCCCCAAAGTCTCCAGGCGATTCCCAACCCAGAGGTGGCAACCCTCATTCCACCCCACTGAATCCCCTACCCTCCTGAAGCCCCTCCCCTCCCCAGGCCCCGCCTCCCAAAGCCTCCAGGCGATTCCCGACCCAGAGGTGGCAACCCTGATTCTACCCCCTGGATTCCCTCCCCTCGCCCCGCCCCTCCCCAGGCTCCACGCCCCAAAGTCTCCAGGCGATTCCCAACCCAGAGGTGGCAACCCTCATTCCACCCCACTGAATCCCCTACCCTCCTGAAGCCCCGCCCCTCCCCAGGCCCCGCCCCCAAAGCCTCCAGGCGATTCCCGACCCAGAGGTGGCAACCCCACCCTCGGGCCCTCCCCCAACGGCCTTGACGGCCCGCGCCGGCCTACCCGGCGGGGCTGTTGTGAAGAGGGGCCCTCCCTGGACTGCCCTCCGCGCCAGGCGGCCCCGCGGCCGGCCGGCCTCCCTGCAGGCCCCACTAGGCCCGGAGCGCGGGGAAAGGGGGCGGCGGAGCCCGGGAGGCCCCTCCGCGCGCGGCGCGCCCCTCCCCTCCGCCGCCGCCACTCACCGCTCCCGGGCCGGGCCGCCTTCCAGGCCGGGGGAGGAAAAAACAGCCGCGGAACGGCGACAACGAGCCAGGGATTCCGCTTCCCCTCACGAGATTCCGGGCCGGCCTCGCGAGACCTGCGGCGCGAACGTGACGTCGGCGGGGACGGGGGGCGCGAGGGCGGAGGGGGGAGGAGGCGGGGCGCGCCGGAGTGACGTCGGGAGGACGCGTCGCGCGGGGGGGCGTGGCTCGGCTCCTCCCTCGGCCGCTGGACCCGAGCAAGGGAGATTGCGGGAGGCAAGGGAGGCGGTAGGGGGATGGGACGGTTTCGGAGTGGGTGGGGCGTGGTGAGAGGAAACAGGATAGGGGATTGGTCGGTTTCGGAGTGGGTGGGGCGTGATGAGGGAGAGGTGGTAGAGGATTAGTCGATTTTGGAGTGAGTGGGGCGTGCTGAGGGAAAGGTGACAAGGGATTGGTCGGTTTCGGAGTAGGTGGGACGTAGTGAGGGAAACGTGATAGGGGATTGGTCGGTTTCGGTGTAGGTGGGGCGTGATGAGGGAAACGTGATAAGGGATTGGTCGGTTTCGGAGTGGGTGGGGCGTGATGAGGGAAACGTGATAGGGGATTGGTCGGTTTCGGAGTGGGTGGGGCGTGGTGAGGGAAACGTGATAGGGGATTGGTCAATTTCGGAGTGGGTGGGGCGCGGTGAGGGAAACGGTAAGGGATTGGTCGGTTTCGGAGTGGGTGGGGCGTGGTGAGGTAAAGCTGATAGGGGATTGGTCGGTTTCGGAGTGGGTGGGGCGCGGCGTGGGAGGAAGGGAAAGGAGTGGAAGCGGAGTTTCTTCCGAGGAGACCTATTGAGAAGGCCGTCGGTGCGGGGTGTTAATTTACTTCCCCGCTGGCCAGCTGCGCGCTGTCCTTTTCTCTAATACCCCCCCCCACACACATACACTCAGCCTGGCCTACATTGCAGGGCTGTTGTCTCCAGAAGAAAGGCGTCCTATGGAGCCCTGGGCTGGGGGGGGACACACAGCCGCTTTGCTGTGATGCACGTGCATTTGTGGATTTATAGCCCACTTTTCCCCTGCCCAGTTGGGACTCAAGAGTGGCTTAGAACATTCTTCTCTCTTTTCCCCCATTTCACTATCCACAACAGCCCTGCAAGGCAGGCCAGGCTGAGAGTCTGGAACAAGCCTAAGGTCACCCAACAAGCTTTTTTTTGGGGGGTTTGCTTTTTTGTGTGTGCCAGTGCCTGGAAGTCATGGCAACCTCTGGCAATTGCTAGAGAGAAGAGGGGACTGGATTTATACCCCCGCCCTTCACTTGGAGTCTGAGAGTGGCTTACAATCTCCCTTTCCCCTCCCCACAACAGACATCCTGTGAGGTAGGTGGAGCGGAGAGAGCTCTTTCGAAGACTGCTCCTGAGAGAACAGCTCGGAGAGGACTTGTGACTGGCCCAAGGTCACCCAGCGGGCTGCATGTGGCGGAGTGCAAAATCAAGCCTGGTTCTCCCAGATTAGAGACCCGGTTCCTAATCACGATGCCAGACTGGCTCTCCTACTGGGGCAGGGAGGATATTCAGAGAAGTGGCTGGGTAGCCTGCCTCTGCCTCCCAGCCCTGGTATTCTTTGGCAGTCTCCCATCCAAATAGCCAGGATTGGCCCTTTTTAGCTTCTGAGATCTGAGGAGACTTGCCTAGGCTTTGGTGGTAACAAGTCAGGATTCGAACCTAGGTTACACAGGGTCCTCCATCATATTAGGGCTGCTAGCTCAGGGGTCAGAAATACCTGGACATTCAGGGCTTTTTTGTAGAAAAAGCCCAGCAGGAACTCATTAGCATAATAGTGTCACAGCTGGTTTGGGAAGAAGGCCCATTTACCCACGTTTCGAAATAAATAAAGTGGAAAATATGACTCTGATCCCTTTCAGGGAGAAATGATTTATTTCTTTATTTAAAACATTCCTGTGCTGCCTTTCCACCTTGGATAGGCTCTCCAAGGAGGCGAACATGAAAACATTTCAACGCTAGAACAGCATAAAGTATATATAAAATAAGCAATTCAATTTAAAAAATCCCCAACCAACCTAACAATACAATAAAGGGAAGAGGACCAATAACCGTTACAAAGCAAAGACGTTTTCACCTGCTGGCAGAAGGTAACAATAAAGAGGAACAGAGGATTCCAAAATTTTGGTGTTGTGCCCGCAAAGCTGCTTGGGTCACCCCCTGCCTAGCCTCAGATGGCAACCCATGGCAGGGACTCTGAAGATGGCCTGGAAGGTTTGAAGAAGAAGAAGAAGAGGAGGAGGAGGAGGAGATTGGATTTATACCCCGCCCTTCACTTGGAGCGACTTACAATTTCCTTTCCCTTCCCCACCCCACAACAGACACCCTGTGAGGCAGGTGGGGCTGAGAGAGCTCTTCCGAGAACTGCCCTTGAGAGAACAGCTCTGGGAGAACTTGTGACTGACCCAAGGTCACACCAGCAGCTGCATGCGGAGGAGTGGGGAATCAAACCCGGTTCTCCCAGACTAGAGTCTGCGCACTTAACCACCACACCAAACGGGCTCTCTTACGTGGTCCCAATTCCATCAGATGTAGAAACAGCTCCTCTTGGCATTCCTACATCAGCCGTTTCAGGGATTTTTTTTATGTGTGTCTTGACAGCTAGGAGTCTCCCTCCTCGGCTTTCGAACACAAGTCCCATCAGGGTTCAGGAAGATGACGCTCTCCAGCTAAGGGGAGGAACAGAGAGAGAACATCTGGAACCAGTGTGCGGCTTGCACTCAGAAACAGAGGAAGTTTTGTTGGGGCTAGCTGCAATTCTCCCTCTGCATACATTAGTTTGCTCTGCGCCGTCCTTCCTGAGCAAAGACAAAAATGTGGGAGCCGGAGGCTAAAAAACCATGAGCTTACTCACACTAACTCAGCTTAGAGGGAACACTGGTTAGCTGGAACTGGGGTGCAGCTGTTGAGCTGGTTACAACCAGTGAACATAACATAAGAACATAAGAGAAGCCAATGTTGAATCAGGCCAATGGCCCATCTAGTCCAACACTCTGTCACACAGCGGTCAGAATATACCAGGTGCCATCAGGAGGTCCAGCAGTGGGGCCAGGACACCAGAAGCCCTCCCACTGCTGCCCCCTCCAGCACCAAGGATAGAGTGCATCACCTGCCCCAGACTGAGAGTTCCCATCTATACCCTGTGGCTCACAGCCACTGATGGACTTCTGTTCCATATGCTTATCTAATTCCCTCTTGAAACTGTCCATGCTTGTAGCTGCCACCACCTCCTGTGGCAGTGAATTCCATGTGTTAATCACTCTTTGGGTGAAGAAGGACTTCCTTTTATCTGTTCTAACCCGACTGCTCAGCAATTTCATGGAGTGCCCACGAGTTCTTGTATCGTAAGAAAGGGAGAAAAGGACTTCTTTCTCAACCTGCTCAATCCCATTCATAATCTTATAAACCTCGATCATGTCACCCCTCAGCCGTCGTTTCTCCAAGCTAAAGAGCCCCAAGCAATTTAACCTTTCTTCATAGGGAAGGTGTTCCAACCCTTTTATCATTCTAGTTGCCCAGTGTTCCCTCTAAGCTAGCTCAGTTTTTTAGCCTCCTTAGCTCAGGAAAGATGGCTCCAGAGCAAACTAAGTTAGGCAGTAGCCAAATCGCTCACTCACAACTTTAATGCCAGTCGCTCACGAAGTAGAATTTTTGCTCACAGGGCTCCATAGCTTAGCGGGAGTATTGGTTACGACGGCTGCTCTTTCGAGGAACCTGGTGCAGCTTTGCTGCTCAGATAACTTTTTTTTGGGGGGGGCAGTTTTGTGTGTGCGCACGCTCACATGCCTGGAAGACATGGCGACTTCTGGCGACCCCAGACTGGGGGCTTGGACGTTTCCCAGAGAGGTGGCTTGGTCGCCCACCTCCGTGGCCCGATCCCGGCTTGGCTCCGGCGCCCGTCTTCCAGTTGTGCTTCTCTGTGCTCGGTTGCAGAATTCGGAAGGCGCCCGGTGCCAAGGGAACCTGCTCTGCCACAGAAGACAGTGCTGCGCACATGGATGAAAGGTATCGGATCCGTGCCACGGGGGAACGGACAGAGAGAGAGAGCAGCTGGCGACGCTGACGTGTTCATTTCCCTTTCTTCTTCCACTCCGCCGGGTCTTCTTTTACCTGACGAAACAAAGCAAAGGAAACTGCAGACGGGGGCAAGAAAAGACGCTACTTGTCCTCAAATATAGCGTCTCCGGGGAGGCGGGATTTCTCCAAGGGATAAAGGCACAAAAGGCCCCAGTTGGTGTGCCTAGCCATCCGGGAAGAGGCGTGGGCGAGGCTACAGACGGCCACATCTGCACGATCGGACTCAGAACTGGATCTCGGGGGGTTTCACCGCTCTGGCCACTTGTTCTCCGAAGGAAGTTCTCACCAGATGGGCTTGTCTGCTTTGGAGGCGAAAGCCCCAGTGGGAACAGATCAGAGGAGAAGAAACCCTGACAGGGCAAGAGCGGAAAGCCGTTGCTTTTAACTAGGGCCAGCTGGAGTCCCGCCGCTCGCTCCACAAAGGGCGTGTGTGCGTAATGCCTCTGTTTTATGGGTTCTGCAGAAACAAAGGATATGAATAATGCTGCAGGATCATCGGAACGGTTGTTGGAAATTCCGAGTGACTTAAGTCTCTGCGGGGTGTACAGCTGCGGGAACCATGTGCACATCTGCCCGCATGCATGTTTACGCATGAACGATATTTTCTGCATTTCGCCAGCCATGCACTTCCTAGTGGTGGGCAAGGGTGAAGCCCGGCGGGTTTGGTGATAAAAAGAAGCGCAAGACAGTCATTCTGGCAGCGGCAGAATTACGCTTCCTTTGCATTTCTCCTCCTTAAAAACACCTAAACTTCCTTGGTTGAAAAGCTGTTATTTAAAATGTGTTTGCAATTCCCGCTGTGATCCCAAAAACCAGAGGGGTGGGCCAGGTAAGATTGGGGGGGACGGACATCCTTGCATAGCCCCCAGCATTTTACCGGGATAAATTTTGCAAAACAGTAAAAGATTAACTTAAGCAAAATAAGAACATCAGAAGAGCCCTGCTGGATCAGACCTGTGGTCAATCCAGTCCAGCATCCTATCTCACACAGGGGCCAACCAATTTCTCTGGAGGGCCAGCAACAAGGCCGAGAGGCCAAGGCCTTCATAAGAACATCAGAAGAGCCCTGCTGGATCAGACCAGTGAGGGTCCACCTAGTCCAGCGTCCTGTCTCATACAGTGGCCAACCAGTCCCTCTGTAGGGCCCTCAATAGGGCAGAGAGGCCGAGGCCTTCCCCTGAGAAGAACCTCAGAAGAACCCTGCTGGATCAGACCAATAGTCCATCTAGTCCAGCATCCTACCTCACAGAGTGGCAACGAGTTCCTCTGGAGGGCCAAAAACAGGGCAGAGACGCCGAGGCCTTCCCATGAAAAGAACATCAGAAGAGCCCTTCAGGATCAGACCAGTGGTCCATCTAGTCCAGCATCCTGCCTCACACAGGGGCCAACTAGTTCCTCTGGACGGCCAACAACAGGGCATAGAAGCAGAGGCCTTCCCCTGATAAGAACATCGGAAGAGCCCTGCTGGGTCAGACCAGTGAAGGTCCATCTAGTCCAGCCTCCTGTCTCACACAGTGGCCAACCAGTTCCTCTGGAGGGCCAACAACAGGTCATAGAGGTTGAGGCTGTAAAGTACTGGGTTTCAGGCCTCATGACTCGGACGACGACATAAGAGAAGACGCGTTTATTCGTACTTCACATAAGACAAAGAACCCACAGTAACGGCCGGAGGCCAACTATATACAGTTAGGGGGGACGGCCCTATATTCCTATTGGCGGGTTTGAATCGCCCGCCAATGCTGCCATTGGTTCACTACTGGCGAGCTCAGGAACCTAGTCCCTATTGTTCTCAGAGAGCGAAGCTTGGCTGTATTTCGCCAGCTCTGCCTTCTGATCCCAGGACACAACACCCCTCCCCCATGGTTCGTCCCCTATCAGGTGACGTAGTCTTTTAAGTATGCTGGTGGCCTCCTTTCTCTTAGCGAACGTCGGGGGGCCGGTACCGGACTGGCGGGGCCCCTATCGGTTGTTCCGCCCGCACACGGAGCTTGGGCCTCTGGAAGTCGCCGAGGCGGTGATGGGGGCGGCTGTAATGGTGGCGGCAGCGGCGGCGGCGACTCGGCTGCTACCGGGGCCAACGGTGGCGGCAGCGGCGGCGGCGGCTCAGCTGCTACCGGGGCCCCCTCCGGATTCCGTGGACTCTCTGGCGCTGGCTCCGCTGTCGGTGCTTGCGGTCGATCGGATGATGGGGCAGGGCGGCATCTCCCGGTAACTCGATCTCTCTATCGGGGTCTTGACGCCTCCGGAGCTGGTCGATGTGTTTGCGGAGGACCCGGTCCCCATCGGTTAGGACCTCGTATGACACTGGCCCGGTGGGTTTTAGGATGCGCCCTGCCACCCACTGCGGCCCCGCTCCGTAGTTCCGGAAGTAGACAGGGTCTCCCGGTAGGAAGCTCCGGGCGCCTCCCTGTTCTCGACCAGCTTTCTCTCGGGGGCTCGGTCCGGGTGGAGTCTGTCTAATAAAGTGGTAGGGCGGCGGCCCATCATAGTTCTGCGGGGCAGTGTCCGGAGATGGGGTTTGGGGTGGTGCGGTATGTGAGAAGGAAGCGGGCCAGCCGGAACTCCCAGTCCCCCCCGTTATGCGGCTCAGGGCCTCTTTGGCGGTGCGTACCGTCCTCTCCGCCTGTCCATTAGTTGCCGGGTGGAAAGGCGCGGATCGTATGTGCCTGATGAGGTTCCTTTCGAGGAACGCTTGAAACTCCGCAGATGTGAATGCTGCCCCGTTGTCCGACACGATTGTGTCGGGTAACCCGTGCGTTGCAAATATCTTCCGCAGGGCCCTTATTGCCGCCTTGGTAGAGGTGGTAGACACTGGGCTTATTTCCACCCATTTTGAATAAGAGTCTACCGTTACCATGAACTGGAGCCCCTGGAACGGCCCCGCAAAGTCTATGTGCAGGCGTGACCACGGCTTGTGGGTAGACTCCCAGCTTTGGGTTGGCGCTCTCGGTGGATTGGGGCGGACCTCCTGACATCGTGTGCACCCTCTGACCCAAGATTCAATTTCTGCGTCCACCCCGGGCCACCACACGTAGCTCCTTGCCAGAGCTTTCATTCGTACGATGCCCGGGTGGGCCTCGTGCAGCGTTTCTAGCACCCCTTGTCTCATGGGCCCCGGAATGATCACCCTGTCTCCCCATAGTAAACACCCTTTCAATGCGGACAGCTCTTCCCGCCTGGCCTTGTACGCTGTGAACTCTGGCCCTGTCTGTTCCGCTGGCCACCCCTCACCACCCAGTTTAGGACCCGGGAGAGAATGGGATCTCGGGACGTGCGGGCGGCCACATCTGCAGCCTGAAGGGGGGTTGGCAGTTCCTCCATCAGCAAGACAGCGGGGGCTGGGGCCGGATCTTCCCCTGTCTGCGGCAGCGGTAGGCGGCTCAAGGCGTCGGCATGACCCAGCGCCTTGCCCGGCCGATGCTCCAGGCGGTATTGGTAACCCGCTAAAAATAAGGACCAGCGCAACACCCGGGGCGACAAAACTTGCGGCGTTTGTTTGTCCGCCGCGAACAGTCCCAGGAGCGGCTTATGATCTGTTACGAGCGTGAAGGGCCGCCCGTACACAAAATTGTGGAATTTTTTTACCCCCGCCACCAGTGCCAAGCCCTCCCTGTCGATTTGGGCGTAGTTCCGCTCCGCGGGGGACAGCGTGCGGGAGTAGTAAGCCACCGGGACCTCCCTCCCATCCGTTAGCTTGTGTGCCAAGACTGCCCCGACCCCATACGGTGATGCGTCGCATGCCAGGATGACCGGGAGCTTTTCATCAAAGTGCGCGAGTACTGCGTTTGAAATCAAGAGGACTTTCCCCCCGAAACGCCGCCTCCTCCCTCGCTCCCCATGCCCAAGGTGTCGCCTTATCCAGCAGCCTGTGTAGGGGTTCGGCCACGGCGGCTTTGTGTGGGAGAAAGGAATGGTAAAAGTTCAGGAGGCCTAAGAACGCCTGGAGCTCGGCCTTGGACTTCGGGGCGAGGGCCTCCACGATGGCCTTCACTTTGTCCCTCGCCGGATGCAGGCCTGATGCGTCTACCCGGTATCCCAAGAACTCTACTTCCGGCACCCCGAGGAGGCACTTTTCCCGCTTCACTTTCAGCCCCGCGGCTTGGAAGCGTTCCAATACAGTTCGGAGGCGGGCGGCGAAGCTTTCCGGGGTGGTCGCGGCGATGAGGACGTCGTCGAAGAACGGCGTCACTCCAGGGATCCCTTTTAACAAATCGTCCATTAGATTTTGGAAGATCCCTGGGGCCACACTGACCCCGAACTGCAGCCTCTTCACCCGGAAAGCTCCCCGGTGGGTCACTATGGTCTGTGCCTCGGCCGTGGCCTCATCTACCGGGAGTTGCTGGTACGCCTGTGCGAGATCCAGCTTTCCAAATATGCGCGCCCCTGCCAGTGTTGCTAGGACATGGCTGACCACTGGTACGGGGTATGCGTGCGCCTGGAGTGCCTGGTTAATAGTGCACTTATAATCCGCGCAGATGCGGATCTCCCCGTTTGGCTTGACGGGTGTCACTATCGGTGTCTCCCATCTAGCGTTCGGGACGGGCTCTAAGACTCCCTGGGCCACCAGCCGGGAGCTGGCGAAACACTGCCAAGCTTCGCTCTCTGATCTCAGGACACAACAGAGGCCTTCCCCTGATGTTGCCTCCTCTAGTATTTTGGGGTGGGAGAAAAATTTCTCTTGGTCAACTCCACCCAGTGTTCCCTCTGAGTTTAGTGTGAGCTAGCTCACCGTTTTTTAGCCTCCGGCTCACACATTTTTGTCTCAGCCCAGGAAGGAGGGCTCCAGAGCAAACTAATTCATGCAGTAGCCAAATTGCTCGCTCACAACTTTAATGCCAGTCGCTCACAAAGTAGAATTTCTGCTCATAAGACCCCAGCTTTGAGAGAACATTGACTCCACCCCATGCATCATTTGATAAACCTCTATCATGTCCCCCCCCTTAGTCATCTCTTTTCCAAACCGAGAAGTCCCAGAGACTCTCCAGCCGTTCCTCCCAGGGAAGGGGCTCTAACCCCCTTATCCTCTTGGCCGCCCTCCTCTGTACTTTTTTCCAGCTCTGCGATGTCCTCTTGGAGATACAGCGACCAGAACTGCACACAGTATCCCAAATGAGGCTGCACCACAAATCTATGCGGTGTTATGTATTGGGCTGGAATCTCCCAGGTCTGTCCATAAGAGACCGACCGAGCTGGGAGCTTTGGAACAAGAGACCACCAGGATTCTAGAGGCAACCAATGAGGAGGCAATGTGATGTAAATAGGGTGTGTTTGCGTGTGGTTTTTGCATGCTCCTTAAACTGGAAAAGAATAAGCTCACCAAAGAAAATCACTCTTCTATCATTCTAACACACTTCGTTGTACTTATATAACAAATTCCCTGAATTAAAACAATGTTCATTCTTGTGTGATGTGCATTTCATGGACATAAGCAAAGCCAGTAAATAGTAACATAAATATGAAACAAAACCATGCAAAATCTTGATATAGTTGTTCTTAACACTGTTTTGGCTAGGCTTCTGGAATGTTTATTCTTTAAGACGCCCTGAGGGAGTCGTGAAGGGCACAAAGCGGATTGAAAAGTCCACGTTTTCCAAGTTCCCGCAACAGTATTTATCACTCCTTCATTTGGAAACATGTAGGATCCCAGAAATGTAAGAGATAAAGAGAACGCGCTTTTCCCAGAGCTTTGGGAAGACATTAGAAAGAGGTTGGGTCGATCCACATTATTGTCTTTCATGCAAAGTGCTAGGTCAAGAGATTGGTGACAAACACCAACAGAGTGACAGAGTTGGAAAAGACATACGGAACCGCTGTTTAGTCCCTAGGAAAGCCCGTTCTCTTTTATCTCTTACATTCTTGGATCCTACATGTTTCCAAATGAAGGAGTGATAAATACTGTTACGGGAACTTGAAAAATGAGGGCTTTTCAGTCTGCTTTGTTGATTTCACAGCTCCCATAGTACGTTTTAAAAAATAAACATTCCAGGAGCATAGCCAAAACAGCGTTAAGAACAACTATATCAAGATTTTGCATGGTTTTGTATTGTATTTATGTTACTATTTACCATGGCTTTTTTTGTAGAAAAAGCCCTGCAGGGATTCATTAGCATAATAGGCCACACCCAACAGCAGGAACTCATTAGCATATTAGGCCACACACACCCGTGTTACCAGAAGTGTGGTCATCCAGCCACACCCTCCTTTTGTTTCTTATTCTGTTTATCTTGTTTGTTGTCAAAACCCAGGGCTTTTTTGTAGCAGGAACTCTTTTGCATTTTAGGCCACACACCCCTCATGTAGCCAATCCTAATGAGTTTCTGCTGTTGGGTGTGGCCTGTTATGCTAATGAGTTCCTGTTGGGCGTGGCCAACTCGGGAGCCAGCCGGAACGCCGTTCCTGTGCGTTCCTGCCCCGAAATAGCCCTGCTATTTACTGGCTTTGCTTATGTCCATGAAGTGCACTTCAGACAAGAATGAATGTTGTTTAATACAGGAAATTTGTTATATAAGTACAACGAAGTGTGTTAAAATGATAGAAGAGTGATTTTCTTTGGTGAGCTTATTTTTTCCTATTGTATTCACACCAAAGCCTGTCTCGTTTTTGCTACTTAAACAGGGCAGTCTTCAGTTTCGTTCCGGAAACCACTCAGTTAAGTAGAGCTGTTCACTGCGATGCATCTCGAACCCAGTATTTTACAACAGGGACATCGCGGGATCGGCTGTTTTATTCTCAGTCCCTTCCCTAATCATCTCTAATGAAGAAGAGCTTGCCTTTTTCACTGCTGCAGCACCCTGGGTTGATGCTGTCATTAGCTATCCGCTAGGACCAATGCTTCCTCTAAACTATGGGGTCTTGCGAGCAGAAATCCTACTTTGTGAGCTACTGGTATTAAAGCAGTGAGCGAGCGATTTGGCTGCTGCATAAATTACTTTGCTCTGGAGCCCTCCTTCCTGAGCTAAGGCAATAATGCGTGAGCTGGAGGCTAGAAAACTGTGAACTGGCTCACACAAACTCAGCTTAGAGGGAACACTGCTTGCAAGCCATGCTCCCTCCAAGCTGTGGGGTCTTATGAGCAGAAATTCTGCTTTGTGAGCTACTGGCATTAATGAATGAGTGATTTGGCTGCTGCATCGATTAGTTTGCTCTGGAGCCCTCTTTCCTGAGCGAAGACAAATATGCATGAGCCAGAGGCTAAAAAACTGTGAGCTAGCTCACACGAACTCAGCTTAGAGGGAATACTGGCCACAGCCCCAAGGTCTTTCCCCGTCTCAGTCTTAGCAGATTCAGACCCCATCCGCTTATTTTTGACGTCGGGATTTCTTGTCCCAGTATGCAATTGGAAAGCTTATCCTTTCCCCGTGCAGATTTTAATTTTATTTCTTTTTAAAGTTCAAAGCCCCCGGGGGCCCTGGATGGAGGATGACCCAGAGACTTTGCCCTTTTGCTCAGCAAAAGTATTATTTTGGAGGCTCACCCCCCCCCCAGTTCTGCATGTCAGTCCTTCTGGCGGATACTTTGCTCTGGCTTCTCGGCCAGCTGTGAGCTCAGCCGTAGCCCACTGGTGACAAATTTGCTGTGTTAATTCCCTTTAATAAGCTACCCATGGGGAGGGAGGGAGAGAGAGAGAGAGAGAATATTGGCCGAATCTGCGTTTGTCTTTCCCACCGCCAGCGTCCCCGCCTTTTGACTCTGTCTTCAAAAAAGCTGTCCACATTTGGTGTCGTTTTCACACCTCAACAGTGCTAGCATACTTTTGCATGTCCACACATGTTTATCGCCCTGTCATTGCACCTCCACGCTGCTTTAAAAAGAATCTTCTCCAAACAACTCTTCAAACAAGCATAGAGCAAGACGGCGTCACAGCAGCACGCAACTGATTTAGAAATGAGAGAGAAGAGAGAGAGAGAGAAGGAGAGAGAGAGAGGATGACCCAGGCCAAAGGTGTCCCACAGTGCAGTCCTCATAGAGAAGGGGTTCAGCTACCCCCTTTCCCTCTCCCGAGTGGTGCTCATCTGCACGCAAAAAGGAGGGAGGGAAGGCAGGAGGGAGAAACAGAAGAGGCAGCCAGCAAAAACTCCTTCACTTGCAAGAGCACCAAAAACCCGGAGCCAAGGCCCAAAATGATCATTATTTGCTAGGAAACCGTCTGGCAGGCTGCAGACCAACAACTGTGCATCCCTCCAGAGGGGGAAGAGGAGAGAGGCGCTGTCCAAAAAGCAAAAATGGCCAAGTGAGCATGCACTTCAAAACCGGCGGGGGGGAGGAGAACAGCGAGGGTCTTCCGACATCTTAAAAGTTTTAGGGCGCTCAAGTGTCCCCCTGACATCCCCTGAGCTCATTTCAGGGCCCTGTGAAGGAAGGAATGTCTCGTCTGCGTGTGTGACAGGCAGCATCGCAACGCTACGAAGCCGTGACTCCGCAAAGGCATTTGGCTCAGCGGGAAGGCTGGCTTTGAGAATCCGTCCTGCTGGAATGCTCGGAACAGGCTGGCTGGATCGAGGCAGCAAACACCGAGGCTTTTATCAGCGTTCCGCTTCCAAGCCAAATGCCTCTGGGAGTTTGCGAACAGAATGTAAACAGGGAGGGCCGCTCCCTGTTCGTCTCCCCAGAATCGGGGATTCAGAGCTAGGACTGAGGCTTTCCTTAGCTGCGGTGGGAAATGCCCATTTAAGCTGTCCCGTGTCTCGTAGTTGTGGGCGCCACAAGTTAATCATGCACGGTGTGAAGAAGGGATTCCTCTCTGTTGCCCCAAATCTCCTGCAAAGCGATGTATTCTTGCTGGCGATCCCTGGCCTAGAAATGCCCGGCTGTCCACGACCAAGGCCTTCTCGGTCCTGGCCCCAATCTGGTGGATTTCTCTGCCAAATAACACCAGGGCCCTGCGGTTCTAACTGTTGCTTCTTGACCCTTATACAGGTTTCTCAGGAGACATGTGAGGTGGTCCGGTACTCCCATCTCTTTAAGAACCTGCCATAGTTTATCGTGATCCACACAATCAAAGGCTTTAGCATAGTCAATGAAGCAGAAGTAGATGTTTTTCTGGTACTCTCTTGCTTTCTCCATAATCCAGCGAATGTTGGCAATTTGATCTCTAGTTCCTCTTCCTCTTCGAAACCCAGCTTGTACTTCTGGCAGTTCTCTATTCACGTGCTGTTGGAGCCTAGCTTGTAGGATCTTGAGCATGACCTTGCTAGCGTGTGAAGTGAGTGCAATTGTGCGATAGTTTGGACATTCCTTGACTTTGCCCTTCTTTGGGATTGGAATATACACTGACCTTTTCCAATCCTGTGGCCACTGTTGTGTTTTCCAAATTTGTTGGCAAATTGAGTGCAGCATTTTAACAGCATCTCCACAGGGCCTGTAAGGCAGAGATGTTTCACCAGGCTTTTGGTTGAGGGCAGCAACGGTTGGTTGTACTGGCTGGCACCCTTCCCCTCCCACCCCCCGTATATTTTGTTTTAAATTCCCTCTCCCCCTTCCCACTAAATTGCTAAGCAGTCCAGAATTGGAACAGAAATTTGTAAGTCGCCACCTTGGAGCCTTGCATTCTGGTTTTAGTCCTTATCAACTATATATGGATATTTTAAAACCTGTCTCTTGTTTTATGGCATTTTGCCCCTTGTACATCGCCCAGAGCCCGGTGCAAGCTAGGATATGGCGATTAATAAATCAAATTAATAACAATAACAACAACAATATCAATAACAACCAGGGGTCAGCTCGTAGAAAAAGAGGTGCAGGAGCTCATTAGCATAACTCATTAGCATAACATTTGCATATGCCACACCCCCTGACATCACTGGAAGTGTGTCAGAAGGCAATACTTATCGCTCAGGCTCCACTGGACTGTTTTGGATTGCTAGCTACGGGCGGTGGGGGAAACCCACAGATCTGCGCTCAAAGAGGAAGGAGAGCTTGTATCGAGGGCCAGCTCACAGCAGTGCTCCGCTGGGTCGGCCAACGGGCCAGGAAAGGTGAGGGGGGGCTGCTGGGAGCAGGGGGCGGGCTTGCTGCATGTGCCCACCCCCTGGGCTCTTTACTGCCGGAGCTTTGCTCCTGTGTGCTCCTGCAGGAAATGAGCCCGGATAACAACAATAACAAAACAACAATAATAGTAACAAAAAAAAGTTTGAACTCACTTTGACTGTGGATGTCAACTGTCCAGCGACTGTACAGTGGCGGATTCGCAGTGACGTGTTTGAATCACATCTCTTCTGGCGGCTGAAGAGGTCAATCCCAGGAGGACGAGAGTTTGTCAGAAATACGAATGACAGTGCTAAGTGGATTAAACAAAAACAACCAGAAATTTAAACTGGCCAGTTCTGTTTAGGTTTGCAAGTGATGACTGCATTTTTTTTTTTAAACCCACACTAATGGAAGTGACGGAAAAATCCGATGGATGAGAGGCTGTTAAAAGAACGGATGAGGAAGAGAGATTGCACACACGGCACTTGGCTTGGAATTTATATCCTTTCCCCACAGTTATCACAGAGAATCTAGGCAATGTCCCTTGCAGTCCAGTGTTTTCCATGCTGGCCTTCCATTTTTTCCCTCAGAACTGGTTTGGGGTGATAGTTCTGGCTTAGAATGGAGATGCTGGGCTAGCCTGTCCTTTGAGACTGGGCAAAAGCACTATTGATACATCAGGCAGGGTGAGCGGGAAACCCACCCACCCCAGTTGTGCTGCTGTTATAAGATGTCTCGCAATACAGCCTCCTTTCCAATTATTTGCAAACTGTGGGATTTCAAAGAGAGAACGCAGTTGGGGAGAATTTAATTAGAGAGCCAGTTATGCCAACAGGATGAACTCACTCATTTTTCTCTTGCTTGTAAACGTGGGAACTTCTAAAAATTGCTTCCATTCTGTTGGTTCACAATAGTGACATAGCGCAAGTGATATATCGCAAAAAACCCCACTCCTACGTTAAAAATTGACCGGAGGGCCAGCAAAGCAAGCATCACGGACTGAAGTCACCATATGCATGATGAAGCGGCTTTATACTGAATCCGACCCGCTCGGTCCATCGAGATCTTTTACTTTGCTTCTTGCCAGGGGTCATTTCGTAGAAAAAGAGGTGTAGGAGCTCATTAGCATAACTTATTTGCCTATGCCACACCCCCTGACATCACTGGAAGTGTATCAGAAGGCAACACCCATTGCTCAGGCTCCACTGGACTGTTTTGGATCGCTAGCTATAGGCGGGGGGAAACGCGCAGATCTGCCCTCACAGAGGAGGGAGAGTTTGTACCTGAATAAACCTTGGTCTTAAAGGTGCCACTGGACTTTTTTGGATGGCTGGCAAGCACAGGAAAGTGCGTGGCTGCTCGTGAGTTGAGGAGGGAGGGGCGGAGGCTGCACATGGCCTCGAGCAGGTAGGGGGCTGCTGGGAGCAGGGGGTGGGGCTTGCTTCTTGAGCCTGCCCCCTGAGCTTCTTACTGCCGGAGCTTTGCTCCTGTGCGCTCCTGCAGGAAATGAGCCCTGCTTCTTACTGTTTTAACAACCTTCGGCTGCGATCACTCACACTAAACAATCAATGCACTTTCGAATTGGATTTTGCCAGTTCACACCAGTAAAATCCAGGGTGATTCGGCGTTGGCTTTTCCCTCTGTTGTTTTACCAAACCCACGCTGGAACAGAAATTCCCCTCTGCATTGCATGCTGCTTTCACCTTTTTTGGTCATTGGGTTTTACAGTACCTTCTGCGGTGGCTCAAGTGGTTAAAACACTGAACTGCAGGCTGTGGAAGGTCAGTAGTTCAGCAGTTCAAGTCCCGTGAGTGCCGCATGATGGGGTGAGCTCCCATCTCTAGTTCCAGCTCCTGCCAACCTAGCAGTTCGAAAGCAAGAAATTGCAAGTAGATAAATAGGTACCACTTTGGTGGGAAGGTAACAGCGTTCCGTGCGCCTTGGTGTTTAGTCATGCCGGCCACATGACCACGGAAATGTCTTTGGACAGCGCTGGCTCTTCGGCTTGGAAACGGAGATGAGCACCGCAACCCTAGAGTCGGATTCGACTGGCTTTCGAGCAAGGGAACCTTTGCCTTTACCTTTACTACACTACATGCCGCTTTCGATTTCTTTGATCATCGGGTTTTATGGTACCTCCTGCATAGATTTGTGGCCATTCAGGGAAATGTCACAGTCAGTACGGCGTTGCCCTGGGGTATCTGAAAATGGTTTTGAGCTGCACCTTTTGCCAGTCTAGTGTAGTGGTTAAGCACGCGGACTCTAATCTGGAAGAACTGGGTTTGAGTCCCCACTCCTCCACTTGCACCTGCTGGATGACCTTGGGCAAGCCATAGTTCTATCAGAGCTGTGCTTGAGAAAGAGCAGTTTCTGTCAGAGCTCTCTCGGCCCCACCTGCTTCACAAGGTGTCTGTTGTGGGGAGGGGAAGGGAGAGGAGTCTGTAAGCTGCTCTGAGACTCCCTTGGGTAGTGAAGGGCAGGATATGATGCAGAATCGGAAAGTGCACTCAAAGTGAAGTGGATTATTAGTCATCAACAGCAAATCCTCATCCCGCGGGAGGAGAACCTAAAAGTTAGTTATCATGGAACTGAACAACAGCTGCCAGAAATTTTGCCACACACAGTTTGTTTATCACTGAGTACTAGCCAGGATAATTTCGCTTCTGGAGAAAGAGAGTTCTGAGTAAATAATGGGGAGATATATTCGAGCTGTTGGTCCTGAGACTTTAGGGCAATCAGTCCATCGAGATCAGTCTTGTCTGCTCAGACTGGCAGCCGCTATCCAGGGTCTCAGGCAGAGGTCTTTCCCATCGCCTCCTGCCTGGTCCTTTTCAACTGGAGATGCCGGGAACTGAACCTGGGACCTTTTGTGTGCCAAGCAGAGGCTCTGCCACTGAGCCACAGCCCCTCTTTACAGCTCTCCAGGGTCTCAGGTGGAGGTCTTTCCCATCCCCTCCTGCCTGGTCTTTTTGAACTGGAGATGACGGGGACTGAACCTGGGACCTTCTGCATACAGCGGCTCTGCCACTGAGCCATGGCCACTCCCCAAATGGGCAATGAGCTACAGCCTCTCACCACAACACTTCCCTTTTTTTACATTAACAGAAGAGGGAAAAAGACAATTTTTTTTTTAACAATTTTCTCAAAGGCGTTTCTACATTTGGACAAGAAGAAGAAGAAGAAGAAGAAGGAGGAGAAGAAGAAGAAGAGGAGGAGGAGGAGGAGGAGGAGGAGGAGGAGGAGGAGGAGGAGGAGGAGATTGGATTTATACCCCACCCTTCACTACCCGAGGGAGTCTCAGAGCGGCTTACAAACTCCTTTCCCTTCCCCTTCCCACAACAGACACCCTGGGAGGTAGGTGGGGCTGAGAGAGCTTTGACAGAAACTGCTCTTTTTCAAGGACAGCTCTTATCAGAACTATGGCTTGCCCAAGGTCATCCAGCAGGAGGAGTGGGGAATCAAACCTGGTTCTCCCAGGTTAGAGTCTGCGGACTTAACCACTACACCAAACTGGCTCTGATAAGGCACAGAGAAGATCTTGCATAGTTCTGGAATTCTGAACTCGGTAACGAAGTTCTATCCCTAAAACATGACCCCCCTGCACTGTTGTTGTTGTTCAGTCGCACAGTCGAGTCCGACTCTTCGCGACCCCATGGACCAGATTACGCCAGGCCCTCCTGTCTTCCGCTGTCTGCGGAAGTTTGCTCAATTTCATGTTCGTTGCATCGATGACACTGTCTAACCATCTCATCCTTTGCCATCCCCTTCTTCTTTGGCCTTCAATCTTTCCCAGCATCAGGGTCTTCTCTAGTGAATGCTCCCTTCTCATTGGGTGGCCAAAATATTTGAGCTTCAGCTTCAGGATCTGCACTGACCCACCGCTAAAAGTGGGGAGGAGGGGGAGGGAGGTTGGCTTTCTCAGCTACCTCTCTGGTGACCAGTCCGAGAGGGGCCGGCAACCCGTCCCAGTTTCGCTTTGGAGACTGGGAAGGGGGGGTGGCAGAGTTCTAATGGGAATGATACTTGAACTGAAAGTCACAGCTCAAAATGTCAAGCCTGAAGGGCAACAGAAAGATGTAATCAGGCGCTGTACACAAAAACGGGAAAAGATATAACAATGTATCCTCACAACGAGACAACTAGAACATGTACAAAGTGCAAAATAGGGGTTTCTATCCAGATTGCCCGTTGAGCGTATACTGTGTATCATTAGGATAAGTAAGGGAAATTGTCTGTGAGATAACACGAATATTGTAAATTCATTCAACGACGAATAAGGAACGAGAGGCACAAGATTGTTAATATGGTCCCGTTCGGATGAAGTCCTTATGAAACAAATAGATATTCTGGAGAACTTTGTCAACTACGACGCCAACGATTGTATATGGCCCCCTTTTTGTACTTTATACACTTAGAGAACCTGGTACTTTAGATCATATTCTACGATGCTGCCCCCTTTACTCACATCTCCAACGACTTCTGATTAAGCCTTTACTGCCTAGGGCTAATGCTGACAGTGCAATTACGTTTCTTTTAGCTGATAAGTCACCAGAAGTCACTGTACAGACTGCTGATTTTCTGCCTAAGATTTTGGTAGCAAGGAACTATTCCTAATATTGGTGTTTTAAGACTTATAGGTGTGATTTTACCTTGACAAAGTTTCATCTTCTTGATTTTATATGCCAATAAAGGTTGCGAGCGAGTGTGTGTTAATATGGTCCCGTTTGGATGAAGTCCTTACGAGATGAGTAGATCTTCCGGAGAACTTTGTCAACTACAATGACTATGATGGTCTATGGACCCCTTTTTGCACTTTATACGTGTTCAAGTTATCTTGTTGTGAGGGTATATTGTTATGCCTTTTCCCATTTTTGTGTATAGCTCCTGATTATGGCTTTCTGTTGTCCTTCGGCCTTAGAGTTCTAATGGGAACAGAGTGCCACGTTCATGCCGTGGGGGAAGGGTGGCTCTAGTTCCACTCTGTTCCAGTATTTAGGAAATGATGCGTCTCCCTTACGTCCTGACCGAGAATTAAGATGACAGGGAGACACACTCCTGGCAGTCCCGCCAATCAATGAAGCTCACCTGATGAGCACACAAGACATGGCCTTTTCGGTACCAGCCCCACCGTTATGAAACACCCTCCCCAGGGAGGTGTGCCTGGCCTCCTTCACTGTCAATCTTCAGGAGGCAGCTGAATTTAGGACTGCATTTGATTGATTTAGTTTTGTGGGTTTTTCAGCAGTCCTAACTGGAGTTTCAAAATTGCGATTCATTACTGTGTTTTTGTAATCGTTGTTCTATTCATGGGGTTTTCACTGAGTCTGTAATCATCGTTTTATTTTATATTCTAAGCCGTCTTGAGTTCTGCGAAGGAGAAAGGTGGCTAATAAACGTTCTAAATGAATTTTTAAAAACTGTGTGTGGAAGAGGGCGATTCTGCATCCTTCCACATTTTCTCAACACTGAGGAAAAGGTGCAGCTCAAAACCACATTCAAATACCCCGGGGCAACGCTGTACTGGCTGCAAAGTCACCCCTGAACGGCCATAAATCTATGCCAAAGGCACCATAAAACCCGATGATTAAAGGAAGTGAAAGCAGCATGAAATGCAGAGGGTACCATAAAACCCAATGGTCAAAGGAAGTGAAAGCGGCATGCAATGCAGAGGGTACCATAAAACCCGATGATCAAAGGAAGTGAAAGCGGCATGCAATGCAGAGGGTACCATAAAAGCCGATGGTCAAAGGAAGTGAAAGCGGCATGCAATGCAGAGGGTACCATAAAACCCGATGATCAAAGGAAGTGAAAGCGGCATGCAATGCAGAGGGTACCATAAAACCCGATGATCAAAGGAAGTGAAAGCGGCATGCAATGCAGAGGGTACCATAAAAGCCGATGGTCAAAGGAAGTGAAAGCGGCATGCAATGCAGAGGGTACCATAAAACCCGATGATCAAAGGAAGTGAACGCGGCATGCAATGCAGAGGGTACCATAAAACCCGATGGTCAAAGGAAGTGAACGCGGCATGCAATGCAGAGGGTACCATAAAACCCGATGGTCAAAGGAAGTGAACGCGGCATGCAATGCAGAGGGTACCATAAAAGCCGATGGTCAAAGGAAGTGAAAGCGGCATGCAATGCAGGGTACCATAAACCCGATGGTCAGAAGTGAACGCAGCATGCAATGCAGAGGGTACCATAAAACCCGATGATCAAAGGAAGTGAACGCAGCATGCAATGCAGAGGGTACCATAAAAGCCGATGGTCAAAGGAAGTGAACGCGGCATGCAATGCAGAGGGTACCATAAAAGCCGATGGTCAAAGGAAGTGAACGCGGCATGCAATGCAGAGGGTACCATAAAACCCGATGATCAAAGGAAGTGAAAGCGGCATGCAATGCAGAGGGTACCATAAAAGCCGATGATCAAAGGAAGTGAACGCGGCATGCAATGCAGAGGGTACCATAAAAGCCGATGATCAAAGGAAGTGAACGCAGCATGCAATGCAGAGGGTACCATAAAAGCCGATGGTCAAAGGAAGTGAACGCGGCATGCAATGCAGAGGGTACCATAAAAGCCGATGGTCAAAGGAAGTGAACGCGGCATGCAATGCAGAGGGTACCATAAAAGCCGACGGAAGTGAAAGCGGCTGCAATGCAGGGTACCAAAGGTGGAAGTGAAAGCGGCATGCAATGCAGAGGGTACCATAAAAGCCGATGGTCAAAGGAAGTGAACGCGGCATGCAATGCAGAGGGTACCATAAAAGCCGATGGTCAAAGGAAGTGAACGCGGCATGCAATGCAGAGGGTACCATAAAAGCCGATGGTCAAAGGAAGTGAACGCGGCATGCAATGCAGAGGGTACCATAAAAGCCGATGGTCAAAGGAAGTGAAAGTGGCATGCAATGCAGAGGGTACCATAAAAGCCGATGGTCAAAGGAAGTGAACGCGGCATGCAATGCAGAGGGTACCATAAAACCCGATGATCAAAGGAAGTGAAAGCGGCATGCAATGCAGAGGGTACCATAAAACCCGATGGTCAAAGGAAGTGAAAGCGGCATGCAATGCAGAGGGTACCATAAAACCCGATGATCAAAGGAAGTGAAAGCGGCATGCAATGCAGGGTACCATAAAACCTGATGATCAAAGGAAGTGAACGCAGCATGCAATGCAGAGGGTACCATAAAACCCGATGATCAAAGGAAGTGAAAGCGGCATGCAATGCAGAGGGTACCATAAAACCCGATGATCAAAGGAAGTGAAAGCGGCATGCAATGCAGAGGGTACCATAAAAGCCGATGGTCAAAGGAAGTGAAAGCGGCATGCAATGCAGAGGGTACCATAAAAGCCGATGGTCAAAGGAAGTGAAAGCGGCATGCAATGCAGAGGGTACCATAAAAGCCGATGGTCAAAGGAAGTGAACGCGGCATGCAATGCAGAGGGTACCATAAAAGCCGATGGTCAAAGGAAGTGAACGCGGCATGCAATGCAGAGGGTACCATAAAAGCCGATGGTCAAAGGAAGTGAAGCGGCATGCAATGCAGAGGTACCATAAAACCCGATGATCAAAGGAAGTGAAAGCGCATGCAATGCAGAGGGTACCATAAAAGCCGATGGTCAAAGGAAGTGAAAGCGGCATGCAATGCAGAGGGTACCATAAAACCCGATGATCAAAGGAAGTGAAAGCGGCATGCAATGCAGAGGGTACCATAAAAGCCGATGGTCAAAGGAAGTGAAAGCGGCATGCAATGCAGAGGGTACCATAAAAGCCGATGGTCAAAGGAAGTGAAAGCGGCATGCAATGCAGAGGGTACCATAAAAGCCGATGGTCAAAGGAAGTGAACGCGGCATGCAATGCAGAGGGTACCATAAAAGCCGATGGTCAAAGGAAGTGAAAGCGGCACACAAAGCAGAGGGGAATTTCTGTTCCAACGTGGGTTTGCTAAAACAACGGAGGGAAAAGCCAATGCAGAACCGCCCAGAATCTCAGAGAGCAAAGGATGCATAGGCAAGAATTGGTCTGATGCGGTGAGACACGTGCCGCTTACCGATCCACCAAGCCAGGAGTAGCCAGAACACTGTTCAGAGGCCGAGCCGAGCTGGTGGTGGGAGCAAGAAATCGATGACAACCCTTCTTCCTCCTTTCATTTAGCTGAATTCCTGGGCACGGCTTCTTCCAGCTGCAGCTCCAGTGCTGGTCCTTGGTCAGAGAGAGAGAGATCAGCCATTAGTGTGTCGACTGCACCTGCCTCCGTTGCTTGTTCCGCATCAGCACATCCCCGCTTGCGTCCCCCCTGCGTGGCTGGCATCCGTGCGCCAGAATAGCTGGGTTGCCAGCTGCACCTGGACTTCCTCATGCTGCCCTTCCCCCATACAACGATGTCCAGGTTTTCCCAACTCCTTTCGAAACATTTATTTTATTTATTATTTTATTTATTAAGCTAGTAATAAGGCCCGTTGCAGAAAGAAATGCAACTAGAAAGAGGGCCCGGAAGAGTGCTCTGGCCTGCATTGGCCCCCCTTCCCCCCACCTCGAGTGCCATGGCCAGACCACCGCTGCTGTGGGCGGCCCTGTCCTCCACCTCAGTGGAGGTCCCACCCTGACTCTGGCTGCGTGTCTTTTCTGTCCTCCTCCCTCCCCCCCCCTGTGCCTTGCAGCCATTTTAAACAGCATGAGGTGGGCAATGGAGCTGGTGTGTGCGGCGGACCCAGTTCGAGCGGCCAGAGCTATGGAGGAGAGGTGAGCGGCAGGGGTGGCAGCGGCGAGAGGGGGGAAACGGCCGCTGCATGCTGGGTCCTTGCTCCATGTATGGGGTGTGCGAGGGATGGAGGAGGCCGTGGGAGAGGACTGAAGCGAGGACCCCCTCCCCACCCCCGATGCTGCATGTGAGACGGAGGGAAGGAGGCCCCAGCCATCACAAGCCCCGCGGAGAGTCCCGTCCATCCCTTCCATTGGCTCCGAGCACACTGAGCTGGAGACGGTGGTGGCCGCTTCTGTGGGTGGGACCCCACAGCCCAGGCAGCCAATGCAGCCAGTGCCTTCTGAGTGGCAGTTCAGGCAGCCAACTGATTTTGGCGCGCATCGAATCTTGCCACTCCAAAACAGAATTATTATACAGGAGAGATTTCTACCCACCGTAGCAGGCTCAGGGTGGCTTACAGAAACACAACACAGCTAAAACTGAACTAAGTAAAATCATGACAATATAAATATAGAACATTCCAAAGCGCTAGTGCTAAAAACAGTTCATATACAGCGGCAGGCACGAACAGCATCCAGAAAGCTGGTAGTCCGTTCCCATCGCAGTCTGGGTTATATCGGCTGTTGATGTCGATATAGATGTTAATGTTGGGGCCAGAGCCTCGGTTGTGTAATGCGGTTCCCCAGTCGAAGGCTAGGTAGTAACATAGTAAATGAATAAAAAAATCACAAAAGCAGGGGTCTTCAACAGGGTGCCCGTGGGTGCACACAGATTTCCTGGCACCCACTGACACGTTTCCTGGCACCCACCAAGTGTTTTTAGAAAGTTGGCCGTGCAAATTAAAATAATGTTACAGCGGCAGATGCCACCACGGTGTTCGCTTTGTTCTCTTATTCCTCATTGCTTAAAAATTCCTCCTCTTGTCCCCAGCAGTTGGGCTTCCTTTGTGTGTGGCTCCACCTCTCCTAGAATCATAGAGTTGGAAGGGACCTCCAAGGTCATCTAGTCCAACCCCCTGCACAAGGCAGGAAATTCCCAAACACCTCCTCCCCCACACACACCCGCAGTGACCCCTGCTCCATGCCCAGAAGATGGCCAGCAGAACAATCAATCACCATGTATAATTAAACAATTATCGTTTGTTCTTTTAAATATACCACGTGTGAATTTCAGTTATCAGCATGATGGCAAAAATAATTCTACAAAGTAGAGTATACAACTTAGCAGCACATTCAAAATAATAATACAGCTCCTTAATTACAAAAACAATCCAGACAAACGACGGAGTCCTAGTACAATATCCGTTTCCGTGTCCTTCATCAGGTTTGTCCTTCTGTTGTTGTTTTTTCCACAGGCATGAAGTGCTGCAAGCCATATTTCAAAATGCTAATTCTTATACACTTTTTGCTGTGCGCCACGGTGCTTAGTTGCTAAGCGGCGTTCTTCCGTCCTCAGTCTGAGGGAGGCTCAGCCAATTACAATATCCTGTAGACCTTGTCACATTAAAGCCTGCTAGAGGAGCTCCCCAGTCACCAGAAACTAAGCGCTGTAAAGGTAAAGGTAAAGGTCCCCTTGCTCGAAAGCCAGTCGAATCCGACTCTAGGGTTGCGGTGCTCATCCCCGTTTCCAAGCCGAAGAGCCAGCGCTGTCTGAAGACATTTCCGTGGTCATGTGGCCGGCATGACTAAACACCAAGGCGCACGGAACGCTGTTACCTTCCCACCGAAGTGGTCCCTATTTATCTACTTGCAATTTCTTGCTTTCGAACTGCTAGGTTGGCAGGAGCTGGAACTAGAGATGGGAGCTCACCCTGTCATGCGGTACTCTCGGGTCTCGAACTGCTGAACTACTGACCTTCCACAGCCTGCAGTTCAGCGTCTTAACCACTTGAGCCACCGCAGCTGTAGCTGCGCTGTAAGCGCTGTAAGCGCTGTAGCGCACAGCAAAAAAGAATTAGCATTTTGAAATATGGCTTGCAGCACTTCATGCCTGTGGAAAAAACCACAACAGAAGGGCAAACCTGATGAAGGACACGTAAACGGATATTGTACTAGGACTCCGTCGTTTGTCTGGGTTGTTTTTGTAATCAGGAGCTGTATTATTATTTTGAATGGGCTGCTAAGTTGTACACTTTACTTTGTAGCATTATTTTTGCAATCACGCTGATAACTGAAATTCACACGTGGTATATATAAAAAGAACAAACGATAATTGTTTAATTATACACGGTGACTGATTGTTCTGTTGGCTAATTATACACCGTGGTCTTGTTTGTTGTGATCCGTGCCCAGAAGATGGCAAAAAACCTCCAGGGTCCCCAGCCAAAATGGCCTGGAGAAAAACGGCTTCCTGACCCCAAAGTGGCGATCGGCATTTCCCTGGGCGTGGAAGAAAGGGCCCCAAGAACTAAAGCACCGATCCAACCCTTCCTGCCCTCCCTCTCATGATCTGCCTAAATTCACACGATCAGCACTGCTATCAGGCGTCCGTTTAAAGAACTCCAAGGAAGGAGGTTTTGCGCCCACCAATATGTGTCAGAACTCCCAATGGTGCCCAGAGGATTTTTAAAAGCTTGGGGCTGGGGATCCCCCCCCTCCCCCAGCTCTACGACATGGGATAGCCCAGGCTTGGACAGGTCAGACCCTGCAAAGGAAGCCCTCATACATCCTCCAAGCAGACTTCTGGGGAAAGCACCCACCTGAACAAGGCCCACCCGCCTTTCCTCCACACAAGAGGTTGCACGGGGGGTGGTCTGTGTGCATCATCGCGGCGGTCAGCAGGTTCTCCTCCGCTTTGCCACGCAGGGCACGATCTTCTCCTTGCAACTCCACTGCAGCATCCGCAGGAGTTCACGTAGGAAGAGGGGCACGGGCTGCTCCGGGTGGCACTCGCAAGGCCGGCACCGGGCCTGCAGATCTGTGCAGTTCTTCCGCGGCTGCAGCCTGCCCAGGCGGCTGATGAGTCGGGAGAGGATATCCCGGTGCTCTTCCTCCTCTTTCTCGATCACCGTCAGCTCCAAGTTGAAGCATTCCAGGTTCTGGGCGTAGCAGGCGGCCTCCTCCTGAAAGCAAGAACAGCTCTCCACGTGTTAAAACGAGCTCCCATCCCCCCGAAACCCCCCGCCAAAAACAAAGTACAGGATGATGGAGAAGAAGGAGAGATTGGATTTGTACCCCGCCCTTCACTAATTGCAGGCATCTCAGAGGGGCTTACCATCTCCTTTCTGTTCCCCTCCCCACAACAGACACCCTGCGAGGTAGGTGGGGCTCTGACAGCTCTCTGGAGAGCTCTAACCCTAACCTTTGAGACAACAGCTCATGAGAGAACTTGTGACTGACCCAAGGTCACACCAGCAGCTGCATGTAGAGGAGTGGGGAATAGAACCCGGTTCTCCCAGATTAGAGTCCGCGCTCGTAACCACTACACCAAACTGGCTCTCACTGCCTTAAGGAATAAAAGGCCCACTTCTAACGAGAGGAGGCTGATGTAATAAGACTGATTGGTTGAAGAAGGGGAAGAGATTGGATTTATACCCCACCCTTCACTACATGAAGGAGTCTCAGAGCGGCTTACGATTTCCTTTCTCTTCCCCTCCCCGTAACAGACAGAGAGAGCTCTTGCGAGGACTGCCCTTGAGGGAACAGCTCTGAGAGAACTTGTGACTGACCCAAGGTCACACCAGCATCTGCATGAGGAGAAGTGGGGAATCAAACCCATTTCTCCCAGATCAGAGTCCGCGCTCCTAACCACGACACCAGACTAGCTTTCAAACCGCTACACCAAACTGGATGAAGGAGACCGCTGCTTAGTTGGCATCTAAATGTCCCACGATCGGTTAGCCGGTCAGCGATTGGTCTGCCGCATCAATTAGTTTTCACTGGAGCCAACCCTTCCTCGTGGGCACTCCGTGAAATTGCTGAGCGGTCGGGTTAGAATGGATAGTGTGATTGTGTGGTGCTTACCCTGTAATGGCTCTTTCCTGTGTTATGGTTGTTTACCGTTAGCTGACATGGAGTTTTATGGTTATTTATTTATGGTTGTTTTATGTTTTATCTGGTTGTATGGCATTGCTGCCCTTGTTCGCTGCCCTGAGCCCATGTGGAAGGGCAGCATATAAATCGAATTAATAATAATAATAATAATGATGATGATGATGATGATGATGATGATGATGATGATGATGATGATGATGATGATAATAGGAAGTCCTTCTTCACCCAAAAAGTGATCAACACATGGAACTCACTGCCACATGTTTTAAATTGTATGACTCAGTTGTTTAAAATATTATTGTATTTATCGAGAGCCAGTTTGGTGTAGTGGGTAAGTGCGCGGACTCTAATCTGGGAGAACCCGGTTTGATTCCCCACTCCTCCACTCGCAGCTGCTGGATGACCTTGGGCAAGCCATAGTTCTGTCAGAGCTGTTCTTGAAAAAGAGCCGTTTCTGTCAGAGCTCTCTCAGCCCCGCCTACCTCACAGGGTGCCTGTTGTGAGGAGGGGAAGGGGAAGGAGTTTGTAAGCCTCTCTGAGACTCCCTTGGGTAGTGAAAGTTGGGGTATAAATCCAATCTCTTCTTCTTCTCTATCAATGTATGTTTTTATCTATTTATGACGTGATCTGCTTTGAGCCTGCTCACGGGGACGGCAGAATCCAAATCCAAATAAATAAATAAAACATATTTATGTATTTATTCTTTATTAAATTAGATTTACTAGGCCGCCCTTCCCTACAGGCAGGGCTCAGGGCAGCTGGCAACAAAATAACATACAATTAGTACTTTAAATTGAAACCGACAATAAAAATTCCTACAATATACATTCCAGATGGCGGCGGTGGAGGGGGAATTCAGCCCCCCGCCTTGGGGGAGGGGTTAGGAGCAGCATTCCCCCTAAGCTGAGTTAGGGTGAGGTAGCTCGCAGTTTTTAAGCCTCCAGCTCACGCGTTTTTGTCTCAGCTCAGGAAGGAGGGCTCCAGAGCAAACTAATTTATGCATCAGCCAAATTGCTCGCTCAGAACTTTAATGCCAGTAGCTCACAAAGTAGAATTTTTGCTCACAAGGCTTCACAGCTTAGAGGGAGCATTGGTTACGAGGGATGGGGGGAGTCTACGAGTGTGCCGGATGCCATACTATCCCGTCGCCGTCCTCAACCGAATTTGATTCTTTTGTTTCACTCGGGTTTGGTCTCCTTGCCTTAGGCTTATCTGAGCAACAGAACGTCAGGATTTTAAAAATTCCCTAAAACAATTGCGTTAAACTAAATGGCGTCTTGCCCCATTTATGAACCTCGCCCTCGGCGTCTTGCCTATCCTGATCAGCAGACAGGATGCAGAAACGAATCGCCCGGTGCCGGAGGGATCGTCTCATAAAGGAGCGAAAGATTACTTGGCAGGATCCCTTTGGAGAGTCAGACCTGCCCTAAATGGGGAGGGGCTCTTGGACAGGGACAGATTTTTGCTGACCGCTCCCTTCTCACCAGAAGATAACATCGGTAGAAGATACGCACGGTGAAATTTTCTGGAGTGTATAGTTCTGTATCACTGGAGTTGCCCTAAAGGAAAGATATCAACACAGAGAGTATAGTTTCAGAAGGCGGCCGTGTCTGTCTGCAGTAAAAGAGCTTGATTTGAATCCAGTAACACCTTAGAGACCGACAATATTTTTGGGGGTGAGATTTCAAGAGTCAAAGCAGCCATCACCAGATAGCTGACAAAGAGAGATTCAGTTTATTAGTTGCTGTAGATTTTCCGGGTTATGTGGCCGTGGTCAACTACAGCAACGAATGAACTCCGGCCGTGAAAGCCTTCGACAACATAGAGATTCAGGCCCCATCTGCATCTAGCATTTGCTCTGCTGTCTTACCAAACCCACACTGGAACAGAAATTCCCGTCTACATTGCATGCCACTTTCACTTTGATTGAGTGTCGCATTTCATGGCAGTGTCCAGACTGCATGTTGCTTTCACTTCGTTTGATCTTTGGTTTTATGGCGGCTGTCTGCACAGACTTATGGCCATTTTATGGCCATTCGGGGGGTGACTCTGCAGTCAGTACGGTGTTGGCCCAGGGTAGTTGAATGTGGTTTTGAACGGCATCTTTTTCTGTTCCAGTGTGGGTTTGGTAAAAATGCTAAATGCAGATTGGCCCTCAGTTTGGTAGCCATGTGGGTCTGAAGCAGTGGAACAAATTTAGAGCCCAGCGGCACCTTTGAGACCAAACAAAGTTTAATTCTGGGTAGCCGCTTTCGTGTGCATGAAGGTATCTCATGAACTGCGTCGGTCTGAAAGGTGCTGATGGGCTTGAACTTTGACAAAAAGAGAAAGTCAGTGAACCTGGTTTTTCACGTCTTCTTCCCCAAGATATTCCCTTCATTGCATCAAGAACAGCCAGAAGCTTGGTTTTTTTTAATATTATTGACTGAGATCCTGCTTTTCTACCCACCATTGGCTAGCCACGCGATCCATTTTCTCACAACAACCTTGTGATGTAGGCTGAGCCAAGAGGTTTTCGACAGGCCCAGGGTCACTCGGCAAGCTTCCGCGGTAGAAGCGGGGATTCGGACCCAGTTTACACACGGGGTGCCAGGTGAATGAGGGGGCAGGGAAAAGAAGCAGTAGAATGGGCTGTCCCTCTTCAGTCTGCTCATAGAGGGCCGTGTTTTGGAAATCCCTCTGTTTACGGTTGCCAACCCCCCGGCGCTCCAACCTCTGCTTGCTGGGTAAAGGTAAAGGTTCCCTTGCTCGAAAGCCAGTTGAATCCGACTCTAGGGTTTCAAAGCCGAAGAGCCAGCGCTGTCCAAAGACGTTTCCGTGGTCATGTGGCCGGCATGACTAAACACCAAGGCGCACGGAACGCTGTTACCTTCCCATCGAAGTGGTACCTATTTATCTACTTGCAATTTCTTGCTTTCGAACTGCTAGGTTGGCAGGAGCTGGAACTAGAGACGGGAGCTCACTCCGTCATGCGGCACTCTCGGGTCTCGAACTGCTGAACTACTGACCTTCCACTGCCTGCAGTTCAGCGTCTTAACCACTTGAGCCACCACAGCTCCTTTTGCTTGCTGGGTAACCTGGGCCTAACCTACCTTACAGGGTTGTAGAGAGGATAAAATACAGGAGAGGAGAACATTGGTGTGAGCAACTCAGCATGCCTGGACATTGGGGGGCGTCGCTACATCACTCTAGGTGCGTATAGGTGATATCTCCTTGGATAGGATGTGTTATGTTCTGGGTTTATTCTTTGTCGTGTGAGTTATGGATTACCCTCTGGTATCCTAGTTCCATCATTATGATTGGCCATCTAATAAAGACTTTCTATTGGTCCTGAAGCCACCCAGAAGTAACCTATCAGTGAGCTCTGCTTAGGTCCAATCAGACCTCTCATTTATTGTCACATTGTGTATAGTTCAGTTGTGGAACGGTATAAGTTCGGGTGCCGCTCTTACCAGAGCAGATCAGAGCTGGACAATGTTTTGAATAAAAGCCTTGTTAGGGTTCATCGCCTCCTGACTCTCAACACATAAAAGGATGCCTCTCTTTGTCTTTACCTGGCAGCTGTCCCCTGACTCCTTTTGTCCTCTCCCTCTCTGCACATGGCCTTCCATGGAGACACATGTCTCTGCAGGTCTCTCCTGTACAGACCGTGCCCTCATACTCCCAACTCACAAGATGCCGGACAAGCCAGCCCTTTGTACTAGGGAAAGTACTCTTTGGATTGGACTTCTTCTGACCACATCCTGAATGTGAACTAGATCTACTCGAATAAATGTAAGTTTGCCTTTTTTTGCGATACACTTCTTGGGAGGTTTATTTGCTGCCTTCAGTCCCACGCTTCCATGACTGGGCAAAACTCTGCTCTCTTAACGCAACATCCCAACAGAGGATGTAAACCGCTTTGGGGTCCCCGTTGGGGGAGACAGGCAGGGTTACGAACGAAGCAAATAAAGAAGTAAAAACAAACCAGGCGGCTTCCCAAATGATTCCGATTACCCTCCGAATCCCTCATCACCGAATGCTCACCAAGCGCCGGATGATGCCCTCCAGAAGCTTGATGGATTCATCCGGGCACGGGTGATGTCCGCTGGTCAAGAAGGCCATGAGCGAGACGGCCAAGAGGATGGCGAGGAGGCCTTTCGTGTCAGACGGAAGTGGGGCGTCTCTGATCTGGGGCATCGTCTTCGGCTGGCCAGGAGCTGCATTCGCATCCGGATGTTTCTGGTGAAGCAAATTAAGCGGGAATTCCAGGAACGACTTTTGCACCCCTCCCAAATATCCCTGTGGGTTTGGAGCCTCTTCTTCCCTGCGAGGGGCTATTCCATTCTCAAAGCCACCCCCAAAACATATAGTTCGACACCTCCCCCAAAAAGAGATGAATAGAATCGTAGAGTTGGAAGAAGACGAAGAAGAAGAGAAGAAGAGATTGGGTTTATACCCCGCCCTTCACTACCCAAAGGAGTCTCAGAGCGGCTTACAAACTCCTTTCTCTTCCCCTCCCCACAACAGACACCCTGTGAGGTTGGTGGGGCTGAGAGAAGTTCTGACAGAAACGGCTCTTTTTCAAGAACAGCTGTGCCAGAACTATGGCTTGCCCAAGGTCATTCAGCAGGTGCGAGTAGAGAAGTGGGGAATCAAACCTGGTTCTCCCGGATCAGAGTCTGCGCACTTAACCACAACACCAAACTGGCTCTTATAACCACTTCACCAAACTGGAAGGGACCTTCTGGGTCATCTAGTCCAACCCCCTGCACAATGCAGGATATTCACAAGTCCCTCCCCCCCCACACCCCCAGTAACCCTCGTTCCATGCCCAGAAGATGACAAAAAATCTCTAGGAGCCCCAGCCAACCGGGCCTGGAGGAAAATTCCTTCCTGACACACACACTCCCTGGATGTGTAAGAAAGGGCCATGAGAACTAGGCGCGGATGCATCCTTCCCTGCCCTCCCTCTCACGATCAGCCTCTCATGATTCTTCAGTCTTGCTGAAAGTACCTGCCTTCACTGCACATTTGAGCTGGTTTAACATTACCTAGTCCTAGCTATGGGTTTATAGGAAGAGTAGTTTTGAGGTAGAGCTAAGGTGCTTCATCCGAGAAACCACAGAACCCAGATGAAATTATAGTCCCCAGTCTCTCCTGCAGCTTGCAAGTGAGTCAAGCCAGGTTCGAGTGGGTTTGGATTTGCGGTGATGGTATGCCCTTGAAAGTTAGGACACAGAAATATTCAGGCTAGATCCAACTCCCTAGAACAGGGGTCCTCAACGTGGTGCACGTGGGCACCACAGCACCCGCCAACAGCTTCCCCAGTGCCCTCCAAGTGTTCTTAGAAATTGGGCAGAGCCAGGTGTAGCTTAGGTCTAGCAGAGCACCTGACTGACCACTAGAGATCTGATGGGCTGTGCAAGCTTTTGAAAGTGTTGCTTTGGTAGCAGCTGCCATTACATTACATGGATGTTCACTGGCTGACTAAAGGTAAACCATGGCAGCCATTTTGTGACTGGCTCCGCCTCCTCTGGCAGACATCTTGTGACTGTGCCAACCACCCGCATGTCAGAAATTCAATGATGCCCGCAGGTTGAAAAAGGTTGGGGATCCCTGCCCTAGAATTGAAAACCTGTGCTCTATTGCCAGCAGAAGGCGTTGGGGGTCTTTTTGAAGGTTATCCACTGGGGACAATTTTGTGCTGAGCTTCCTACACAGATGGGCTCCCCGTCGACCATGCCACAAATTCTGGTCAACAACACTGCAGTCAAGACTGTTCTCGTCTTAGTGTAACAGGATAATATGCTCTCACATCCAAACAGGGAATCTGGGCTGATCAGCTCTCTAAGAATGAATCTTTAAAACGACTTATAACCAGATATCACCACAATACATCTGGTGACAGTTGTTTGCCACCTTCAGTTTCGACAATACAAAAGAACAAATGGTGGGTTCTGTTCTTTGAACTCTCAGAAGCAAACCAGGTGGAAAACCTCCAGAGAATTTCTGTCTCTTATCGGGAGAAGAAAACAATTCACCTTATTACACAAGACATTAGAAAATACAAGCATGCAGATACTAACACTATGGGAACGGCAAAAACAAAGGCCAATCATATCAGATCTCCTCGCATTTCCCAACCATATCTGAGTAAGTAAAATTTAAGGCAAACCAGATTTTGGATTGTTATTTGAAACTTCTTTGGGGAATTTTCCTGTAAACTCAAGTCTGTCTCTCGCACACACACAAATCTCACCTAATCGCTTCGGAGAGTTCCGTCCAGAGAAATCCGTCTCGCTTGTCACATCATCGCATTTATAAAGAAAAACAGCAATCTAATCTTATGCTGAATCTTTCCAACTTACACGTATGATCACAACTAGATAAGTGATTGGTTCTTAACCACTGATGAGATAATCAAACGGGTGCATCTAAAAATACATCTGATAACGTACTCATGATCTGTTTCAAGCAAGATTTAGAAGGTCAAAATTAACTCTGAACTGCTACCCCCAAAGCCATACGTCTAATATTTCCGTAACTGTTTTAATTAACTGCCAAAGATAAAAAGATGAAAAAGAAACCCCTTATGTAATCAGATTTGACCAAAAGATGAACCCGAGACGGGCTCACTACTACACAAAAACATGCATGATTAGGAAGAAAACTTGCGATAGAGCTCCAAATCCTGCCATGTTAGGATGGGGTCTCGTGACAGAAATTTCACTTCCAGTTCTCTCCGAGGCAAATCAGAAAATAACATTTACGATAACCTCGGTAGGGGACAGCCATCATTCCTCTTCAGGGATCCTCTTCAAAGTTGTTCTTAGTTCCTCATTTTTGTTTGGCTAAAAAGAGTTATTTCCACCACCCGTCCTCTTCAAGTCTGCACATTATTTTTATAGCCTTCCTGGGAGTTGTATGTTTACACCAAACCATTCACAACAGTAGATTAGAAAGCATTTCCAGCGCAAATTTATCTTCTGGCAATGAGATCCCTGTCTTCCTTGAATGGGGAACCGAGCACTTCCTTTCACGAAGGGGACTTTCTTCGTGCCGGACTCCGTAGAGAAGTTGGCTGAGACTGAATCCTTCCAAGACAGAGGTCGTGTGTCTCGATTCCACTTCAGGGCACTTTCCACCACCAAATTTAATAGCACAAATATGAAACAGCAATCATTAACATTTTTTAAAAACCCAAAACATGATCAGTGACCCGGGCTGGCTGCAAAGTGTAAAACTGTATTTACGCCCACAGCCCTGATAATTTACAATTGATTCGTGAAGGCTGGGCAGTGTTCCCTCTAAGCTGAGTTAGTGTGAGCTAGCTCACGTTTTTTAGCCTCTGGCTCACACATTTCTGTCTCAGCTCAGGAAGGAGGGCTCCAGAGCAAACTGATTGATGCAGTAGCCAAATGGCTCGCTCACAACTTTAATACCAGGGGCTCACAAAGCAGAATTTTTGCTCACAAGACTCCACAGCTTAGAGGGAGCATTAGCTGAGAGAGAAAACAATAGTCCGTTAAGCAAGAAGGAGAAGTAAAGGATGAGATACGAGAGGGACGGTCGCCGTAAGAAGTCTCAATAGTAGTTTGATTCAGTTGGAGTCCAGAGTGGCACCTTTAAGGTCAACAAAGGCTCTGGTCACACGGGCCAGATAATGCGGGGAGGAGGCATGGCTGTTCACCCTGGAGCAAAATAAAGTGCGGTAGCCTGATCACACGGTCCCCCGAGTTGCTGCGCTTCAGCTAGCTGCTGATCACATGGCGATGCCGAAGCGTGGCAAAGAAGTTGCACAGCGCGATCACACAAGCGGCACTGCTTTTGGTTTCTTGTTAGTGCACATGCGCCATTCCGGGGGGTGGGGCTGCTGTCAGTGTCATTTTGTGTGCATGCGCAGTTAGGCGTTGGTGCACATCCTATGGAGACTTACAGCATCTGGTTTGCGATGGGACATGGGTGGGTGCCAGATGCCACAGGGTATTAGTGCTCCCGCGATCAGATGCCCGCCTTTGCCCCACGTTTTCCGGATACTAGGGCACTTTCCTAGGTACTTTTTAACTCCGCATCTTCGGCAGGACGCCACAGAAGTGCTACGCTTCCCAGACGTTGCGGTGTGATCGTGCCCTGAAACTCCGCCTGACATTCGTACCTTCTGCGTGACAAATTCTCCATGTGACCAGGGCCAGAGTTAAATCCAGGTAGAATCTTTCATGTGCATGCACACCTCTACAGAGACCTGATGATATCCGATGGTATCTGAAAAAGTGTCTGTGCCCATGAAAGCTAATATCTGGGATTAAACCCTGTTGGTCTTAAAGGTGCCCCCGGACTCCAATTTTGTTCTATTGCTTCGAACTAACACGGCTATCTTAATAGTACTTTGTCCCTATAATACAGTCTCGTTTAAGACAAGATGGTTGTTTCTGGCTTGAGGTTAGTTGGGAAGTTGAGAAGGCTCTAGTAGTCTGTCTAGTCCAAGAAAAACAAGGATCGGTTTAACCCTTTAAATACTTAATAAGAAGGAAGGACACAGATGACGCACTGTGATCTACCCTTCATTTATTTTTCCAAGGTTGAATTAAGAACATAAGAACATAAGAGAGAAGCCAATGTTGAATCAGGCCAATGGCCCATCTAGTCCAACACTCTGTGTCACACAGCGGCCAAAATATACCAGGGGCCATCAGGAGGTCCACCAGTGGAGCCAGGACACTAGAAGCCCTCCCACTGTTGCTGCCCCCTCCAGCACCAAGAATAGAGTGCATCACCTGCCCCAGACTGAGAATTCCCATCTATACCCTGTGGCTAATAGCCACTGATGGACTTCTGTTCCATATGTTTATCTAATTCCCTCTTGAAACTGTCCATGCTTGTAGCTGCCACCACCTCCTGTGGCAGTGAATTCCATATGTTAATCACTCTTTGGGTGAAGAAGGACTTCCTTTTATCTGTTCTAACCCGACTGCTCAGCAATTTCATGGAGTGCCCACGAATTCTTGTCTTGTGAGAAAGGGAGAAAAGGACTTCTTTCTCAACCTGCTCAATCCCATTCATAATCTTATAAACCTCAATCATGTCACCCCTCAGCCGTCGTTTCTCCAAGCTAAAGATTAATACCAGTAAGAATTAATACCAGTAAGATGACAGTCCTGCTAGAACTAATTTCTTTTTCTTTTTTTAATGTACGCATTCTTTTATTGAATAAAGCCAAAGAACGGCAAAAGGAAATTAATGACTGAGGGGGGAGGGACTCAAGGTTTAAGTAAGAACGTGTCAACACCAACGCTCCCGCTAAGCTGTGGAGTCTTGCGAGCAAAAATTCTACTTTGTGAGCTACAGGCATCAAAGTTGTGAGCGAGTGATTTGGCTACCGCATAAATTAGTTTGCTTTGAAGCCATTCTTCCTGAGCTGAGTCAAAAATGGGTGAGCCGGAGGCTAAAAAACTGTGAGCTATCTGACACTAACTCATCTTAGAGGAAACACTGGTTGGGAGGGACATGGACGAAAGGAAGATGTTGAAATTCCAGTATAGGGGGGTTCCCCAGCCCTTTTGAGCCCGTGATCATCTTTGGAATTCCAACACAACAATGACTGCCACAAAATGGCTGCCGCAGGGGCGGAGCCAGGCACAGAAAATGGCTGCCGCAGCTTCCCTCCAGTCACACAGTGGAGATCCTTGTGCTGTGGTGGCAGCCCCTGCCAAAGCAATATTTTTTTAAAATCCACACGGCCAATCACACCCCTCGTGGCCAATTAGAAGTCTTGCTGGGCCAAGATCCCACCTAGACCCACTTGGTTTCTCAAAAACACTTGGTGGGCAACAGGAAAGATGTTGGCGAGCACCATGGCGCTGGGGTCGCCAGGTACCCCCGGCCCCCGGTGGGTGGTGGGTGGGTGGGTGAGCAGGGTTGCCAGATCCAGGTGGGAAACTCCTGGAGATTTGGGGATGGAGCCTGGGGAGGCCTGACAAAGGTTCTGAGTGGCTCCCAGGTAGAGTCATCCATCCCACAGGCCTGGTGTCATATGAGGTATCAACAGACTGCAGACAGGTCCTGTGGAAGCATGTCGACCAACTGCACAGGAGCATGCACCCAGCTCCAGCGGAGGTTCTGGCCCCAAGGGATACTGAAAGGGAACTACCAAACATCTTGGAACAGGAAACTCCCGGTGGGAGCTTGCAGGAGCCAACCCCTGCCCTGAAGACAGAGTGCCAGCAGTTAAGAATCCCCCACGGTGCTTTACAGGGTCATGCAGGCTCTACACGAGGCACATCCCGGCATTGTCCAGATGAAGGCCCTGGCTTGCAGCTATGTATGGTGGCCAGGGATAGATGCGAAGGTAGAGGCTCGGGTAAAGCGCTGCCAGACATGCCAGGCCGTCAGGCCCAGTCCGCCGAGCGCACCCACCCAAGCTTGGGAATCTACCCGTACGCCGTGGTCGAGGCTCCATGTGGATTTCGCTGGGCCATTCCACGGTCTGCTGTTTCTAGTGATGGTGGACTCGTATTCTAAATGGTTAGAAATCAGCCTGGTCTCCGCCACCTCCTCCAAAGCCACCATCCGGGTGCTCTGGAAGATCTTTGCCACCCATGGCTTGCCAGACACCATAGTCTCAGACAACGGGACGGCATTTACCTTGGAGGAATTCCAGGAGTTCCTCTGCAGCAATCTGATCCGGCACGTAAGGTCCACCCTGTTTCACCCCACCACCAATGGTCAAGTGGAGTGGATGGTGCGGACCGCCAAGGAAGCCCTCAGCCGGCTGACAGAGGGGGACTGGGAATTCCAGCTGGTGCGCTTCCTCCTGGCACAATGGACCACCCCGAATCCGGTCAGCGGGTGCTGCCCTGTGGAACTCCTCACGGGTTGGAGGCCTGCAATCCTGTTGGACAGGCTCCACCTGGACAGGGCCCTGGAGTTGTGCAGTTTATCCAAACAGAGGGAGGCGTGCAGGGGTTCTTCCTGGAGGATCCGGTCTACATCTGGAACGTTGACAAAGGTCCCGAGTGGCTCCCAGATAGAGTCATCCGTCCCACAGGCCTGGTATCATATGAGGTATCGACAGACTGCAGACAGGTCCTGTGGAAGCATGTCGACCAATGGCACAGGCGCATGCTCCCGGCTCCAGTGGAGGTTCTGGCCCCAAGGGGCGCTGAAAGGGAACTACCGAACATCTTGGAACAGGAAGCTCCTGATGGGAGCTTGCAGGAGCCAACGCCCATCACATCGGCCAGCCATGAAGACAGAGCGCCAGCGGCCACCCCGGAGCCAGCAGAGGCTCCGCTGCCCCCCCTCCAAGCACACCGGGCACGGGGCAGGACAGGCCCCCCGTTGGCATTCCAGTTCCATCCCCGAAGCGTTCCATGCAAGAGCGCCAGGCCCCCACCTACCTCAAGGACTATGTAACCTAGGCGGGGTTTGAACTATGGGGGGAGGGGTGTTATGTCCACTGACCGCCACCGGGCAACAGTGACATTTGCCAGAGCTTGGAGCTCAAGAGACAATAGGGACTAGGATCCTAAACCCCAAACAGGGCACCAATAGGAACCTTGGCGGGAAATTCAAACCCACCAATGGGAACTAGGGGTGGTCCACGGGGACGGTATATAGTTGACCAGCGGCCAGTATTCCCTGTTCTGTTGTGTACCAGTAAACCATGTGTTGTTTACTACACTGTTTCCTGGCTCTTTAATGCGTCGAACCCACAACACAACAAAGAACATCCAGAAGGACAGAGACATTCCGATGGGGGAAGCGTCTGGCTTGGAAACCCGGTAGTGGCTCCATCCTAAATAGAGTGCGGCCCTTCGAGACCCACTGAAGTCCACGGGCTGAGAGGGGGGTCAACTCTGCCTAGGACTGCATTGTTACGGCACAACAAAGACGCAGATGTGACAAAGAATCCCTGCTGTGCTGTAATAGGGCAACACATTTCTGTGTGTGCTGCTGCAATTTGGATCAGGGCCATGCGGAGAAGGGGTGGGTGGGTTAACCCTTCAGGTCCTCCCCAGCAAGGCTTACTGAAACCAGGCTCACCACAATAGTATCACAGCGCAATCCGTGCACGAGAGGAGACGGTTGGAGCATAACGGCAGGGACTCAGTTAAATACTCTCAGCATCCCACAGTTAAGAAGGCTCCATCTGCCCATCAGGTCTCCAGTTCTGACACATTTAGTTCCCTTGCTGTATTCCCCCCCCCAGAATTAAACGCAAACAAATGGGAACCATATAAACTCAGCTTGTTTTCCCCGTTTGGCCCTTGGGTCTGTTAAATGACTTTGTTACGCCGGATGTTGCTAATTTACTGCCCTCCCTCTCGACCTAAATGTATGGACTGGCACTTTCCGTTTCACTGTACCTGAGGAGGTGTGCGTGCACCTATGTTCCCTCTAAGCTGTGGAGTCTTGTGAGCAAAAATACTACTTGGTGAGCTACTGGCATTAAAGTTGTGAGCGAGCGATTTGGCCGCTGCATAAATCAGTGTGCTCTGGAGCCCTCCTTCCTGAGCTAAGACAAAAATCTGTGAGCCGGAGGCTAAGAAACTGTGAGCTAGCTCACAATAACTCAGCTTAGAGGGAACACTGCCGTGCACACGACGAAAGCTTCTACCCAGAGTTAAAACTTTAGAATCATAGAGTTGGAAGGGACCTCCAGAGTCATCTAGCCCAACCCCCTACACAAGGCAGGGAATTCACAAATACCTCCCCCTACACACCCCCAGTGACCGCCTTGAGGACTTTGTTTCATTTAAAGAAACGAGGCGTTTATGTACCACCCTTGTGCCCATCCCTTCCCTCGTCACGTGTTCTGTCTTTGCCATGTTGAGCACAGTTCCCCTCACGAGAGAAGACGGAGGAAAAGTAGGAACTGAGCAGTCAGTCAGACAGGCCTTTATTGGCACATACATGTAGATAAAGTAAAAGTAAAGGCTTCCCTTGCTCGAAAGCCAGTCGAATCCGACTCTGGGGTTGCGGTACTCATCTCCGTTTCCAAGCCGAAGAGCCAGCGCTGTCTGAAGACGTTTCCGTGGTCATGTGGCCGACATGACTAAACACCAAGGTGCACAGAACGCTGTTACCTTCCCACCGAAATGGTACCTATTTATCTACTTGCAATTTCTTGCTTTCGAACGGCTAGGTTGGCAGGAGCTGGAACTAGAGACGGGAGCTCACTCCGTCACGCGGCACTCCCGGGTCTCGAACTGCTGACCTACCGACCTTCCATAGCCTGCAGTTCAGCGTCTTAACCACTTGAGCCACCGCAGCTCCATACATGTAGATACAGTACTCCAAACACAAAATCCGTGCAGAGTAAAATTAGAATTGCAGAATAAAACAGAGCAACATCACAATAAAACCTAATTCATTGTGTCACTTATCAGCCTGGGTGACCATGGCACTGCAAAGAAACTTTGCTACTGTTTCAGTTATTTCTACATCTAGATTATTTAGCGAGGAGAGGACCTTAAAATCATCCAGGGTCTCTAAAAGTTGGGCTAATGATGGGATATGGAAGATCCCGATGGGACGCTGGATAGAGGGGGCACTGGAGGAGAACACGGGAGACAGTTTCGACGCAGTCCTTCAGACAAGGACAACACCTGCTAGGATGGGGAATCCCATGGAATCTGCCAGATAAGATGGTTGAAGGAAGGACACTAAATCTAGCCAAGGAGATGGCTCTACGCAAATTTGGAGCTATGCGTTGACAGGGGCATACACTGCTGGAAGGTTTGCATTCGGAACAATCCCCAAATTTACGGGAGAACAGGTTCTGTTAGCCAGGCTATAAAGAGTTTGCAGCTCTGACCCCAATGAACTAGATTTTTTTAAAAGGGCCTCAGACTCAGAAAGCATAAATAAGGATTCCAGAGATAAATTCAGGGAACTTGAGCAGGTTGAGAAAGAAGTACTTTTCTCCCTTTCGTACAATACAAGAACTCGTGGGCACTCCATGAAATTGCTGAGCAGTCGGGTTAGAACAGATAAAAGGAAGTACTTCTTCACCCAAAGAGTGATGAACACATGGAATTCACTGCCACAGGAGGTGGTGGCAGCTACAAGCATGGACAGTTTCAAGAGGGACTTAGATCAACATATGGAGCAGAAGTCCATCAGTGGCTATTAACCACAGGGTATAGATGGGAATTCTCAGTCTGGGGCAGGTGATGCACTCTATTCTTGGTGCTGGAGGGGGCAGCAGTGGAAGGGCTTCTAGTGTCCTGGCCCCACTGCTGGACCTGGTATATTTTGGCCACTCTGTGACAGAGTGTTGGACTAGGTGGGCCATTGGCCTGATCCAACATTGGCTTCTCTTATGTTCTTATGTTAACTTCTTTTGGCTTCGATGTAAGATAGCTAGAATTAACCGATTCAGAGACTAGTTGGTACGTATAACCAAAGGGGTCAGAGTTGAAATGGAGTCGTAACCAAAACTGAGCAGTCCGGCCCTCTCTTCGTCGCCCGTTACAATTTTGCTTTCCTGTCCCCCGCCAGTGGGCCTGCTGTATCCTTGCTCTTTTCCTTACTTTGAACATAAGAAAAGAACCCTTTTTGTTGCTGTTGCTGCCGTTTTTAGCATCTTAAGAGGTGCCCCTGGTTCCGCTGCTTCAAACTGACGTGGCGACTCCACCTGAGTGCAATCCTACGGAGACTTATGTTGTGTACTGAGTTCGACCGCGTGCAAGGTCGGGTCCGCACGCGGTCAGGCGAAGAGCTCGAGCTTTGCTTCAAGAGACAACAGCCAGAGCGGATCCTCGCCCGCTCCTATCAGAGGGCTAGGATCCGAGAAAGGTCCTATGGAATTCTTGCCGCTGTAAATATTCCTATCACGGGTGTCGGGTGTGTGTTTGGGTGTGGTTTGCCATAGGAATATAAGCCAGCCTGGGAGCCGGCAGTTTTTGTCTTGTTCCTGGTCCCTAAATAAAGTATGAGCTGATTTCACTCAACGACGCATCGGTCTCAGTACTTTACACTGGCGACGAAGGTGGGATCTGAATGAACGAACAGGACGCGGCGCTGCGCACCGCACCGTGCTCTGACGACCCGAGCACCGCGCCCCGCACTGCTGACGGCGATTCCAAGGATGCATCAGTCTCAGTACTTTACAACTTACCCCTCTTAAATCCAGGGAAGTCAGTGGGTTTATAAGGATGCCGCCCTGTTTAGGTGTAGTGTGGTGTAGTGGTTAGAGCAGGGGTGTCAAACATGCAGCCCGGGGGGCTGGATCAGGCCCCCCCCCCGAGGGCTTCTATCAGGCCCGCAGCGGAACTGGCTGTCTTCTGCTTTTTCCTCCAGTTCTGCTGCTGCTGCTGCGTCATCGTAGGTTTGCAGCTGACAGAGACACACCTGAACAGCAGATTCAAGATTGCAACAGCACAAGACATTTTGATGCAGTAATTCAGAGCAAGGGGTGTCCGTTATCAGACACTGTTCAATAAACAAGATATTGCAAGAGCGCTAATGTTTTAAGCGTGGTTTTCTTTAATGTTAAGTCAAAAAAAACCCTCTGTGTTTGTGTCCTTTATAAAGTTTATATCTCCGCTACCTGACATTACATTTTATGACATGCATGGCTCGGCCCGACAAGGTCTCGTTTATGTCAGATCTGTCCCTCGTAACAAATGAGTTCAACATTATTAGCTACAGGGTATAGATGGGAATTCTCAGTCTGGGGCAGGTGATGCACTCTATTCTTGGTGCTGGAGGGGGCAGCAGTGGGATGGCTACTAGTGTCCTGGCCCCACTGCTGGACCTCCTGATAGCATGTGGTATTTTTGGCCACTGTGTGACAGAGTGTTGGACTAGATGGGCCATTGGCCTGATTCAACATTGGCTTCTCTTATGTTCTTAACATTTCTGCCCTGGGACTTCCCTTACAGATCCCCTTCGGCTTCCACAGTGAAAGACTCCCAACTCCAAACCCAGATCAGTTATCTAGGCAGCTTTAATCTGTTGGACAGTGAAGAAAGCCGACAGAAAGCGACTCGATCCCTTTGAAATGTGGTGTTCATTGGAGGAGAGTTTTACAGATACCGTGGACTGCCAAAAAAGACAAATAAGTAGGATCTAGAGAGGGGTGCCAACTTCCCAGTGGCACCTGGAGATCTCCTGATGTTACAGTCAAGCTCTAGACAACCAAGATCGGTTCTCCTGGAGAAGATGGATGCTTTGGAGGGCAGACCCTATGGCAATATACCCGTCTGAGGTATACCGAGAGCCAGTCTGGTGTAGTGGTTAGGAGCACAGACTCCGATCTGGGAGAACCAGGTTCAATTCCCCACTCCGCCTCCACATGCAGCTGCTGGTGTGACCTTGGGTCAGTCACAAGTTCTCTCAGAGCTGTTCTCTCAAGGGCAGTCCTCAAGCGAGCGCTCTCTGCCCCACCTACCTCACAGGGTGTCTCCTTTGAGTAGTGAAGGGCAGGGGAGAAATCCAATCTATTCTTCTTTTTCTTCTCTTCTTCCTCTCCGGGCTCCACCCCAAAATCTCCAGGTATTTCTGAACCCAGAGCTGGCGACCCTAGTCTATAACAAATCGATCCTGAACTCTGCCTAGAAGCTAAAATGATGAAGGGTATTGGAAACAGATCAGCCAGTATCATCATGCCCCTGTATAAATCATTGGTGTGACCTCATTTGGAGTACTGCGTAGGAAAGGATATTATAGCATTGGGAAAAGTGCAGAGAAGGGCAACTAGAATAATCAAAGGGTTGGAATGCTTTCCCTATGAAGAAAGGTTAAAGCACTTGGGGGCTCTTTAGCTTGGAGAAACGACGGCTGAGGGGTGACATGATCGAGGTTTATAAGATTATGCGCGGGGTAGAGCAGGTTGAGAAAGAGGTACTTTTCTCCCTTTCTCACAATACAAGAACTCGTGGGCACTGCATGAAATTGCTGAGCAGTCGGGTTAGAATGGATAAAAGGAAGTCCTTCTTCACCCAAAGAGTGATTAACACATGGAATTCACTGCCACAGGAGATGGCGGCTACAAGCATGGACGGCTTCAGGAGGGAATTGGATAAACATATGGAGCAGAGGTCCATCAGTGGCTATTAGCCACAAGGTATAGATAGGAACTCTTGGTCTGGGGCAAGGGATACTCTATATTCTTGGTACTTTGGGGGGTCAGCAGTGGGAGGGCTTCTAGTGTCCTGGCCCCACTGCTGGACCTCCTGAGGGCCCCTGGTATATTTTGGCCGCTGTGTGACAGAGTGTTGGACTGGATGGGCCATTGGCCTGATCCAACATTGGCTTCTCTGATGTTCTTAACTGAGGTTGTTGTATTTTGGTCACCTTATGAGAAGACGAGTCACTAGGAAAGACAATAATGCCAGGAGAGGTCGAAGGCAGCAGGAAAAGAGAGGGACCCAGCAAGAGATGGACGGACCCAATCCAGGAAGCCACAAGGGCCCTCCGTTTGCAAGACCCGAGAATGGTGGTAACGTCTGGATGTTTTGGTGGACATTAATTCACAGGGCTGCCCCAAACTGGAGATGACTTGACGTCACTGAACATACAGAGAGAGTTTTAATCTGAGGGGAGAGCACCACTTAGACCACTATAAAGATCGCTCATGATAACGTAAGGCAGGGGTGTCGGACGCATTTGTTATGTGGGGCCGGATCTGACGTAAACGAGACCTTGTCAGGCCGGGCCCACGTGTGCCATAAACTCTAATGCCAGGTAAGTAAAGGTAAAGGTTCCCTTGCTCGAAAGCCAGTCGAATCCGACTCTAGGGTTGCGGAGCTCATCTCCGTTTCAAAGCCGAAGAGCCAGCGCTGTCCGAAGACGTTTCCGTGGTCATGTGTAAACACCAAGGTGCACGGAACGCTGTTACCTTCCCACCGAAGTGCTACCTATTTATCTACTTGCAATTCCTTGCTTTCGAACGGTTAGGTTGGCAGGAGCTGGAACTAGAGACGGGAGCTCACCCCGTCATGTGGCACCTGGGTCTCGAACTGTTGACCTACCGACCTTCCACAGCCTGCAGTTCAGCGTCTTAACCACTTGAGCCACCGCAGCTCCTTAATGCCAGGTAGCAGAGATATAAACTTTATAAAGGACACAAACACAAAGGGTTGTGGGTTTTTTTACTTAAAATAAAAAAACATGCTTGGAACATCAGCGCCCTTGCAATATTTTGCTTATTTACCGGTGTCTGATAACGGACACCCCTTGGTCTGAATTATTGCATCAAAATGCCTGTGCTGTTGCAGTCTTGAGTGTGCTGTTCAGGTGTGTGTATCTGTAAGCTGCAAACCAATGATGACGCAGCAGCAGCAGAACTTGAAGCAGAAGTAGAAGAAAGCCAGTTTTACTGCGGGCCTGATAGAAGCCCTCCAGGGGAGCCTGATCCGATCCCCGGGCCGCGTGTTTGACTCCCCTGATGTAAGGTCTTACGCCAAGGATGACATAAAAAGCCTTTAAAAAAACAATCATACCCCACCACTTCCCAACATTTTCAAAACGAATGTTCTACAAAATTCAAACAAAGGAGAATTCTCAGAATCAGGGCACGAATTCAAAAACCTAACCAGATGTTCTGAAACAAGATGTTCTTGTAGAATGTCCTGCGCGTTATTAGAAGCAAAATGGAAGAGACAAAGGCCTTGATTTAAAAAAAAAAAAAAGTCAGAAGAATCTGCAAAATGTCAGATCCGTGAGAATTCTAGATTTTTGTCAATCCGAGGCCTGGTACTTCGCTTGTCTCATGTCTCGTCCTGTTGATTGTACCAATTTTTGTGTGAATTGACAGGCTATCAAAAATCTGGGCCTGGCTAATTTGAGCGAACTTAATTGTTCATCCAGAAATGGAAAATGATGACAAAATTATTCATGTGAGACTTTTTAGATGAATTTGCCATGACTTTTGCTACTCTCAGGCTGCGGTCAGACATGCCATTTGGTGCGGACGGGAAGCGAGCCCGTTTCCCCCAGCTGAAATTGACACGGCATTGTGCGGTCACACATCTTTCATAGCTGTGGGCTCAGCCCGTCACTGCCCGATCAGGCAGCATGTTCGGCCAGGTTTGCCTTTTGTTTCCCATGCACATAAACAAGGAATTGCACCTCCGCACTCCGAGTTCCCCATGGAGTAAGTGGGTATGCACATACTACTAAGCAAGGAGGGAAAAGGCACCGAGTTGGGATGAAATGGGCAGAGTATCCCAAGATCACTTGAGCGATCACACAGGGGAAAGTCCATCCATAGCCTATCAGCAAGCATTAGAACTGCACTTCCCCATCTCTTTTAACTCCACTTCTGTGATGGGAAAGCAGAGGGTGCTGACAGCTGCAGGGCCTTTCCCAGATGTTGCTGTTTGATCGTGCCCTTTAAGCTCCATCAGGCATTTGCAGCTGAGTTGGATCCAAAGGCATGTCTGACCTCAGCCTTATTTTAAATATTTAGGTAGCACTTGTGTGGTTAAGAAGCTCTGGTTTAATGGACTTCAGCATCTTTAAGCAAGACGTTACGATGTCATTTTCTCTAGCCCTTTGTGAGGCAAAGCACCCCCGCCACCCCCCAAGGGTCAATACGAACAGTTATGGGTCCGTTCCATCACGCAGGTATTATTAATCGGTCTCTCAGCCTACACAGCCCTCATCATCCTCAAGACCAGAGCTGGAAATGTGGTAATTAGCTCCTCACGAGAACCTGCGGCCCACAGGATGGGAAGGGGGAATTGGGAGTGTTGAGGTAATTTTCTAGAGGGTTCCAACAAGAATGTGACCTGATTGGGTGTCTTCATCACCTGATGCTGCTTAGCCAAAAATCTATAATTGAGCTAAGAGCCGAGAAAAAGAAACCTAGCTTGGATTCGGACGGACTGAAGGCCACGAACGATATGCTGATACTACAATAGACAGCAACGTAGGGAACGCATGAGCTATCGCCTTTCATAGAATCATAGAATGTTAGAGTTGGAAGGGACCTTGCAGGTCATCTAGTCCAACCCCCTGCACTCTGCAGGAGCAGAGCCGAAAGATAGCCCTACATACCTACAGCATACCCGAAAGATGGTCATCCAGCCTCCACTTGGAAACATCCAGCGAAGGAGCATCCACCACCTCCCGAGGCGGTCTGTTCCACTGCTCAGCCACTCTGACAGTTAGGAAGTTTCTCCTGATACTTAGCCGGTATCGACTCCCTTGTAATTTCCACCCATTAGATCTAGTCTTGCAATCCGGAGCAAGAGAGAATAGATCTGCTCCATCTTCTACAGGACAGCCCTTCAAATACTTGAAGACTGCAGTCAAGTCCCCTCTAAGCCTTCTCTTTCCCAGGCAAAACAGACCCAACTTTGACTCTTGGACTTAAGGTGTGTGCCATCTAACGCGGGTTCTAGAAATGTGCTGGACTTATTTCGATTTATTTCAATTTAAACAACAGCAACAGGTAGTTAAGCTAATTTTCTTGTGTTCCTGCTGTATGATTTGAAGCATTGCATTGCCTGCAGATAAAATCTTTTGTTTCGGCAGAGATTAAATAAAACTTTATATCATTTTAATAAAATAAAAGTTTGGTAGCAACCGACCTGGGGACCCATCAGGTTCAGTTCCGGACTCCTTGATACCCTTGTATTTGTATTCCTGTCTAGCTTTCAGACTGATAAATAGATTGGGGGAAACCCTTGGAACCCAACAAGTGGATTTAAAAGCGAGCAAGTGAGTCATTTGAGACTAAATGGTGACGGCGGAAGTTCTAGCCTCCAGCAAAGAGCCCTGAGCCTCACACTCGGTTAATTTTTACCAATGATTTTGATACCCACATCTTGCCTTAATCTACATAGTCATAAAAACATAAACACATCAGAGAAGCCAATGTTGGATCAGGCCATTGGCCCACCCAGTCCAACACTCTGGGTCACACAGTGGCCAAAAATACCAGGGGCCCTCAGGAGGTCCAGCAGTGGGGCCAGGACACTAGAAGCCCCTCCCACTGTTGACCCCCCCCAAGCACCAAGAATACAGAGCATCACTTGCCCCAGACCGAGAGTTCCTATCTGTACCTTGTGGCTAATAGCCACTGATGGACCTCTGCTCCATATAAGAACATAAGAGAAGCCGATGTTGGATCAGGCCAGTGGCCCATCCAGTCCAACACTCTGGGTCACACAGTGGCCACAAATACCAGGTGCCTTCAGGAGGTCCCCCAGTGGGGCCAGAACTCCAGAAGGCCTCCCACCATTGCCCTCCCAAACACCAAGAATACAGAGCATCACTTCCCCAGACATGAAAAGCCATGTTGGATCAGGCCAATGGCCCATTCAGTCTAACACTTTGTGTCACACAGTGGCCAAAAATACCAGGGGCCATCAGGAGGTCCACCAGTGGGGCCAGAACTCCAGAAGCCCTCCCATCGTGCCCCCCTCCAAGCACCAAGAAGACAGAGCCTCACTGGCCCCAGACCGAGAGTCCCTATCTATACCTTGTGGCTAATAGCCACTGATGGATCTCTGCTCCATATGCTTATCTAATTCCCTCCTGAAGCCGTCCATGCTTTCAGCTGCCACCACCTCCTCTGGCAGTGAGTTCCACTCTTTGGGTGAAGAAGGACTTCCTTTTATCCCTTCTAACCCGACTGCTCAGCAATTTCACGGAGTGTCCACGAGTTCTTGTCTTGTGAGAAAGGGAGAAAAGTGCCTCTTTCTCCACCTGCTCTATCCCATGCATAATCTTATAAACCTCGATCATGTCACCCCTCAGCCATTCTTTCTTCCAAAGCTAAGTTCCTAGAAAAGCTCTGAACTTCTCTTTTCTGTAGGCATCCCAATGAGGACGGGAGACCAGCATAACAGAAGATGCTCGCTCTGAAGCTAAGCAGTGGCTAAGCAGTGCTTCTTGACCCATCCTGCATCTGGGAGTACAGACACACTGGCAATGCGGCTGCCGTGTAGCCACCAATAGAAAAACTTATTTGATTTTGGTAGAAAGCGGGGAGGAGGAGGCCAGGGGTACCTGTGTCCAGGTGGATGTTTCTGGCTTCGCGGTGGAGGAGACAGACAAGCAGACAGGTCGCCATTAGGCATGCCAATCTCCAAGTGGGACCTGGAGACAGTGTTCCCTCTAAGCCGGGTTAGTGTGAGGTAGCTCACAGTTTTTTAGCCTCCGGCTCACAATTTTTTTTTTGGTCTAAGCTCAGGAAGGATGGCTCCAGAGCAATGCTCCCTCTAAGCTCGAGCCTTGTGAGCAAAAGTTCTACTTTGTGCGCTACTGGGCATTCAAGTTGTGAGCAAGCGATTTGGCCGCTGCATAAATCAGCTTGCTCTGGAGCCGTCCCTTCCTGAGCGAAGGCAAAAAAAATGCGTGAGCCGGAGGCTAAAAAACTGTGAGCTAGCTCACACTAACTCAGCTTAGAGGGAACACCGTTCCTGAGCAAACTGATTTTTGCGACAGCCAGACTGCTTTGCTCACAACTCGAATGCCGGCAGCTTCACAAAGTCGAATTTCAGTTTGCAAGACTCCACGGATGAAAGGGAGCATTGCCTGGGGACCTCCTGGAATCACAGATTTCTCCTGGACATCTGATCTCCAGATCTCTCCTGGAGAAAAAGGGCTCCTTTGGAAGGTGGAGTCTATGGCAATACACCCTGCTAGGGTCTGTCCCCTGGCACCATCCCCAAATCTCCAGGAATTTCCCAACCCAGAACTGGCAACCCATTGTTGCCATACTCGTCTCGCGCTATCTGGGCGCCCGTCTGGTTCTCCGTGCTCCCCCCAAAAACCAGAATGTTAGATCTGCCCATGAGGTTCACCTGTTCTTCTCTCAGCCAGAGGAGACTAGACAGTCATGGGTCAGTGACGGGGGGTGGCGAATGCAACCCTCTGCTTGGAGGAGAAGCCCCCTAATTCCCGGGAGAAGCTGCCTCCAGTGCTCCCTCTAAGCTGTGGAGTTTTGTGAGCAAGAATTCTACTTTGTGAGCTCCCGGCGTTAAAGTTGTGAGTGAGCGATTGTGGGCTACGGCACAAACTAGTTTGCTCTGGAGGTCTCCTTCCTGGGCCGAGGCAAAAATGTGTGAGCCGGAGGCTAAAAAACGGTGAGCTGGCTCACACTAACTCGGCTTAGAGGGAACACTGGTCACATCCCCCCCCCATGCACCTGTTCCCAGCAGATCCTGGCTCCAGGAAGGGAGACACATCCAGGACCCTCCAGAACAAGCAAAGACCGTCTTCCGTCTCTGTTACTCACCATGCCCAAGTCCTGTTCTCTGCGTTTTCGGCTTGTTCCGGTTGTATCCAGCGGTCTTCTGGCCAGTCCGGGGAAGAGCAAAAGTTACATGCCCCGGAGGCTCCCAGCCTTGCTCCACAAGTCTCTCTCGCTGCTGGAGATGGCTGTGGATCGTTAGAAGAAAGGGAGGACTTCCAGCTATGCGTTGGCTCTCCCGCTGTCTCGTCTGCGACGGCTGCCAGGACCTTTCCAAAGCTGGCCAACAAACAACAATAACAAGTTTAGAAAAAACAAAAAAAACAGAATGGCAGGAAAAGCTTAATCTCAGAGACCATCTTCCCAGAGAGGCGTGAATCACTGCTGGGGTGGGGTGGAGAGAAGGCCTCGATTTTAGGGAGACGCTCGACTGACTTGGGACATCTGCATCTGGCTGGTTTTAGCATCCCAGGGTGCTTGAAGAAACTGCTGAAGTTATTTCAGAGCCTCTGGCTCTAATCTTTGAGATGATGTCCTGGAGTGCTGGTGTTGTGCCGGAAGACTGGAGAAGAGCGAATGTCGTCCCGATCTTCAAGAAGGGGGAAAAGACGGACCCGGGAAATTACAGACCTGTCAGCTTGACATCAATACCTGGGAAAATTCTAGAGCTTGACATCAATACCTGGGAAAATTAAACACTCTGTTTGTGAGCACCTTGAACGGAATGAGTTAATTGGTAGTAGCCAGCATGGGTTTATCACAAATAAGTCACGCCAGACCAACCTTATTTCCTTTTTTTGACAGAGTTGCTAAAATGGTTGACTCTGGCAACGCTGTGGATGTAGTTATCTAGATTTCAGTAAGGCATTTGACAAAGTTTCTCCTGATATCCTTGAGGATAAACTGGTTAAGTGTGGGCTGGATGGAGCAACTGTTGGATGGATTCATGGTTGGTTGAAAAATCATACCCAACAAGTGCTCGTAAATGGCTCTGCGTCTGTGTGGAGGGAAGTCTTGAGTGGAGTGCCACAGGGCTCGGTCCTGGACCCAATGTTGTTCAATGTTTTTATAAATGACCTCGAGGAAGACATATCAAATTTGCAGATGACATGAAGCTGGGTGGGATTGCTAATTCTGAAGAAGACAGAGTCAGGATTCAAAATGATCTAGATAGGCTGGAACAGTGGGCTGAGACGAATAAAATGAATTTCAATAGAGATAAGTGCAAAGTCCTACATTTACGTACAAAAAATCAAAGGCACAGATATAGAATGGGAGGGACTTGGCTTGACAGCAGCACATGTGAAAGGGATCTGGGTGTTCTGCTTGATCACAAGCTAAACATGAGCCTGCAGTGTTGTGTGGCTGCGAAGAAAGCTAATGCAATCTTAGGATGCATGAACAGAAGCCTTGTGTCCAGATCACGGGAGGTGGTCGTTCCACTCTATTCTGCTATGGTCAGGCCTCACCTGGAGTCATCCTGTGTCCAGTTTTGGGCACCACATTTTAGGAAGGAGGTCGACAAGCTCGAGTGTGTCCAGAAGAGGGCAACCAGGACGGTGAGGGGGTTGGAATCCAAGTCTTACAAGGAAAAGCTGAAAGAGTTGGGTCTGTTCAGCCTGGGAAAGAGAAGGCTTAGAGGGGACATGATTACAGTCTTCAAGTATTTGAAGGGCTGTCCTGTAGAAGATGGAGCAGATCTATTCTCTCTTGCTCCGGATTGCAAGACTAGATCTAATGGGTGGAAATTACAAGGGAGCCGTTACTGGCTAGATATCAGGAGAAACTTCCTAACTGTAAGAGTGGTTGAGCAGTGGAATCGAGCCTGCCTCGGGAAGTGGTGGATGCTCCTTCACTGGACGTTTTCAAGCAGAGGCTGGATTATCATCTTCCCAGTATGTTGTAGGGCTATCTTTTGGCTAAGCTCCAGTAGAGTGCAGGGGGTTGGACTAGATGACCTTCAAGGTCCCTTCCAGCTCTAACATTCTATGATTCCCTATGATCTTGCTTACGCGAACTCTGTTTGATGCCAACACCCCCCGCTTGTAAAACCTTCCTTCCAGCTGCCTGCAGATTCGGTGGGTATGGATATTGCATCCAGAGGCATCCCCTGAAGATAAAGTTATTCTTACCCTTTGGAGTTTCAGTGAATGGATCACCCAGAAAGGTCAGGCTGGCCCCCTCAAACCAGCCCCCATTCTTAAAGGCACAGCTTCACGAGAATTTCTCCTGCAAATGCTTTCCCCTCATCATTTAAAAACATTTTTTAAAGGTGTGCGCTTCTTTAAGCAGAGTGGGGTGCCGTAGTTGACTAATTCCCTCCCTGAGCAAGGAGGTTGGAGTGGGTGACCTCTAGGACCCCATTCTAACTGAGTGTCAAGAAAATGGTCTCCTTTAAGAGAGTTTTTCTGCCTCCTAAATATTTGCTTTCTGGCCTACAGAAGTCCTCAGCCCCACCTGCTGGCTTGTTCTCAGGATTGTTGCTTCGGCTGGCAGAAGTGATGAATTTGCAGCAGCTGAGAACCGTCACCTAAAGTGGCTCGCGGCCTGCAGTTTAGAGATCTTTCCTGGTCACAGCTCTCTATTGGCTAAAATGGCTTTTCTTTCTGCGCAGCCCCACCAGGAAAAAAGATTTGCCCCACTAAGCCACAAAACCCTGGCTACGGGCCTGTCCCAAACTTGCACGGTCATTTGGGTTTGGGCTGCGGTGCCAGCAGGGGCAGACCAAGGTGGGAATGGGGGGGGGGAGACCCCACAGAGCACAGTGGGACTTACTTCTGAGTAAACGTGAACTGAACCAGGGGATGGGCTAGGACAAGAATGCTGGATTTTCTGTGGTTTGCGTTTGAAGGGTATGCCCAGGGCTTTTTGTGTGTGGAAAAAGCCCAGCAGGGACTCATTAGCATAACAGGCCACGCCCAACAGCAGGAACTCATTCGCATAATAGGCCACACCCCCATGTTGCCAGAAGTGTGGCCGTCCAGCCACACCCACCTTCTGCTTCTTATTCGGTTTGCCTCGTTTGTTGTCAAAACCCCAGGGCTTTTTTTTGGTAGCAGGAACTCCTTTGCATGTTAGGCCACACGGCCCTAATGTAGCCAATCCGAATGAGTTTCTGCTGCTGGGTGTGGCCTGTTATGCTGATGACTTCCTGCTGGGCGTGGCCAGCTCGTGAGCCAGCCGGAACGCTGTTCCTGCGTGTTCCTGCCGCAAAAGAGCCCCGGGTACGTCATCGTTTAACAGCTCGGGCTGCCGAACCAATGCACCCTCTAAGCTGCGGAGTCTTGTGAGTGAATATTCTACTTGGCAAGCTCCTGGCGTTAGAGTGGTGAGCAAGCGATTTGGCTGCTGTGAAAGTTAGCCTGCTCAGGAGCCCTCCTCCCTGAGCGAAGACAAAAATGCGTGAGCCGGAAGCTAAAGATCCTGTGAGCCAGCTCACACTAACTCAGCTTAGGGGGAACACCGCTGCCGGCCTCCAGGTAGGACCTGGAGACGTCCCGGAATCAACGGATCTCCAGACGACAGGAATAGGTTCCCCTGGAGAAGATCGCTGCTCTGCAGGGCTGGCTGGCTCTATGGCACCGTACCCTGCGGAGATTCCGTGCCTCATAAGAACATAAGAGAAGCCAATGTTGAATCAGGCCAGTGGCCCATCTAGTCCAACACTCTGTCACACAGCGGTCAGAATATACCAGGTGCCATCAGGAGGTCCAGCAGTGGGGCCAGGACACTAGAAGTCCTCCCACTGCTGCCCCCCCCAGCACCAAGTATAGAGTGCATCACCTGCCCCAAACTGAGAGTTCCCACCTATACCCTATGGTTAATAGCCACTGATGGACTTCTGCTCCATCTGTTTATCTAATTCCCTCTTGAAACTGTCCATGCTTGCAGCTGCCACCACCTCCTGTGGCAGTGAATTCCACGTGTTAATCACTCTTTGGGTGAAGGATTTCCTTTTATCTGTTCTAACCCGACTGCTCAGCAATTTCATGGAGTGCCCACTTGAGTTCTTGTATTGTGAGAAAGGGAGAAAAGGACTTCTCGGGGCTCCCCTCCCGAATCTCCAGGAATCCCGAAAAACAAAACAAGAACGCAGAATCCAAACACAAGTTCTACAAATCATCACTCCCGCCGTTGCCTAACATTGCAGACGTTAAACAGCTGCCGGGGACAAATGATAAGCATGGCAGAAAGGGCGGATGAGCTCCCGCAGAGGAGACGCTGCTTAAGGACGCAAGAGCAGGCCTGGCTGGCCTTTCCTGGTCAGTCGGCAACCCCCTCCAGCAGAGCCCCCTTCCAATCCTTTGCCAGCCAGGGCAAGGCCACAGCGAGAGCGGGCGTGTCCCTAGGCAGTGCTCCCTCTAAGCTGAGTGAGTGTGAGCTAGCTCACAGTCTTTTAGCCTCCGGCTCACAGATTGTTGTCTTAGGGCAGGCAGAAATACCACTCGCAAAGCTCTTTCTCCACGCTGGAGAGAGCTACCCCGGTTGAACTTCTGCCTGCCCTGCGATGGAAAATGCCCTCCCTCTCCTCTGTCTGTTGTTGTTTTTTTTTGAGGGGGGTTGGTTGAGAATATGGGTTGTTTGCTAGAGAGGCAGCACCATCAGATGGCCTGTGGCTGCGAGGCTGAGCCCAAACATTGCAACCCGAGTTGAGTCCCCGACATCCCTCAGGGAGCAGGCATTTGCGAAAGCCCTCTCTCTGCCCAAGACTTGGGCACATCTGGCCATAAGCAGGCAAAAGCCGGCCTCTGCTATTGTCTTCCACTAACTCGTGTGACCTTGGGTCGGTTATGAGCTCTTTCAGAGCTGCTCTCTCAGGAGAGTTTCTGTCAGAGCTCTCTCAGCCCCACCTCCCTCACAGGGTGTCTGTTGTGGGGAGGGGAAGGGAAAGGAGATGGTAAGCCGCTCTGAGACTCCTTCAGGTAGTGAAGGGCGGGGTATAAATCCAATCTCCTCTTCTTCTCCTCCACATGCAGCTGCTGGTGTGACTTTGAGCCAGTCACAGTTCTCTCAGAGCTGTCCTTGAAAGGGCAGTTCTTGAGAGAGCTCTCTCAGCCCCACCTACCTCACAGGGTATCTGTTGTGGGGAGGGGAAGGGGAAGGAGATGGTGAGCCGCTCTGAGACTCCTTCAGGTAGTGAAGGGCGGGGTATAAATCCAATCTCCTCTTCTTCTCCTCTACATGCAGCTGCTGGTGTGACTTTGAGCCAGTCACAGTTCTCTCAGAGCTGTCCTTGAAAGGGCAGTTCTTGAGAGAGCCCTCTCAGCCCCACCTACCTCACAGGGTATCTGTTGTGGGGAGGGGAAAGGAAAGGAGATGGTAAGCCGCTCTGAGACGCCTTCAGGTAGTGAAGGGGGGGGGTATAAATCCAATCTCTTCTTGTCGTCTTCTTCTAACTGCCATGCCGAGGTAGACTTCCCCCTGAATGTGGAGGTTCTATTTGACCATCCTGGCTAGCAGTCGTTCCTAGACAGTGTCTGCCTTCACGGATTTGTGAGATCTCCTTGTACAGCCATCATTCACTATAAGGTAACTCGAACAAGTCTATGTTCACCACCTTCCACCCCGTTCCTCTTTCTTACCTTGGAAACACTTGAAATAGCTGACAAACGTGTTGGACTGCTTCTCTTAGGAAGAAAAAGGTATTTGTGCACTGGTACGTTGAACGTTCTCCGAGCCCCAGACAGCGGGGTGCTGCTTATATATATCTTCAGGTGCAAGATTTCTCAAGAGAACCAGTCCCCACCTTATTTCCTGAGTTGCCCGAACTGAACAGCATTTGGCCATGCATCGTTTTTAATTTCTTTTTCTTTGAAACCACTTCCCGTCTCTGGCTGTTCACATTGTCCCTGCTGACCACAGAGATGTGTCAGACGAGAAAAGCTGACGGCTTCAGCAACAGAAGAAAACAGATTATTATTTAGGAATCTTATAGAATTAAAACCTTCTCCAGAATGGGGAAGAAATCCCACCTCCAAATTTAGAGATGATGGATATGGGCAGGCCAAAGGCATCAGTGAGATAAAGAAAAGATGTGCATTGAGAGGGGAGTCATTCGATCCAAAATAGGGTAGCCAATCCCCAAATGCAGCTATTATAAGACACTAAATAAGTCTAATAATTAAGTAAACGTAAGTGTGATTGATTTTTATATACCTAGATAGGGAATGATAGAATCATAGAATGTTAGAGTTGGAAGGGACTTTGCAGGCCATCTAGTCCAACCCCTGCACTCTGCAGGAACACAGCCAAAACCCCTACATACCTACAACATACCCAAAAGATGGTTGTCCAGTCTCCTCTTGAAAACGTCCAGCGAAGGAGCATCCACCACCTCCCGAGGCAGTCTGTTCCACTGCTCAACCACTCTTACAGTCAGGAAGTTTCTCCTGATATTAAGCCGGTAACGACTCCCTTGTAATTTCCACCCATTAGATCTAATCTTGGCAATCCGGAGCAAGAGAGAATAGATCCACTCCATCTTCTACATGACAGCCCTTCAAATACTTGAAGACTGCAATCATGTCCCCTCTAAACCTTCTCTTTCCCAGGCTAAACATACCCAACTCCCTCAGCCTTTCCTCATAAGACTTGGACTCCAACCCTCTCACCATCCTGGTCGCCCTCCTCTGGACCCGCTCGAGTTTGTCAACATCCTTCCGAAAATGTGGTGCCCAAAACTGGACACAGTACTCCAGGTGGGGCCTGACCATAGCAGAATACAGCGGAACTACCACCTCCCGTGATCTGGACACAAGGCTTCTGCTAATGCATCCTAAGATTGCATTAGCTTTCTTCATTTATAGACATTTATAATTTCCAGAAAGCATATAATTCCACAGAGGTCTATGGACTGAAACTCAGAGCAGGTAAGTACAATCTAGTAAGTTTATAAAAATCGTCAAGAGACGGGTCATCGAGAAGAATTCGTTGAAGAATCATCCCACGAGGTTTGCGGGTATAGACTCCCTTGTTTCGCTAAACTTCTTCAGTGAGACTCGTATCAACGTTAGCAACTATTTACAAGACGTTCTCTCCAAAGTTATGTAAATACCAATAAAGGTGACAGTCATTCCACAAGTGGTTCTACATCTATTATCCAAATCTCGTCTGTGGGGCACGAGTCGAAAATCAAACAGAAATTAAGCTGGGGCTTAACCAAAATTAATTAACCAGGAGGATACGTCGGCATTAGAAAGTTTTGGTTAATTCCCCGCTTAATTTCAGTTTGATTTTCGACTGGTGCCCCACAGACGAGATTTGGATAATAGCTGTAGAACCACTTGTGAAACCTTTATTGGTATTTACCTTTATTGGTATTTACATAACTTCGGAGAGAACATCTTGTAAGTAGTTGTAATGTTCCTACTGGTACCACTGCAGGAGTTTAGCGAAACAAGGCAGTCTATACTCCATAAACCTCGTGTGATGATTCTGCAACGAACGCTTCTCGATGGCTTGTCTCTTGACGATTTTATAAACTTACTAAATTGCACATGTTATTGTTGTTGTTCAATTGCACAGTCAAGTCCGACTCTTCGCGACCCTGTGGACCACATCACGCCAGGCCCTCCTGTATTCCGTCATGCTCCGGAGTCTGCTCAATTTCATGTTCGTTGCATCGATGACACTGTCTAACCATCTCATCCTTTGCCGTCCCCTTCTTCTTTTACCTTCAATCTTTCCAGCATCAGGGTCTTCTCCAGTGAATGCTCCCTTCAGCTTCAATATCTGGCCTTCCAGGGAACAATCGGGGTTGATCTCTTTTAGGATTGACTGATTCAATCTCCTTGCAGTCCAAGGGACTCTCAAGTGTCTTCCCCCAGCACCATAATTCAAACGCATCTCTCCTTTGGCGCTCGGCCTTCCTTATAGTCCAACTCTCGCAGCCATACATTACTACTGGGAATAGCATTGCTTTGACCGTACGGACTTTTGTTGGCAGGGAGATGTCTCTACATTTTATCGTTGCACTTACCTGCTCTGAATTTCAGAACACGGACCTCTGCGGAATTGTATGCCTTTTGTACATTATAAATGTCTATCATTCCCTATTTGGGTATCTAAAAATCAATCATACATATGTTTGTTTAATTATTAGATTTATTTGGCGTCTTGTTACAGTGGTTTTCTTTCTTGCTGGGTCATGTGCACGCTCAGGGCTATTTTGGGGCAGGAACGCACTGGAACAGAGTTCCGGCTGGCTTCAGAGTTGGCCACGCCCACTACAGCCAAAACCCTGTGTGTGTGTGTCTACAGAGGGAAGGCCTGGAAAGCAATGCCCCCTGGGTAACTCCCAAGGCGGGAGGGCCTGGAAGGATCGGTGAGGCATTATATGGAGTGGCCTAATATGCTAATGTGCTGCATTGTCAGGGGTGTGGCCTAATATACTAATGACTTTCTGCTGTTGGGTGTGGCCTATTATGCTAATGAGTTCCTGCTGGGCTTTTTCTACAGAAAAAGCCCTGTGTACACTGTAATCCCCAAGTTGGGTGTGGAGCTCTCCCAGAATTATAAGCAGGCCCTGGACTACGAAGATCAGTTCCCCTGGAGAAAATGGCTGTTTTGCAGGGTGGACGCTAAATGGCATTATATGGGACTAAGGTTCCCTTCCCAAGGTCCCACCCCGAAATCTCTAGAAATATTCCAACCTGGACTGGGCAACTCTACGTAGCAGCCATCTCAGGAGACAGATTGTTGGGACCCCCAAAAGAGTGGGAGATGGAACAGACTCGACGCACTCTTGTGTAGTCCCCCATACAATTTCAACAATTTCAGTTGTTGCTCATGCATGGGTACTTGCCGGTGGATCGAAGCCCAGATTAGCAAATGTGTGATGGGCGTTCCATTTGAGGGCCAAAAATCGCTTCGGCAGTCCCGGGGAGATTTCGGGAAAGCCAAAAGCTGACCCCAGGCTGGAAACCAAAGCTCATCTCCCACCTCTGTTCAGAGCTTGGGGAGGGGGCCTGTCCTATGGCTGGGGGGCAGACCAGACGTGAGAACAGCCAACCTAACTTGAGCGCTGGTGGTGGGAAGTGTCTCGAGTCGCAGCCAAGTTACGGCATCTCGGTAAGGTTTTCAAGGTGAGAGACATCCAGTGGTGGTTGGCCATTGCCTGCCTCTGCATGGCAACCCTCCTCTTCCCTGACCATCTCCCATCCACGTACGAACCAAGATCTGATGAGATCGGGCTCGCCTGGGCCACACAGGTCAGGGCAATACACAAAGAGGTGGTTTGCCATTTCTTGTATGGTGACACTGGACTTTCCTGGTGGTCTCCAGGCTCGTAGCTGCTACGGTGGGGCTTTCGGGGGCTCCGCCCCCTTTCTTAAAGGCATGGCCCCACAAGAATTTCTCCTGTAAATGCTTTTTTCCAATCATTTTAAAAGATTTTTTTAAAGGCATGTGCTCCTTTAAGCAGGGTGGAGTGCTGCAGTTGACTAATTCCAAAAGGGGGTTGGAGTAGGTGACCTCTAGGATTCCCTCCTAACTCTGTGCCAAGAAACTGAGCTCCTTTTTGAGAGTTTTTCTGCCTAAGTGTTAGCTTTCTTGACTAGAGAAGTCATGACACCTGCCGGCTTGTTCTCAGAATTGCTGCTTAGGCAATTTAGAGATCTATCCTGGTAACAGCTTTCTTTTGGCTAAACAGTTAAGAACACCTACGTACAATAGCCAGCAATTTTTTTTGTTTTGGTTTGCATTTCTTGCTGAACTTTATACATTCTCCTTATCTATGTGTTGTTTGTCCTTTGCTTTTGTGAATAAAGTTTTATGTGTTTTTATACAAATTGGGGTGAGTTTACTGGCCAAACCCAGATAAGAATTTTCAGTGCCGTGCCTACCATCTACCAGGAAATTTATTCTCCCTTCCACCCACTTCTCAGCCTGCAATTGCCATACTCTGGAGCTAAGATCTGCAGACACCTCTGTGCTTTGATTTTAAACATCCCGATTCCACAGCAGCTGAGTCATCGGTCCATTCTGCATCTGAAATTCGCTCCACATTTTCTCACCACTCGACATGGTTCCCCCTTGCCTCGGAACAGCTGTTTTCACTCAATCTGGTATGCAGATTTCCCTGTGTCGGGACTTGCCTCAGCGGTCATTAGTACTGTCTGCTTATTGTTCCCTTCGAATCGGAAGTGGAGGAAGGAAAAGGTGCCGCCCACAACCACAGTCAGATACCCCGGAGCAACGCCGTACTGACTGCGAAATCACCCCTGAACAGCCATAAATCTATGCAGAAGGGACCATAAAACCCGATGATCAAAGAAAGTGAAAGCGGCATGCAGTGTGGAGGGAGATTAACCTCCCGATGTGACTGTGGGAAAACTGCGAGGAAACAGGCGGGCACAGAATCAGCCATAATCCCCAGAATCCTGGCTTTTCTTTCTGCACAGAGAATTTCAGCCCCACCAGGGAAAAAAAAATCTGCCGCACAAAGGAAGACGAGGATAATAAAGAACAGGACCCGGGAACCTGCGGCCACGGATCCGTACATTTTATTGAAGTGAAGTTTCATTAAAACTGATCAAGAGCGGCCGATTAAAGGGTGGGAAAAGACAGAAGAGCAGAGTCAACCAAAGCCAGGCTCGACTGATTTACAAAACAGCAGGAATGAATCAAGCCGAGGGCATGCGGGAAATTATTAGTCGAAAGTCTAATCAGGAATTTCCCCACCCAGATCTGGCAACCCCGGCTGAGGTCTCTCTCCTTCCCAAGCCTTCCCTTTCCAGCGCCACTCCCAAATCTCAGGAATTTCCCACCCAGATCTGGCAACCCCAACTGAGGTCTCTCCTTCCCAAGCCTTCCCTTCCCAGCGTCACTCCAATCTCCAAGAATTTCCCCAAGATCTGGCAACCCCGGCTGAGGTCCCTCCTTCCCAAGTCTTCCCCTTCCCAGGCACCACTACCAAACCTCCAGGACTTTCCCCACCCAGATCTGGCAACCCCGGCTGAGGTCTCTCTCCTTCCCAAGCCTTCCCCTTCCCAGGCGCCACTCCCAAATCTCCAGGAATTTTCCCCACCCAGATCTGGCAACCCCGGCTGAGGTCTCTCTCCTTCCCAAGCCTTCCCCTTCCCAGGCGCCACTCCCAAATCTCCAGGAATTTCTCCACCCAGATCTGGCAACCCCAGCTGAGGTCTCTCTCCTTCCTAAGCCTTCCCCTTCCCAGGCACCACTCCCAAACCTCCAGGACTTTCCCCACCCAGATCTGGCAACCCCAGCTGAGGTCTCTCCTTCCCAAGTCTTCCCCTTCCCAGGCGCCACTCCCAAATCTCCAGGAATTTCTCCGCCCAGGGTTGGCAACTCTACCACCATACAGACAAACCAAGCAGTTTCTTGTGGAATTCCTAGCTCCAAGGGCAGCCGGGTTTCCGAGGGACACAACACTCCTCCAAGGATTATTTAGTTTATCTAGTTGGACAATTTGACTCCTACCTCTCCAGGGAAACCAGCTTGAGTCGAATTAAAAACACAAAACACATTGAAAGTATCCCGGCATTTTTTTTTTTTTAAAAAAGCCAACCCAAAACTAAATGAACCCAATCGAGAAACATCAGTCCAGCCGCCAGTTAAACCCAGAGCATAAAAACGTGAATGCATGCTGCAGCAAGGCAGAACGACAAGCCATAAAATCCAGAAGAGTGGTTGGAACCACTCAAGAATGCCTAGTGGTGTCGCTGAAAGGATGCTGAACTGCAGGGCCTGGTCAGGGGCAGGCTGACCCAAATCCAGGCCTCGGGAGGAGAGAAAATGGAGGAGAGGCAGGAAACCCAGAGCCAAGGGTCAGAGCTGCATCTGGGAGCAGAATTTGCAGCAATCCTGGCCTTAGGGTGTTTCATCTTAATCCTCCTCCTAGCTCAGATTTCAGTCAGAATTTAGGGACGAGCTCTTTTTGGGATGATGGAGCGTTGTGTACCAAGAATGGCTGGAGGTCACATGGGTAGGGAAGAGGCCTTTCGCCTCCTCTCTGCTGCTCAGACCATCGTGGCCTCCCTGCTGCCTGTTGGCGTCCCCGGCTCAGTCTTTGCCGTATCCGTCAAAATCCATTGGAGTACACTGCGCAGCACTGAAGTGTGCTGAAGAGCATTGGCGTGCTAAATCACCACCAGGAGGCGCTGCTGCTTTGGCCCTTCTGCTGGAAGGCCTGCAAATGATGCAGGAGCCGTCTATAGGGAAGGCCCCACGCGGCCCACTCTTCAAATAAGGTCTTCAGTTAAAAATCAAAACTGTCCGGGAAGTGTTCCGGCGCTGTTGGCTATGGTTCCCTGCTCCCACGACACCCCTTCCACTGCACAGATGCTCACGTAAAAGAGCAGAAAGATCTTATTTTGGGACACAGATCGCCCCTTAATAAGAAACCCACATCTTGGAATCTTTACCCCTGGGGTTGAACGCCAGTCCCAGTTGGCAGCAGAGATGAATTTCAGGGACGCAGTTCTTCGTGGTCAAGGGAGAGAAGCGAGGGGCCTGGAAGGGGCTGTGAGTAGATTACCACCCCTAGAGCCAGTTTGGTGTCATGGTTAAGAGCGCGGACTCTAATCTGGGAGAGCTGGGTTTGATTCCCCACTTCTTCGCATGCAGCTGCTGGTGTGACCTTGGATCGGTCACAAGCTCCCTCAGAGCTGTTCTCTCAAGGGCAGTCTTCGAGAGAGCTCTCTCAGCCCCACCTTACCTCACAGGTGTCTCTTGTGGGGAAGGGAAGGGAAAGGAGATTGTAAGACGCTCTGAGACTCCTTCAGGTAGCCAAGGGCGGGGTATCAATCCAATCTCTTCTTCTTCTTCTTCTTCTAGACTCTGTTTGGGGTGGCTTCGACCCCAGCCTTCCTTGAGAGAAGAGACTGGGTGGCCTTCATCTTTTCTTCGGCGTAAAACCCTCTTCTCATTGTGGCTGCCAGATATTTGAACAGGTTCTTGTGGGAAGAAAAAAAGAAAAGGCAAGCACTTATTACCCGGATCACCTCAGCTGTATGAATCAAAAGGGTGGGGGATTAACCTACCTCGCAGGATTGTTGTGAGTCTAGACTGGTGTGACAGAAATCCAAGTATTCCCCCCCCTCCCAAATGCTATTTTTTAAAAAAATCTTTCCTCAGGGACAAGACTGTCAACTGTTTATCTGCATATATTAGAACGGCGAGCTGGTATGGATTGCTGTTAAAGAAGATTGAGACATGGAACTCACTGCCACAGGAGGTGGTGGCAGCTACAAGCATGGACGGCTTCAAGAGGGAATTGGATAAACATATGGAGCAGAGGTCCATTGGTGGCCATTTGCCACAAGATACAGACAGGAACTCTCAGTCTGGGGCAAGGGATGCTCTGTATTCTTTGTGCTTGGGGGGGGGTCAACAGTGGGAGAGCTTCTAGTGTCCTGGCCCCACTGGTGGATCTCCTGATGGCACCTGGTATTTCTGGCCACTGTGTGACACAGAGTGTTGGACTGGATGGGCCACTGGCCTGATCCAACATCGGCTTCTCTTAAGAACATAAGAACATAAGAACATAAGAGAAGCCAATGTTGAATCAGGCCAATGGCCCATCTAGTCCAACACTCTGTCACACAGCGGCCAAAATATACCAGGTGCCATCCGGAGGTCCAGCAGTGGGGCCAGGGCACCAGAAGCCCTCCCACTGCTGCCCCCTCCAGCACCAAGAATAGAGTGCATCACCTGCCCCAGACTGAGAGTTCCCATCCATAACCTGTGGCTAATAGCCACTGGTGGACTTCTGCTCCATATGTTTATCTAATTTCCTCTTGAAACTGTCCATGCTTGCAGCTGCCACGACCTCCTGTGGCAGTGAATTCCATATGTTAATCACTCTTTGGGTGAAGAAGTATATGTTCTTAAGATACATCCAGAAAGAGGCAAAGCCCAACAGAGCTTTCCTCTGTTCCCAGAGGCTTGCCAGTTTCCAGGCAGGACCTGGAGTCTGCCCAAAGTCCCAACTGTTGGGGTTGCCAAGCCCCAGGTAGAACCTGGAGATCTCTTGGCATCACAGCAGATTTCCCAAAACTACGGAGATCAGTTCCCCTGCAGAAAACGGCTGCTCTGGAGGATGGACTCCATGACCTCGTGCCCAGCTGAGGTCCTCCCCCTCCCCAAACTCTGCCCCCACCAGGCTCCACCCCTCCCCAAAAAGTCCCCGGGAGACCCCCACCCCGAGCTGGCAAGGCAGGCTCCTTACCTCCCAGGCCTTCTCAACCTCGGGGGTCCAGTCCTCTTTCAGGATGGGCTGGACGGCTTGGATGAACTGGGCCCCCACATACTGAAAAAGCAAGCAAATTGGGCAGGGATTATTCCAAGGGCGAGGGAGCCGAGTCCCTCCTGAAACCATCCTTTCCATGCCTAAGGAGAAAGGCCGATGTGGTTGCCAACCTTCAGGGGGGAACTGGGGACCTCCCGGAATTACGGTATCTCCAGATGACCAGGATCAATTTCCATGGTGGGGGAAATGGCAACTTCAGAAGGGGGGACACGACTCTGTGGCCGAATGCCGTGCTGAGGTCCTGCCCCTCCCCTCCCCAAGCCTGTCTCTCCACAGGTTTCACCCTCCCCAAATCACCAGAAGAAGAAGAGGCAGAAGAAGAGGAGGAGGAGGAGGAGGAGGAGGAAGAAGTAGTAGAAGAGGAGGAGGAAGAAGAAGAGGAGGAGGAAGAAGGAAGAAGAGGAAGAAGAAGAAAAGGAGGAGGAGGAAGAAGGAAGAAGAGGAAGAAGAAGAGGAGGAGGAAGAAGAAGAAGAGGAAGAAGAAAGAAGAGGAAGAAGGTAGAAGTAGGAGAGGAAGGAAGAAGAATAAGAGGAAGAGAAGGAAGAAGAAGAGGAAGAGGAAAAGAAGGAGGAGGAAGAAGAAGAAGAGGAGGAAAAGAAGGAAGAAGAAGAGGAAGGGGAGGAGGAAGAAGTAGTAGAGGAGGAAGAAGAGGAGGAGGAAGAAGGAAGAAGAGGAAGAAGAAGAGGAGGAGGAAGAAGGAAGAAGAAGAAGGGAAGGAAAAAGAAGAAGAAGAGGAAGAGGAAAAAGAAGGAGGAAGAAGAAGACGGAAGAAGAGGAAGAGAAGGAAGAAGAGGAAGAAGGAAGAAGAAGAGGAGGAGGAGGAAGAAGGAAGAAGAGGAAGAAGAAGAAGAGGAAGAAGGTAGAAGAAGAAGAGGAAGAAGAAGAAGGAAGAAGAAGAGGAGGAAGAGGAGGAGGAGATTGGATTTATACCCCTTCCTTCACTACCCAAAGAGTCTCAGAGCAGTTTACAACCTCCTCTCCCTTCCCCTCCCCACAACAGACACCTGGTGAGGTAGGCGGGGCTGAGAGAGCTCTTTCCAGAAAATGCCCTCGAGAGAACACCTCTGAGAGAACTTGTGACTGACCCAAGGTCACACCAGCAGCTGCACATGGAGGAGGGGGGAATCAAACCGGCTCTCCCAGATTAGAGTCCGCACTCTTAACCACGACACCAAACTGGCTCTCAATTTCCCGGAATTTCCCAACTCGCAGTTGGGCAACCCTGATTGGCCATCCATCTCGGACAGAGGCCAGAGGCCCACAAAGCGCCGCCCTGGACGGTTCCCCTGTCGCCGTACGGCACCCAGCACAACCATGTCCAACAGCACAGGAGTCCTGAGGGCCCACCCGTGCCCGGCTCACCTCGTAGTACTTGGGGGGCGCTTGGTACCGGCAGTGGCTCCTGCCCAGCTCGAAGGCCAGATGTTCCAGCTTGTCCGTCTGGTCCAGCCGCCCCACGCTCTTCTCGATGAAGGACATCACCCTGGCAACGGGGAGACGGGACAGGGGAGGAGAGGGACAAGAGGAGGCCATTGGGACCAGGGGTGGATGAAGGCTTCCGGGTGCCCTAAGCACTGGCCAATCTCGGTGCCCCCCCTCCTTTCCACACTGACCCAGTCCATTTTAGTCGTTGACCTGTGTCTGACCAGATATACAATGCAGGTTTGCAGCAATACAAAAATTTATTCATATGATAACACAATATAATGTACAAACTAAGGCGAGCTTTGGCTATCTAAAGTTCTACAGAAATGCAAGACAACATCTATTTTAATATTTCACAAGTTAAATGTATCAAAGTTCCAATATTCATGACCTGACAAGGCATTTTTCTATATTTTTTCACCCTTTCTCCAACTTTGTGGTGCTCCCTTTGGCCCTGGTGCCCTAAAGCACGTGCCTAGTCTGCTTAATGGTTAATCTGCCACTGGTTGGGACTGGACCCACCAAACTCCTTTCTCTTCCCCTCCCCACAACAGACACCCTGTGAGGCAGGTGGGGCCGAGAGAGCTCTGACAGAAACTGCTCTTTTTCAAGGACAGCTCTGACAGAACTGTGGCTTGCCCAAGGTCATCCAGCAGCTGCCAGTGGAGGAGGAATGGGGAATCAAACCCGGTTCTCCCAGATTAGAATCCGCGCACTTAGCCAATATGCCACACTAGCTCTCTGGTCCCTTCCAGCTCTCTGTCTCTAAGGTTGTGAGCTCTGGGCAGGGAAATACCTGGAACTCTTGGTGAAGCCCAGGGGAGGGCTGAGATTGGGAAGGGGAGGGGCCTCAGCTAGAATGGCCAACCTCCAGATAGTGGGTGGAGATCTCCTGGAATTATAACGAAGCGCCAAACAACAGAGACCAGTTTCGCTGGAGAAAATGGCTGCTTTGGAGGTGTGGACTTCATTTATTTTGAACTCTACCCACCCTCTCCTGTACAGCAAGGCTCAGGGTGGGTTACAATATAACACCATACAATTATTAAAAGTAATATCAGTAATCGGGGGTCATTTCATAGAAAAAGAGGTGCAGGAGCTCATTAGCATAACTCATTTGCATATGCCAAACCCTCCTGACCTCGCCGGAAGTGAGTCAGAAGGCAACACCCACCGCTCAGACTCCACCCCCCAAATCTCCAGGTATTTCCCAACTTAGGTTCAAACCTGGGTCTCCCAAGTCCTTGTCTGGAACACGAACCACTGCACAACACTGTTGAGCAGGCGCTACTGCGTGAGTTATGCAAGTTGCATTGTGGCTGCTGTCAGGCCTGACATGCTCTTCCCCCTGCATTTTAGTGACAGAAACAAATGCTTGAAGGCTGGGAGCCTTAAAAGGAAGTCAGGGGGCCAGGCCGGGCTTGTTACTGCCGGAACGCCATTCCTGTGCATTCCTGCTCGAAATGACCCCTGTCAGTAATCATTAAAAATCCTGTACCACGTCAGTTAATAACAACATATCAACTAGCAAAGGGGTTTTTTCTATGGGGGTTGTGGCAAAACGGAGTTCCGGAACCTCTTCGATAAAATTCTCCCCCCTCCCCTCAATTTTTTTATTTAGTTTTCCAATCAAGTTTGCAGAAACATCAATCTCAAGTTTACATTAACCTCAATCTCATTAAAAAAAATACAATTCCAACTATAACAGATCACCACATAGGTCACATGTATCTTATACAACTATTCATCTTAACAATCATTGGCACACGATTAATTATCTCACCGTAAATGTAACAAATCTATAATATCGGGAATTTCTTTCTGTTGCATCAAATACCGTAATATGGGAAACCACGTCGCAGAAAAGATAAAATTCTTTTTAAAATGTGTAAAAGCTCGTGAGTTTTCAGTAGACAGATTGAAAACGTCATTTCCCTCTTGAGAGTTCCGGGCAGTGTTCCCTCTAAGCTGAGTGAGCGTGAGCCAGCTCACCATTTTTTAGCCTCCGCTTCCCACATTTGCTGTCTTAGCTCAGGAAGGGACGGCTCCAGAGCAAACCGATTTCTGCAGCAGCCCAATGGCTCGCTCACAACTTTAATGCCCGTGGCTCACAATATAGAATTTTTGCTCACCAGACTCCACAGCGTAGAAGGGAGCATTGGTTCGGGGGCACCTCTTTTCCCAGAAAAAGCACCCCGTCAACTAGCAATCAGTAGCGCCCATTAAATACATCTGCTCCTAGATCAACTCCACATATGGGCAGCAGATGGTAACTACGGGGAGGCGGGTGGGCGAGAACAAGCCGTCCAGGGTGAAACACGCAGGGGGAAGCCAGTACTAATAAATCTCCACATCATGTGCCATCACACCCCGCTGTGCTCCTTCCCCTCCACAACCCCCCCCCCCAAGGCTCCACTCCCCCAGATTTCCAGAAATTTCCCAAACCGCAGTTTCAAGCCCCAGTCTCACTGTGGACTTGGATGCGGACAGGGTGCCCAGTACCTGGAGACCTCCAGGCAGCACCTGGAGATCTCCAGAGGACGACAATGAAGAAGAAGAAGAAGAAGAAGAGGAGGAGGAGGAGGAGGAGGAGGAGGAGGAGATTGGATTTATACCCCGCCCTTCACTCTGAGTCTCAGAGCGGCTTACAAACTCCTTTCCCTTCCCCTCCCCACAACAGACACCCTGTGAGGCAGGTGGGGCTGAGAGAACCCTGACAGAAGGGGAGGAAGAGGAGGAGAAGAAGGAGGAGGAGATTGGATTTATACCCCGCTTTTCACTCGGAGTCTCAGGGTGGCTTACAAACTCCTCTCCCCTCCCCTCCCCACAACAGACGCCCTGTGAGGCCGGTGGGGCTGAGAGAACCCTGACAGGAGAGGAGGAAGAGGAGGAGGAGAAGGAGGAGGAGATTGGATTTATACCCCGCTTTTCACCCGGAGTCTCAGAGCGGCTTACAAACTCCTCTCTCCTCCCCTCCCCTCCCCACAATAGGCACCCTGTGAGACCAATGGGGCTGAGAGAACCCTGACAGGAGAGGAGGAAGAGGAGGAGGAGAAGGAGGAGGAGATTGGATTTATACCCCGCTTTTCACTCGGAGTCTCAGGGCGGCTTACAAACTCCTCTCCCCTCCCCACAACAGACACCCTGTGAGGCCGGTGGGGCTGAGAGAACCCTGACAGGAGAGGAGGAAGAGGAAGAGGAGAAGGAGAAGGAGATTGGATTTATACCTCGCTTTTCACTCGGAGTCTCAGAGCGGCTTACAAACTCCTCTCCCCTCCCCTCCCCACAACAGACACCCTATGAGGTCGGTGGGGCTGAGAGAGTTCGGACAGAAACTGCTCTTTTTTTCAAGAACAGCTGTGCCAGAACTACGGCTTGTCCAAGGTCCTCCAGCAGGGCAAGTGGAGGAGTGGGGAATCAAACCCAGTTCTCCCAGATTAACCACTACACCACTTAACCACTACACCAAACTGGGTCTCAGTTAAAGGGTCCAGCGGAGCAGGGCTCTTCCACCATAAGATGTCAGTTGCTATCTCTGGTAGCAACGGTGGTCGTGGTGGTCGTGGTCGTGGTCGGCAGCTCCAAAGGCCTAATGTAATAAGACTGGCTGACTGAAGAAGCACTATCCAAAGGCGTCTCAGAGTGGCTTACAATCTCCTTTCCCTTCCCCTCCCCACAGCAGACACCCTGTGAGGGAGGTGGGCCTGAGAGAGCTCTTTCGAGGACTGCCCTTGAGGAAACAGCTCTGAGAGAACTAGGGCTTGCCCAAGGTCATCCAGCAGCTGCATGCGGAGGAGGAGTGGGGAATCAAACCCGGTTTCCCCCGATTTGAGGCCGCGCACTCAACCACGACACCAAACTGTCTCTCAAAAGAGGCTCGACTGTCTTTGGAAGCCCGCAGACCCGATTCAAAGGAGGCCTGCATTCCTTTCCGAGAGAAGCAGAAACTCTGGGCCCGTCTGTCCTTCGTGAGTCAAGCCAGGAGACCCAGGGACACAGATCTTGGAAGGCTCGGGTGCGAACGTCAGATTCTGAAGAAGTCGAGGAAGGCTGCGGCTGAGCCAAACAGGAACCGCACAGCTTAACTGCAACAAGCTCCCAGAATTTGGGACCGTTACAAATGTCAACATGATAAATCTCAGCATGAATATGAACCGCTCTTCAGGGGTGGGGGAGACGCCGCTTCAAGAGAAATGAGAGCTACCGACTTTCGGATTCAAACCGCCAAATCTGGGTTTGGGGATTCCCGGGAATCGGGTGGTGGAAGCGGGGGAGGCTGGGTTTTGGGGAAAGAGAGGCCCTTAGCAGGACGTAATGTGACAGGGGCCACCCTCCCAAATAGCTGTTTTTCTCCAGGGGAAGTGTCCTCTTCCTGTCTGGAGATCCACTGTCATCCTGGAACATCTCCAGGCCCGCCTGTAGGTTGGCAACTCTATCTGGACTATTCTCACGGCTCTGAGCCCGGGGGTCGGAGGGAGGGAAGACCAGATTGGGAACATTTGCCAAAAAAAAAGGGCGTTCTGTGAAGAGAACAAATGAGCCGATTTGGGTGTTTAGATATAATCCCCGGGAATGTTCAAAACCAAGCCAAGAACTCAGAATTCAGGGGAAAAGAAATCCAGATTTTTTTTTTTTAAAATTGGTTCAACAAGGAGGAAAAACAAAACCCCAACAATCCTGCACTGACATAGAACCAACAGAGTCGGAAGGGACCTCCAGGGTCATCTAGCCCAACCCTCTGCACGACACAGGTAATTCACAAATGCCTCCCCCACAAATACAGCCAGTTTGGTGTCGTGGTCAAGTGCGCGGACTCTAATCTGGGAGAACCGCGTTTGATTCCCCCACTCCTCCACTCGCAGCTGCTGGATGACCTTGGGCAAGCCATAGTTCTGTCAGAGCTGTTCTTGAAAAAGAGCTCTCTCAGCCCCACCGACCTCACAGGGTGTCTGTTGTGGGGAGGGGAAGGGAAGGGAGTTCGTAAGCCGCTCGGAGACTCCCTTGGGTAGTGAAGGGCGGGGTGTAAATCCAATCTCTTCTTCTCTTCTTCTTCTTCCAGACCCGCAGTGACTGCTATCCCACGCCCAGAAGATGACAAAAAAGTTTACGGTTCTTTCGATAGCCAGCCGCAAGTGGGAATCTTGTTTTCACAACGCTGTTCTCAAACTATTATGGAAAGAGTTCCATATCAGCAGTCATTCCCCCCCCAGCCCCAATAATGATCACAATCGGTTTTTCGAGATTCTTGCTAAGCAGACTAGAAGACCAGGCTGTTACAAGCTACATCTTCGTTAGAGAACCATCTGGATTCAGGACAGACGAAACCAGGCGGTCTTTTAGCACTTCTTGGAAGGGATAATGTGATCTCTCCCTAGTGCTGTGTACTGAACCAGACCATCTGTCCATCAGGGGCCGTATTGTTTGCTCAGACTGACAGCCGCTCTCCTGGGTCTCGGGCGGAGGCCTTTCCCATCACCTGCTGCCTGGTCCTTTTTAACTGGAGATGCCGAGGATTGAACCTGGGACCTTCTGCATGCCAAGCAGAGGCTCTACCACTGAGCCACGGCCCCTCTTTACAATTCTCCAGGGTCTCAGGCAGAGGTCTTTCCCATCACCTGCTGCCTGGTCCTTTCTAACAGGAGATGCCAGGGATTGAACCTGGGACATAAGAACATAAGAACATAAGAGAAGCCAATGTTGAATCAGGCCAATGGCCCATCTAGTCCAACACTCTGTCACACAGCGGCCAAAATATACCAGGTGCCATCAGGAGGTCCAGCAGTGGGGCCAGGGCACCAGAAGCCCTCCCACTGCTGCCCCCTCCAGCACCAAGGATAGAGTGCATCACCTGCCCCAGACTGAGAGTTCCCATCTATACCCTGTGGCTAATAGCCACTGATGGACTTCTGCTCCATATGTTTATCTAATTCCTTCTGCATGCCAAGCAGAGGCTGTGCCACTGGACCATGGCCCCTCCCTTTCTGAAGGGAAGCCCCTCCACATCTTACGTAGGGGTTGCCAGCAGGGTTCCCTCGAAGCCGAGTTAGTGCGAGCTAGCTCACCGTCTTTTAGCCTCCGGCTCACACCTTTTTGTCTCAGCTCAGGAAGGAGGGCTCCAGAGCAAACTTAATTTATGCCGTAACCAAATCGCTCGTTCACCTCTTTAATGCCAAGTAGATCGCAAAGTTGAATTTTTGTTCACAAAACTTCACAGCTTAGAGGGAGCACTGGACGGGGGGGTTGGTTCAGCAGGGCTGCCAACCCGCTATAATCCCATCCTCGTCGCCAATGTTAAGTATGAGACTTCAGGCAGCTCTTAACGAGTGATTCAGCTTTATTAGAACATGACAGATAACGCAACATGAAACAGGAGGGCAACGGGCTCTCTTTTCAACTTTCCGGGCTTGGATGATCATGCCCCCTAGTGGGTTAAGAACCAATCAAAACGCTAACATAAGGACCAATCATTTCAGTTCCCTCCAGAACCTTTCTTATGCTCTGATTGGTCTACTGCGCAGAGTAGCCAATCAGAACGTGCATTTTACGATACCAGCTAGGAGAGATGAAGCTTGGGCATTGTATGTATGCACAATACGTAACAGGTAGGGTTGCCAGATCCAGGCTGGGGAGTTCCTGGAGATTTGGGGCTGGAGCCTGGGGGAGGACAGGGACTTCAGTGGGGTACAAGGCTGCAGAGTCCACCTTCTAAAGCATCCATTTTCTCCAGGGGAACCGATCTCTGTAGCCTGGAGATGAGCCGTAATTCCGGGGGCTCCCTGGGTCCTGCCTGGAGGCTGGCATCCGGATATGTGGGACAGAAATTTGACTGTCCAAGGGAATCCTACACAATGTATTTAGACGGTCTACTAGAATTACCTACAACATGAATTTATGCAGGGCTTTTTTGGTAGAAAAAGCCCAGCAGGAACTCATTAGCATAATAGGCCACACCCCTGGTAACACGGTTCATTAGCATATTAGGCCACACCCCCATGTTACCAGGACTGTGGTCATCCAGCCACACCCACCTTTTGCTTCTTATTCTGTTTACCTTGTTTGTTGTCCAAACCCAGGGTGAACTGCTTTGCATGTTAGGCCACACACCCCTCATGTAGCCAATCCTAATGGGTTTCTGCTGATGGGTGTGGCCTATTATGCTCATGAGTTCCTGCTGGGCGTGGCCAACTCGGGAGCCAGCCGGAACTCCGTTCCTGTGCGTTCCAGCCCCAAAATAGCCCTGAATTTACGGAGAGGTGGGATTCTGGCAAACCAATTGTTCGCCCCCGTGCGGACGCTCCTATATAAGTCACTATAAACTTTTTAAAGAGGTGGGGATGGGGTGCCAAGAGAATGTTTCTTGGAACAGGGGCAGCGACGTTAGAGAATGTCACTAGAAAACCCAGAGGACAGAGAATGCACAGCAGAGGTCCCCATACAGTGTTCCCTCTAAGCTGAGTTAGTGTGAGCTAGCACATAGTTTTCTAGCCTCCAGCTCACACATTTTTGCCTTAGCTCGGAAAGGATGGCCCCAGAGCAAACTGGTTGATGCCGTAGCCAAATTGTTTGCACATAACTTTAATGCCAGTAGGCCACAAAGTAAAAGTTTTGCTCACAAGACTCCTCGGCTTAGAGGGAGCATAGGCTCCCGACCTTTTTAGGCCCTGTAGACACTTTGGGCCTGTACGTGCATTCATGGGCGCTTGCGAACGAGACGCTTGGGAGGATTTTTCCAGTTGATGCATGGTGACAAAATGGCTGCCGCAGGAGGCGGAGCTGGCCACAAAATGGCTGCCGCGGCATCCCTTCAGTCACACAGTGAAGATTCTTGTGCTGTGGGGGCAGCGGCTGCTGATCAAATCTTCAATGGCCAATCAGAAGCCCCACCTACTTTCTAAAGAGATGGGTGCCAGGAAATGGGTTGGTGGGCAGTTCAGCTCCCATGGGCACTGTGTCCAGAACCCCTGCTGGAGAGGGCATGATTCTCGAGGAATTCACCGCCTCCATCTTGGATAATCTGTTTTTCATTGCTTCCACTCGGAATACGGAGGCCCTTCCCACTCTGGATTTTGCCTGTATGTACAGCTTATCATTAAAGGGAAAACCCTAATCGGAGCATGACTGTCTTAAAACATTTTTAGCCTGCTTTACTCTCAAGGAGACACCGAGCAGCTAGAAGGCCCCCCTTTCTTTGCATTCGGGCGTCGCTAACTCAAGGGCTGCTACCGGAAAATTCCGGCCGAGCCAGAGCTATTTATCCGCGAAGCCGAGAAACTGAGAACATTTGGCAGGGGCGTGTTTTATTGTTCTTTCTCACAAGGTCTGGGTGGGGGGCGGGAGAAATATATGGAAAGGTTTTGCTCGGACATCGGACAAACGCCGAGGATTCTGCAAAGACAGATGCGGAGAGAGTGGTGGAGCTCGCTGCGGTCGCTGGAACATCCTAGCCACGAAGTTTCCCCGATAGCCGTCCCGCGCACTGCAATCACTTGCACTTGAAGTGGGCCTCCTCTTGTGTTTACTTCCCTCATCTGACATGTTTCTATTGCTGTGATGTTTCGGTTAAACAGACGTCAATGGCTGCGGTGTGACCCAAGGGTCCTTGGCGGGATGACATGCGCAAGCCGGTCGCACTGTAGGTCAAGGGGCATTCGTATGTTAAACAAATGCCTGGCCCCTGCCATTAGGAGCATTAGGAGGCAGATTCCTAGGAATTCTGTTTTCTGAGTGGCTATGGGACCGAAGGCCGAGCGCCGAAGAATAGATTCTTTTGAACTATGGTGCTGGAGAAGACTCTTGAGAGTCCCTTGGACTGCAAGGAGATCGAATCAGACAACCCTAAAAGAAATCAACCCTGATTGTTCCCTGGAAGGCCAGATCCTGAAGCTGAAGCTCAAATACTTTGGCCACCAAATGAGAAGGGAGCATTCACTGGAGAAGGCCCTGATGCTGGGAAAGATTGAAGGTCAAAGAAGAAGGGGACGGCAAAGGATGGAGATGGTTAGATAGTGTAATCGATGCAACAAACATGAAATTGAGCAAACTTCAGCGGACAGCGGAAGACAGGAGGGCCTGGCGTAATCTGGTCCATGGGGTCGCGAAGAGTCAGACTCGACTGTGTGACTGAACAACAACATGGGACTGTAAATCCGGTGACTTGGACAATATTTGGCCATTCTTTACAGATTGCAATAAGTACCATTTGGCCCGTGACAAATGGATTGCAAACTCGACCCCAAAATGGGAGCTCTACCACAGGGCATGTGATGCTGTGTCTTCTTGGTGCCTGGGGGGGGGCAGCAGTGGGAGGGCTTCTCGTGTCCTGGCCCCACTGCTGGACCTCCTGATGGCCCCTGGTATTTTGGGCCACTGTGTGACAGAGTGCTGGACTGGATGTGCCACTGGCCTGATCCAACGCTGACTTCTCTTATGAAGAAGAGAGAAGAGTTTGGATTTATACCCCGCCCTCCACTGCCCAAAGGCATCTCAGAGCGGCTTACAAACTCCTTTCCCTTCCCCTCCCCACAACAGACACCCTGTGAGGCAGGTGGGGCTGAGAGAACTTCTGACAGAAACTGTCCTTGAGAGAACAGCTGTGCCAGAGCTTGTGACTGACCCAAGGTCACATCAGCAGGTGCAAGTGGAGGAGTGGGGAATCAAACCCGGTTCTCCCAGATAAGAGTCCGCGCACTTAACCACTACACCAAACTGGCTGTATTTCTTAGGTTCTTATGTTCTCTTACAACCTAAAATAACCCAACACAGTCCCACTGCCCGTCTCTGCTACGGGCCCAGATCCAAGCTCTCTTCTTGGGTTTGCACCCTGGTAACGCATCGCTGATGGAACGCGGAGAACACAGACCATCGGGCTCTCTCCGACCCCTTTTCAAACGGCCTTTGTATTCCGTTTTAGAAAGCAGTCGCTCATGGATTTTTCCTGTAATTTCAGACGGACCCATTTGAGTAACCGGCTGCTAGCAGAATTTGTTTACCTGTTCATACAAACCCGCTTGCATTGGGTTAGAAGAAGAAGAGGAGGAAGAAGAAGAAGAGACTGGATTTATACCCCGCTTTTCACTCGGCGTCTCCGAGCGGCTTACAAACTCCTTTCCCCTCCCCTCCCCACAACAGACACCCTGCGAGGTAGGCGGGGCTGAGAGAGTTCTGGCAGAAACTGCCCTTTTTCAAGGATAGCTCTGCCAGAACTACGGCTTGCCCAAGGTCATCCAGCCAGGTGCAAGTGGAGGAGTGGGGAATCAAACCCGGTTCTCCCAGATTAGAGTCCGCGCACTTAACCACTACACCAAACTGGCTCTCTAGCAAAGCGTGGCTGAGCTGCTTTTGAGGGAAATGGCTTTTTTCTGTTTTCAACCCCTTCGTCGCACCTCTGAATCGCTGTGGTGTGCTGTTTAAACCGCCCATAGTCCTTCCTACAAAGCCACTCCCCCCCCCATACACTTTTTTGCTGCATGGTCTTCCTCAGACTTTAAACAAAACATCCTAAGGTAGGTGCTATACCGCTATGTGCTACATACTCAATATGCTGTATACTTAATGGAGTCAATGCACTATAGCGCTGAAGGGCTACAGCAGTTTAGTGCTATAGCTCTCAACCTAGAATGTTTTTTAAAAGTCCGAGAAAGATCACACAGCGAAAAAGGCAGTGGGGGGAAGCAGCATTGTTTGAAATTACCGTAGCATAAGAACATAAGGACCTAAGAGAAGCCCATGTTGGATCAGGCCAACGGCCCATCCAGTCCAACACTCTCTGTGTCACACAGTGGTCAAAGATACCAAGTGCCATCAAGAGGTCCAGCAGTGGGGCCAGGACACTAGAAGCCCTCCCACTGTTGACCCCCCCAAACATCAAGAATACAGAGCCCCAGAGTCCCTATCTATACCTTGTGGCTAATAGCCATTGATGGACCTCTGCTCCAGATGTTGATCCAATTCCCTCTGGAAGCCGTCCATGCTTGTAGCTGCCACAACCTCCTGTGGCCATGAATTCCATGTGTTAATCACTCTTTGGGTGAAGAAGGACTTCCTTTTATCCGTTCTAACCCGACCGCTCAGCAATTTCATGGAGTGCCCACGAGTTCTTGTCTTGTGAGAGAGTGAGAAAAGTACCTCTTTCTTGACCTGCTCTATCCCGTATGTAATCTTATAAACCTCGATCGTGTCACCCCTCAGCCGTTATTTCTCCAAGCTAAAGAGCCCCAAACGCTTTAACCTTTCTTTGCAGGGAAAGTGTTCCAACCCTTTTATCATTCTAGTTGCCCTCTTCTGCCCTTTTTCCAATGCTATAATATCCTTTTTAAGGTGTGGTGACCAGAACTGTACACAGTACTCCAAATGAGGTCGCACCAATGATTTATACAGGGGCATGACGATATTGGCTGCTCCGTTTTCAATACCCTTCCTAATAATCCCCAGCATAGCATTGGCCTTTCTTATTGCAGTCGCACACTGTCTCGCTTCAGAGGCAGCTCGTTAATAGAAGGAAATTCGCTGTACGAAACCCCCGTCCCTGTAATTCGGGCCGACGACGAATAATATTCGGTTTCGAACGGTAACGTGAAAGGGACCCGATCTTTCAGAGATAGCCCTCCCATGTGTAGTCCAATGGAAGGCTGACATGCCCCGGGGATGTGGCGGAGGCTATCCGGTGCCCCCCAGCAAGGAGCAGAGAGATGTCAAGGAGACTCGGCCTGGCCAGCCGCCCCAGATCAACCTCTCGGTATTTGGAGGAAGTAGTTAATTCCTAAACAGCCTCTCGGCCATCGGCTGTCCAGGTGGCGTGACTCGGGCCCTGAAAGCAGACGCCTACCTGAGACCGTGAGCCTGCAGCTCTTTGCTCATCTTCAGTTGCTGGAAGTCGTCAACGTCGCGGAAGAGGAAGAAAGCGTCCTTGCATTCCGGGTGGGTCTCAAAGAGTCTGGAGGGGAGACAGGTGAGAAGGCAGTTGAGACGAGCTCCAGGTGAGGCGCCCGGGCAGGGGAAACAGCCATGCCGGAAACCTTATTTTTGAGGATAGAAACCCCCCCCCATTGCCTGCTGCCGGCTGCGGCCAGGGCGAGAGTGTCACTGTGTGCTTTTGAACTTCCCTCTCCCTCCCACTGTGGAATTTTGGGGGAGGGCTTGATGGGACTTGGAAAAGACTCCAGAAGGCATTCAAATGCCTTTTGAGTTCCTTTCCGCAGGGCAAGAGAGCTTAGAAGGGCACTTGAGAGCAAGGCTCCCTCTAAGCTGTGGAGTCTTGAGAGCGGAAATTCAATTTTGTGAGCTCCTGGCATGAAAGGTGGGAGCGAGCGATTTGGCTGCTGCGTGAATTCGTTTGCTCTGGAGCCCTCCTTCCTGAGCAGAGACAAAAATGTGTGAGCTGGAGGCAACCCCCTCTCCCGTTGTGAGCTAGCTCACATTAACTCAGCTTAGAGGGAACACTGGTCAAGAGTGGAACAACAACAACAACAACAACAACTCCTCCTACTACTACTACTTTAGATTTCTGAATACTACTACCACTACTACTACCACCACCACCACTACTACAGATTTCTGAATACTACTACCACTACTACTACCACCACCACCACCACTACTACAGATTTCTGAATACTACTACCACTACTACTACCACCACCACCACCACTACTACAGATTTCTGAATACTACTACCACTACTACCACCACCACTACTACCACTACTTTAGATTTCTGAATACTACTACCACTACTACTACCACTACCACCACCACCACCACTAATACTACTACAGATTTCTGAATACTACTACCACTACTACCACCACTAATACTACTACAGATTTCTGAATACTACTACCACTACTACCACCACCACTAATATGACTACTATGACTATGACTACTACTACTACTACTACTACTACTACTTTAGATTTCTGAATTGCCCAACCCCGCAAGCGGGCTCCAGGTGATTTACAGCATTAAAACAGATAAAATACAATCAAGATGATAAAATTCAAGAGCAAGGTGTTTTGAGCTGCCAGAGGGGTGAGTAGGTATTTTTATTTATTTACTTTCAGCTGAGGTGCTTTAGCTGAGAAGGTACTGTGTGGGGGACTGTATTTGGGAGTGTGTGGGTGAGTTGTAACAGACTCCTGGCTGCTGGAGTTGGGGTGTGAAAGGTCATTGTTTGCCTGTACATTCAATGTGCCTTGGGTGAAACTGCCAATAGCAGATCATCTTCCTGGAAAATGCTGCTTGGAGGTTGGGCGTGTGAACAGGGTCATTGTCCTTGCCTGCTCAAATCTGACCAGTGCCTCCTCCCCGGGACCTCCAAGAATTTCTGAGCTCAGCTGCTGTGCCACAGTCCCTCTGCCTGGGGCGCACTTTTATGTTATAGTGCAGGAAGCTTGTCAAGAGGCACGAGCCCTGCTGGCACTCAGTACCATACTAGGCCACGAGCCGAAGAGTGAGAGCCATAAGGGTGTTAGGCTACATCCTTGCCTGCATGGCTCATTAGTCCTAGGCCGCGCCTCATGTCAAGAAGTGTGCCATCCAGGCAACCGACCTTTGCTTCAGAAACTGTTTACATTGTTTGTTGTCAAAACCTTGGCTCTCTGTAGCAGGAACTCCTTTGCATGTTAGGCCACCTCCCCCTAATGTAGCCAATCCTAATGAGTTCCTGATGTTGGGTGTGGCCTGTTATGCTAATGAGTTCCTGCTGCATGTGGCCAACTCAGGAGCCTGCCGGAACGCCATTCCTGTGCGTTCCTGCCCAGAAATAGCCCTGCATCTGTTTGCAAGAAAGAACTTGAGACACATTCACTTTGCAATCTGAAACCAGGGGCAGTGCCAGGATAAATGTGGGGCTTGTATGGCACATTTTGCTGGGCATGCATTGAATGTAACATGGGAATCCCTCAATGTACGTATCAAAATAAAAATCGAGTCTCTGCTGTACGAGGCTTGTATGTGCATTCGTTGGAACTTGTGAACAAGCCTAGAGGACGTTTGGGAGGATTTTTCCGGTTGATTTCAGAGCAGGGAGTCCCTAACCTTTCTGAGCCCGCCGGCACATTTGGAATTCTGACACAGCAACAAAATGGCTGCCTCTGGAGGCGGGGCCAGCCACAAAATGGCTGCCGCAGCGTCTTCTCAGTCACACAGTATTTTTTTTTAAAAAAACTACACTGCCAATCAAAACTCCAATGGCCAATCAGAAGGCTTGCTTGGCAAAAGCCTTACGTGGCCCGACCCACTTCCTAAAAACTCTTGGAAGGCGCTCGAAAAGGAGCTGGCAAGTTAGGGTTGCCAGGTCTGGGTTGGAAAATACCTGGAGACTTTGGGGGTGGATCCAGGAGAGGGTGGGGTTTGGGGAGGGGAGGGGCCTCAGCATGGTACAATGCCACAGAGTCCACCCTTCAAAGCAGCCATTTTCTCCAGGGGAGCTGATCTTTGTCAGCTGGGGATCAGTTGTAAAAGCAGAAGATCTCCAGGCCCCACTTGGAGGCTGGCAGCCCTATGGCAAGTGCCGGCGCCCACGGGCACCACGTTGGAGATCCCTGCCTGAGGCAGTCTCCTAGCTTGTTAGGAACGCCTGAAAAGAGTCCCGCGTTCCTTTCCAGAGCCTTCCGTTTGTGCGTAACTACCGCTGACAAGAAGCCAGTTTAATTTAAACTTCCAACCCGAAATGCATCTGAAACCCTGCACAAACAGCGATGACGACGCATCTTTTCCCGGCAGGAGGGTGAAGGCATCTGGCAGCCAGGCCAGGTTTTAATGCCTTTTGTACCATCTGGATTTTCTTCTCCACCTCCTGGTCAGAAACAAACAATTATTTTGCCCGGCGGAAGCGGCTCCCTTGGGAAAAGCAGGACAGCAATTCCCGTGGCTGTCCACCAGAGGGCGCAGCTGAGCACACACGCAGGCAGCTCTGGATTAAACTGCAGAATCGTGGACTCATAGAATCACAGAGTTGGAAGAGACCTCCAGAGTCATCTAGCCCAACCCTCTGCACAGTGCAGGAAATTCACAAGTACCTCCCCTTCCACACCCCCAGTGACCCCTGCTCCATGCCCAGAAGATGACAAAAAAACCCTCAAGGATCCACAGCCAAACTGGCCTGGAGAAAAATGGCTTCCTGACCCCAAAGTGGTGATCAGCATTTCCCTGGGTGTGTAAGAAAGGGCCACAAGAACTGAGCACGGAGGCCACCCTTCCTGCCCTCCCTTCTCGTGATCTGCCTGAGTTCACATAATCCACACTGCGGTCAGATGGCCATCTAGCCTCTGCTTAAAAACCTCCAAAGAAGGAGAGCCCACCACCTCCTCCCGAGGAAGCCTGTTCCACCGAGGAACTGTTCTGTCAGGAAGTTCTTCCGAATGTTTAGCTGAAAACTCTTTTGATTTAATTTCAACCCATTCCGGTACGACCTTCTGGGGCAACAGAGAACAATTCCGCATCATCCTTTCTATGACGGCCCTTCGAGTCCTTGAAGATGGTTAAATTATTCTTCCCACAGACCTTTGCAGTAGAAAAGAACAAGAGGCCGGTAGTATGTTCAAGACTAACCAAATTTGTGGCAGGGGATGAGCTGTCATGGGTCACTGCTTGCTTCTTCAGATGCAGCGAGGGTGTGAGTCCATCTGTCCTAAATATCTTGGAGAGTGGAGAGATTTCACATGCCGAATGACGTTATCAGGCAAACAACGATAACAGGTGAATGATAATAGCAGGCTTGATTGGATTAGGTGCGATATGCAGAGGGGTAGCAGGTGTGGAGAAATCAGCGTTGGTAATGAGACAGGAAACCCAAGTCTCGATTCAGTCCGGGAGGAAGCAGTGTCTTGAGCTTCGTTATCAGTTGCAATTCAGCAGTCTCTCTTTCTAATCTCCCTTTGAAATTCCTTTGTGAGAGAATGGCTACTTTTAGGTCAGCAGCTGAATGCCCAGGGGAGGTTAAAATGTCCCCCCCCCACACACACTCACTTCTTTAGGTACAGCTAGGATGTGAGTCCATCTGTCCTAAATATCTCGGAGAGTGAAGTGATTTAAGATGCCGAATGACATTATCAGGCAAACATCGATAGCAGGTGAATGATAATAGCAGGCTTGATTGGATGAGGTGCGATACGCAAAGGCGTAGCAGGTGTGGAGAAATCAGCATTGGTAATGAGACAGGAAACCCAAGTCTCGATTCAGTCCGGGAGGATGCAGTGTCTTGAGCTTCGTTATCGGTTGCAATTCAGCAGTCTCTCTTTCTAATCTCCCTTTGAAATTCCTTTGTGAGAGAATGGCTACTTTTAGGTCAGCAGCTGAATGCCCAGGGAGGTTAAAATGTCCCCCCCACACACACTCACTTCTTTAGGTACAGCTAGGATGTGAGTCCATCTGTCCTAAATCTCTTGGAGACTGAAGTGATTTCAGATGCCGAATGACATTATCAGGCAAACATCGATAGCAGGTGAATGATAATAGCAGGCTTGACTGGATGAGGTGCGATATGCAGAGGGGTAGCAGGTATGGAGAAATCAGCATTGGTAATGAGACAGGAAACCCAAGTCTCAATTCAGTCCGGGAGGATGTAGTGTCTTGAGCTTCATTATCAGTTGCAATTCAGCAGTCTCTCTTTCTAATCTTCCTTTGAAATTCCTTTGTGAGAGAACGGCTACTTTTAGGTCAGTGACTGAATGTCCAGGGAGGTTAATATGTCCCCCCGCTGGTTTTTCGCATGCCGTGGTTTCTGAAGTCAGACTTTTGTCCATGAATTCTTTGTCGAAGGGACTGGCCTGTTTGTTCAATGCAGAGGGTGGGAGGGCGTCGATCGCACTAGAGGATGAGAACCTCTGCGGTTGAACTTGTTGATTATTTCCCCACCAGGTAAAAGAGCTCAATGCGGTAATGGAGGAGGAGGTGAACAAATTACCGGTGCAGGGAGAGACGCAGAAAAGCAGAGGGGCCAATTAAGGGGAACGGCTGTTCCGGGGTGCGGATTGTCCCATGGGCAGCCCTGGAGTGAATTTCACAAAGCCCTTCGTACATAATGCTCCTTGCAGCTGCAAACGTGCTCATTAGCAGAGGATGTGGACAATTCTGGGTGCCCGGGAAGCCGGGAAGGGCAGAATACAAGCTGCACAGGCATCCCCTCCTGGCTCTTGGAGGGAGTCACAGCAGGGGGCAGAAAAGAGCCAACACCCCCCCCCCCGATTTCACTGCAATCCCCATCCTCCCAAAAAACACATTTCTTTTTGCTCTTCTCCCCGCACTTTGCAGCCAAGGTTGATACCCTACAGCGGATGCTGAGAAAGCGCAGACTTTTATGTTGAGGGACAGGATCCGGCAGCGACCCAGGATTTGTGGCTTCATTTTTTAAAACAACAACAACAAAATATAGAAAGACGTTACTAGTTCCTGTGACTGCACCGGTAAACGTTTCCTGCAAGTTTCAGAGCGGATCCATAAGGCGCATACAACCACTCATTCTTCCTTACACAATTATGCTCGATTGTAGAACAATTCTTCAGGCCGAGCACCCGCAAGGAGACGCCTGGGCTTTGTTCCTTGGAACCAATGTTCCCTCTAAGCTGTGGGGTCTTGTGAGCAAAAATTCTACTTTGTGAGCCACTGGCATTAAAGTTGTGAGCGAGCGATTGGGCTACTGCATAAACTAGTTTGTTCTGGAGCCGCCCTTCCTGAGCAAAGACAAAAAGGCGTGAGCCAGAGGCTAAAAAACTGTGAGCTAGCTCACACTAACTCAGCTTAGAGGGAACATTGCTTGGAACCGAGCCACAAGTTCTCTCCTAAAAATTTCATTCTCACTCCTTCCCCCCCCCCCGCCAGTTTGGTGTAGTGTTTAAGTGCGCGGACTCTAATCTGGGAGAACCAGGTTTGATTTCTCGCTCCTCCACTTGCACCTGCTGATGTGACCTTGGGTCAGTCACAAGCTCTGGCACAGCTGTTCCTGAAAAAGGGCAGTTTCGGTCAAGAGCTCTCTCAGCCCCACCCACCTCACAAGGTGTCTGTTGTGGGGAGGGGAAGGGAGTTTGTGAGCCGCTCTGAGACTTCGAGTGAAGGGCGGGATATAAATCCAATCTCCTCCTCCTCCTCTTCTTCTTCTTCCTAAAATTCCCAGCAGCTGCAAGTGGAGGAGGAGTGGGAAATCGAACCCGGTTCTCCCAGATCAGAGTCCACACTCCTGACCACGACACCAAACTGGCCCTCACTGCCTTAAGGAATAAGAGGCCCGCTTATAATGTGAGGAGGCTGATGTAATAAGACTGATTGAAGAAGCAGAAGAGATTGGATTTATACCCCACCCGTCACCACCTGAAGGAGTCTCAGAGCGGCTGACAATCTCCTTTCCCTTCCCCTCCCCACAACAGACACCCTGTGAGGTAGGTGGGGCTGAGAGAGCTCTTTCAACGACTGCTCTTGAGAGAACAGCTCTGAGACAACTTGTGACTGACCCAAGGTCACACCAGCGGCTGCATGTGGAGGCGTGGGGAATCAAACCCTGTTCTCCCAGATTAGAGTCCGTCACTCCTGACCACGACACCAAACTGGCTAACAGCAAGGTATAATGCCATAGAGCCCGCCCTCCGATGCAGCCATTTCCTCCAGGGGAACTGATATTGTTTGCCTGGAGATCAATTATAATATGGGAGATTTCCAGGTACTACCTGGAGGTTGGTATCCCTCTTATCTCTGAGCAGGTTCGGCCCAGCTGACTGGACAGCAGTTTCCAGGACATGCTTAGAAGCTGCGGGCGAGCTGAGAAAGGTTTCCAGGAGGCAAGGGAGAAGGAGAGGGCCCCTTCCTTTAGTCACCTATGGTGCACAGCCATTGCTCCCCAGGCGACCATGCAAGGAAGCAGCAAAATTTGGTTCCTATTTCTCCTGTTCAAGGTTATCTCCCGCCCTGCAGTTAGGGTCGCTGGCCACAGAAGAAGAAGAAGAAGAAGAGGAGAAGGAGAAGGAGAAGGAGAAGGAGAAGGAGAAGGAGAAGGAGAAGGAGAAGGAGAAGGAGAAGGAGAAGGAGAAGAAAGAAGAAGAAGAAAGAAGAAGAAGAAAGAAGAGATTGGATTTATACCCTGCCCTTCACTACCCGAAAGAGTCTCAGTAGGGCTTACAATCTCCTTTCCCTCCCCGCAACAGACACCCTGTGAGGTAGGCGGGGCTGAGAGAGCTCTTTCCAGAGCTGCCCTCGAGAGAACAGCTCTGACAGAACCAGGGCTGTTTTTGTAGCAGGAACTCCTCTGCATATTAGGCCACACGCCCCTAATGTAGCCAGTCCTCCCAAGAGCTTACAGAGCTCTTCTTACAGGGGCTACCGTAAGCTCTTGGAGGATTGGCTACATTAGGGGTGTGTGGCCTAATATGCAAAGGAGTTCCTGCTACAAAAAGAGCCCTGGACAGAACTTGTGACTGACCCAAGGTCACACCGGCAGGTGCACGTGGAGGAGTGGGGGAATCAAACCCGGTTCTCCCAGATTAGAGTCCGGGCTCCTAACCACGACACCAGACTGGCTCCCTGCCACTACACTGGCAGGGGATGGGGGTCGAGGTTGCCAAAATCCAGGCTGGGAAACTTCTGGAGATTTGGGGGAGGACAGAGACCTCGGTGGGGTACAAGCCCATGTGAGTCCACCTTCCAAAGTATCCGTTTCCCCCCAAGGGAATTGATCTCTGTAGTCTGGAGAAGAGTTGTAATTCCAGGGGATCCCCAGGCCCCACCTGGAGCCTGGCACCCCCTACCTGGAGAGCTTTTACCTGGAAATGCAAAAGACCTGCATTTACCTGCAAAAGACACCCCAAATCATGCGCTGTGAAAACTTCCCTGGGCTGGGAAGGAAAACGAAGGTGGCTCAGAAACCCCGGGCGTTGGCCAGTCGGGGGTCGCTCGCTAACCCCTTTGGCATTGGCACCCCCTCTCTGGAGCCGAGCCCCGTGTTCTCCACACGGCCACACCGGGCTTTCGGGATGGGAGTTTTACTCCCTCACTTGCTCGCAAGAGTCTCTTGCTTATGTAAGAATTTCTCAGAGCGCAGCGACCGCTGGTTCCCCCCGTGTACAAATAAATAAGCCGTTTCCGGCAGTGGACTGAGATGACTCTACCCCCCGTCCTAGAGAGAGAGGCCGGATCACGTTCCAGAAGAGGAACGGATTTCCTCCCGCTCTTCGGTCTGCAGCCGCTGCCGCCTTCCTCCTCCTCCTCCCCTCCCCGGCCACCATGGAACAACCAGACACAAACCAGACCCCGATGCACCCTGCGTGGGGCGAACCAAGCAGCAGGCCGGGAGACCAGCGAGCGAAATAAAAGGGCCAGCCAACCGAGGTGGCCCAAGACTCGAGGCCCGATCCCGTTGCCAAATGGAAGGGCAGTGCAGCCTCCGGGAGTTGAGGCAGAAAGGAGGCCTGAACTGGCACAAAGGAGTATTCCCTTCCCTCCCCCTTGCCTGCCGCACGCCTCTGGGGCTCGAAGGAAGCGTATGCCGGCCAGAGAGTGTGCTAACACATTTCTTGCTCGCAACTGGGAACTATTGGTGGAATGAGCTCTCCTAAGAGATCAGGGGGCTCCCCTGTGGGACCTTCTACAGTTCCACACGGCCTGCAAGACAGAGCTCTTCCGCCGGGCTTTTAGCTGAGGCCTTGCCTCCAGTAATCCAGAACTGAATAACCGTCTGGAGCCCCAGCTTGAGGTAGATCTCATTTGTTGAGGCTCTGGAGTATCAGAATTTACAATTTGTATTTTAACTTTCATGCATTTTAATTGGCTTTAACCAGTGTTCCCTCTAAGCTGAGTTAGTGTGAGCTGGCTCACAGTTTTTTAGCCTCCAGCTCACACATTTTTTATCTTAGCTCAGGAAGGGAGGGCTCCAGAGCAAACTAATTTCTGCAGTGGCCAGATTGCTCGCTTGCAACTTTAATGCCAGTCGCTCACAAGGTAGAGTCCTTGCTCACAAGGCTCCCCAGCTTAGAGGGAACATTGGTTTTAACTGTTATTTGCGTATGTATGTAATTGTTACCTGGTAGGATGGATGCAACCTGCCCTGAGACTGCTAGGCGGGGAGGGTAGGATATAAATAAAATAAAATAAATTTGCGTTTGCAGAATGAAATCGAGAACGGGTGGGTGGGGGCCCTGCTCAGAAGAGAGCCAGCAGCCAGCCCTGGGTTCAAGTTCTGCCACTAACTCTCAGAGCCAGCCTGAGATCTTTAGGGTGGTTCCTGCGACAGCCAGCCAGCCAGTGAGCCAGTCCACATTGTTCCCATTACGCAGAAGGAAAACTGAGGCTTCGAGTATGGGACAGAGGCTAGAGAGGAAGGAGGAAATCTAACTGGCAGTAGAAAGAACACGTGCAGCCACAGAAAACTTCCACAGCAGTCCTCGCTAACACCCCATAGCTACAACTATGTTTTAAACAAAAATCACCACAGATCACACACAGAAATCACGGGGAGACATAAGGGAAACCACAGGAATGCACCAGGTTTCCAAAAGGATGAACATCAAAAGTGAGTGAGTGGATTTCCAGCTTAAGCAGACTAAAGTTTGAGGCCAGTGGCACCTTTAAGGCCAACCAAGTTTTATACTGGGTAGAAGCTTTCTTGTGTACGCACAGTTCTCTCCAAGGCGGCAGTCTGTTGGGAAGTGTCCCAGGGAGTTCAAGGGCCAGTCCGCTCCTGTTCTGTAAAACGTGAAGCTTTTCCTGGGTGCCCGAAACTGAGATCTGATGGGTGAAGACCCGGGGCTCAGAACCATGGTTCAGATTGCATCGATCTGTTCCATTAGAAGAAAAGCTTCCCTCTAGCACTGGAGTATTGAACTCATTTGTTACGAGGGCCAGATCTGACATAAATGAGACCTTGCTGGGCCGGGCCACGTGTGTCATAAGATGTAATGCCAGGTAGCGGAGATATAAACTTTATAAAGGACACAAACACAAAGGGTGTTGTTGTTTTTTAACTTAAAATAAAAACATGCTTAAAACATTAGCACTCTTTTGCAATAACACTTTCCCTATGAAGAAAGGTTAAAACGCTTGGGGCTCTTTAGCTTGGAGAAACGACGGCTGAGGGGTGACATGATCGAGGTTCATAAGATTATGCATGGGATTGAGCAGGTTGAGAGAGAGGTCCTTTTCTCCCTTTCTCACAATACAAGAACTCTGTGGGCACTCCATGAAATTGCTGAGCAGTCGGGTTAGAACGGATAAAAGGAAGTCCTTCTTCACCCAAAGAGTGATTGACACGTGGAATTCACTGCCATAGGAGATGGTGGCAGCTACAAGCATGGACAGTTTCAAGAGGGACTTAGATAAAGCATATGGAGCAGAAGTCCATCAGTGGCTATTAGCCACAGGGTATAGATGGGAACTCTCAAGTCTTGGGCAGGTGATGCACTCTATTCTTGGTGCTGGAGGGGGCAGCAGTGGGAGGGCTTCTAGTGTCCTGGCCCCACTGCTGGACCTCCTGATGGCACCTGGTATATTTTGGCCGCTGTGTGACAGAGTGTTGGACTAGATGGGCCATTGGCCTGATTCAGCATTGGCGTCTCTGATGTTCTTATGTTCTTATTTTGTTTATTGAACAGTGTCTGATCACTGACACCTCTTGCTCTGAATTATTGCATCAAAATGTCTGTGCTGCTGCAATCTTGAGTCATGCTGTTCAGGTGTGTATCTGTACGCTGCAAACCTACGATGACACAGCAGCAGCAGCAGAACTGGAAGAAGAAGCAGAGGATGGCCAGTTCCGCTGCGGGTCTGAGAGAAGCTCTCCGGGGGGGGCCTGATCCAGCCGCTGGGCTGCATGTTTGACACCCCTGCTCTAGCAGAAGAAGCTTCCCCCACGCCGAAGTCACTCGGGAGAATTTCGTGGGTCGGGGGAGGCCACTTAGCAAAACCTTTATATAGAATCCTAGAATCGCAGAGTTGGAAGGGGTCCTAGAGGCCATCTAGTCCAACCCCCTGCTCAATGCAGGATCAGACCAGAGCATCCCTGACAAGGGTTTGTCCAGCCGCTGCTCGAAGACTGCCAGGGAGGGGGAGCTCACCACCTCCCCAGGCAGCTGAGTCCACTGTTGCAAAACTCTGACTGTCAAAAAGTTTCCCCTAAGATCCAGCCGGTACTTTCCCGCCCTTAATTTAAACCCATTCTTGCGAGTCCTCTCCTCTGCTGGCCACAGGAACAGCTCCCTGCCCTCCTCCAAGCGACAGCCCTTCAGGTACTTCAAGAGTATCCTGTCCCCCCTCAACCTCTTCTTCTCAAGACTGAACATTCCCAAGTCCCTCGGCCTTATCGTAGAATCACAGAGGTGGGAGGGGCCATAGAGGGCATCTAGTCCAGCCCCCTGCTCCCGGCAGGATCAGCCCAGGGCATCCCCGACAAGGATTTGTCCAGCTGTTGCTTGAAGACAGCCAGCTCGCCACCTCCCCAGGCAGCCGACTCCCGTGTGGCACGACTCTTGATTGTCAAAAAGTATCTCCTAATATCCAGCCGGTACCTCCCCACCCTTAATTTAAACCCACATCCTGCCTGTTCTCATGCTTCAAGACATAAGAACATAAGAGAAGCTAATGTTGAATCAGGCCAATGGCCCATCTAGTCCAACACTCTGTGTCACACAGCGGCCAAAATATACCAGGTGCCATCAGGAGGTCCAGCAGTGGGGCCAGGACACTAGAAGCCCTCCCACTGCTGCCCCCTCCAGCACCAAGAATAGAGTGCATCACCTGCCCAAGACTTGAGAGTTCCCATCTATACCCTGTAGCTAATAGCCACTGATGGACTTCTGCTCCATATGCTTATCTAATTCCCTCTTGAAACTGTCCATGCTTGTAGCTGCCACCACCTCCTGTGGCAGTGAATTCCACGTGTTAATCACTCTTTGGGTGAAGAAGTACTTCCTTTTATCTGTTCTAACCCGACTGCTCAGCAATTTCATGGAGTGCCCACGAGTTCTTGTATTGTGAGAAAGGGAGAAAAGGACTTCTTTCTCAACCTGCTCAATCCCATTCATAATCTTATAAACCTCAATCATGTCACCCCTCAGCCGTCAAGACGGCTTACAATAATCCTTAAGAAGAACCATTTTCAGTTGAAACCAAAACTAGACTAGCAAGCCCCCGGATCTCTCCCTCCAGGGGAGGACGGTGCCTCCCTGCTAGCGGAACAGACCCAGGGGACTCGGCCTGTGTTTTTATAAGACGGATTTGTAACTCTGGTAAACCCACATATTACAATGCAAAGTAGGGTCTTGATGACAGAGCAGGTGTTTCGAAAATAAATCACAATAAACCATTACACTCAAAAACTGCCACTTACATGTCTACTTCTCAACTCTTGAAGGAAACATTCCCTGTTGATTCTCTAATAACAGAACCCAAGGTCTTCACAATGCATTAGCTGGATTCTAGAAGCCAAACATAAAAGTCTCCACTGCTAATTGCTGCCAGCCACAGTCTGCCTATGCAAGCAGCACTGAGAGTGCCAGTGTATCTACGTATGGTTTTTTTCCTATTTATAAAAACCCAACTATACAATGCCATCTGTATTATTACCTCCACGCATTAACGGTCTATATAAACAACAAAACCATTTTTATCCTAAATGTAAATACTCATTGACAAGCCTTAGCAGCCGTGGCTGGGCATTATAACCATGTCCAAAGCTTTTCTCCCTTTCTCACAATACGAGAACTCGTGGGCACTCCATGAAATTGCTGAGCAGTCGGGTTAGAACAGTTAAAGGAAATACTTCTTCACCCAAAGAGTGATTAACATATGGAACTCACTGCCACAGGAGGTGGTGGCAGCTACAAGCATGGACAGTTTCAAGAGGGAATTAGATAAACATATGGAGCAGAAGTCCATCAGTGGCTATGAGCCACAGGGTATAGATGGGAACTCTCAGTCTGGGGCAGGTGATGCCCTCTATTCTTGGTGCTGGGGGGGGCATCAGTGGGAGGGCTTCTAGTGTCCTGGCCCCACTGCTGGACCTCCTGATGGCCCCTGGTATATTTTGGCCACTGTGTGATAGAGTGTTGGACTAGATGGGCCATTGGCCTGATTCAACATGGGCTTCTCTTATGTTCTTATGTTCTTATGAAAGGGTGTGACTTTCAAAAACCGCTCTGCGGGATCAATACCGGAGGTGAGGAGATTTACATTCTATGCCAAAGTTCTGAACTTACAACTAACATAATGCAGGCATGATTATAGAAAACAACTGAGATCAGTTCTGAGAAAGGTAGTTGCAGAGCCGGCCCCAGCTTATTTTGCACCCGAGGCGAGGACCCCTTCTGGCGTTCCCCCCCCCCCGTGCCCACCAAAATCCGCTGGAAGACGCACCTTGGAGACGGAACAATCGAGGCCCCCCTGCCAATGTTCCCTCTAAGCTGTGGAGTCCTGTGAGCAAAAATTCCGCTTTGTGAGCTCCTGGCATTAAAGTGGTGAGTGAGTGATTGGGCTGCTGCATAAATCAGTTTGCGCTGGAGTCCTCCTTCCTGAGATGAGGCAAAATGTGTCAGCCAGAGGCTAAAAAACAGTGGGCTAGCTCACACAAACTCAGCTTGGAGGGAACACTGCCCCCTGCCCCCCCAGCACAGCTCCCTCCCGGCTGACCACCCACCGCCCTCGCCTCTGCAGAAGGCCAGCCGGACTGGACTGGAGGGGAGGGGGGGCTCAAGAAAGCAACCGAGTCTGGGCTGAGGAGGGGCGGAATTCTGAAGGCCGGGAGAGAAGGAGTCCAGCCCCAGCCCGACAGAGGAGGAGGAGAGGAGGGTGTCGCCCGGCAGAGGCCATGGCTGCCCGCAGACCCACCAGGTCTCAGTTATCCCCCCCAAGCCAGGCTCTTCCTCCGCCCTGGCGGGAACAGGACTTGCCAGCTGGGGGGAGAGGCCAGGGAGGGAGTAAATGGGGCTGCTGTGGAGTAAATGGGGCGGTGCTGGACCTGCCCCGGCAGGGAGAAGGTGGAGGAGGCAGCGGCCGGGCGCGGCGTCCCTCCCAGCCCATGGCAGTGGCTCCCCGAATTGAGTCCCAGCAACGGGGCCTCAGAGGAAGTGGCCCCCTGCTCGCTTGGGGCTCAGCAGCTCCTGCTCCACGCAGCCGTGCTTCTGGGCAGGCAGCGGGCACTCGGCTTGTCGCTCTACCCCTCCAATGCAGGTGACGAGAGGGGTGCTGCTACTGCTGCCCCCTCCCGCCCTCCGTGCTCTGCCTGGGGCCTTACCTCGCTTCTGTCCCACACTCTTGGGAGGAGCCATTGCCGCGGTAGCTCCTGACACAGAACTGGTGTGCTCTCTCTCCCGCCGTGGCTGGCAGCTCCTGCCAGCCGGCCGGCTCCGTCCCACCACCCCGGTCTCCGGACAGCGGCAGTCACCCGGTTGGGGCTTTTGGCAGGGGTGGAGGGGGCTTTGGCGGGGGCGGGTGGGTGCAGTTTGACGCCCTAAGGGCCGGCCCGCCCTAGGCGAATGCCTAGTTCACCTAGTGAGTGAGCCGGCCCTGGGTAGTAGTGAATTCAACCGGTATATCCATCTAGCGTCTTCTTGCAGCCACGCCTTCCTTATGTTAACAGTAGTATTAGCAACAAATAAAACTGAATAACGAAAATCATTGCAAGCGTGACTGTTTTGGTAAATACAGTTTATTATTGGATATATCACATGTTCATACATTTTCAACCAACCTACATATCCATTTTTCTAATTTCCCTTCTCCCCCCACACAAGGCTTCCCGCACTGCTCCAACCCCATTAATATCTCTCTTGTTCTATTACAGTTACTTCTAAACTTATTTTCTCTTACAAACGGTAACAATTCAAAAATCTAATTCTATTTCATTTTCCTCTTAATAACTATCAAAGCAAATCAAACCACGTTTAATGTCCCAATTTTTCAACAAGTATTTTTGAAAGTCTTTCCAGTCTTCAAAGAAAGTTTCATCTTCTTCGTTGTTTAACTTTCTTGTTAATTTGTCCATTTCTTCAAGCGTGACTGTTTTGAACAAAATGCTCACTTAAAGGAGCATCTAAATTATTATTCCTAATGCGGGAAATGTGTTCAAGCACTCGAACTTTGATAGGCCGCTCGGTTTTTCCCACATACACCCGTGGACATGGGCATAGGATTGCATAAATTAAATTTGAAGTTGAGCATGTTGAGAACGCAGGGGTGTCAAACTCGCTTGTTACAAGGGCCGGATCTGACATAAACGAGACCTTACATAAGAACATAAGAACATAAGAACATAAGAGAAGCCAATGTTGAATCAGGCCAGTGGCCCATCTAGTCCAACACTCTGTCACACAGTGGCCAAAATATACCAGGTGCCATCAGGAGGTCCAGCAGTGGGGCCAGGGCACCAGAAGCCCTCCCACTGCTGCCCCTCCAGCACCAAGAATAGAGGGCATCGCCTGCCCCACCTTGTTGGGCCATGTGTGCCATAAAATGTAATGCCAGGTAGCGGAGATATAAACTTTATACAGGACACAAACACAAAGGGGTTTTTTTTTAACTCAACAGAAAAACATGCTTAAAACAGTAGCAGTCCTGCAATATTTTGTTTATTTAACAGTGTCTGATCACTGGCAACTCTTGCTCTGAATTATGGCATCAAAATGTCTGTGCTGTTGCAATCCTGAGTATGTTATTCAGGGGTGTATCGTAAGCTGCAAACCTACGATGACGCAGCAGCAGCAGAACTGGAAGTGGAAGCAGAAGACGGCCAGTTCCACGGTGGGTCTGATAGAAGCCCTCTGGGGGCCTCATCCGGCCCCCGGGCTGCATGTTTGACACCCCTGGTCTAATAGGTTTTAAATCCTGGAATCGTAATGGGATCATAACCGCACCTTGTCACTTTAAACATGGTTATAACGTCCAGCCACGGCTGCTAAGGCTTGGCACTGAGTATTTACTTTTAGGATAAAAAAAGGTTTTGATGTTTATATAGACTGTTAATCGGTGCAGGTAATAATACAGATGGCATTGTACAGCTGGGTTTTTATAAATAGAAAAAAAGATACATGGATTCACTGGCATTTTCAGTGCCGCCTGCATAGGCAGACCGTGGCTGGTAGCAATTCGCAGTGGAGACTTTTATGTTTGGCTTCCAGAATCCAGCTAATGCATTGTGAAGACCTTGGGTTCTGTTATTAGAGAATCAACCGGGAATGTTTCCTTCAAGAGTTGAGAAGTAGAAATGTAAGTGACAGTTTTTGAGTGTAATGGTTTATCGTGATTTTTTTAAAGCTATATTTATAACTGAACGTGTATCTTCTTCCTTCTAGTGATAAGAATTGTGATTGCTACACGCTCAGATAAAGCGATTATCGTGAAACGGGCTGTTTACGTTGTGCAATATCCATTGCGTGTGAGCGATAATAGAAGAGCATTTTCTACAGAATTACCACAGAAAATGATTTTGCAAACTTAACTTTATTGGCTCTTCGTTATTTTTGTCACAGATGTCGTTTTTGGATTTCCACCACCTGGAGGCTGGCAACCCTATCTGCTGAGCCATAGCCTCTCCCCAGCACGAGAGATTAGAAAGAGAGACTTGTTGAATTGCAACTTATAATGAAGCTCAAGACAATGGACCCTCCTGGACTGAATCGAGAACTAGGTTTCCTGTCTCATTACCAATGCTGATTTCTCCACGCCTACTACCCCTCTGCATATTGCACCTAATCCAATCACACCCTTCTGTTGTCATTTGCCTGCTAATTCCATTCGGCATCTGAAACCACCACTTTCCAATATATAGGACAGATGGACTCACATTCTAGCTCCGTATGAAGATGCGAGCAGTGACTTATGAAAGCTCATCCTCTGCCACCAATTGTGTTAGTCTTTATGGTGCTCCTGGTTTCTTGCTCTTCTTTGATCCTGCAGACTATACTTCCAAACTGTAACCTTCCTGGACATTCAGTTGCTGAGTGAAGAGTAACACTTCTCTTACAAAGGGTTTTCAAAGCGAGATCAGAAAGAGAGACTGCCGACGTGCAACTGATAACAAAGCTCAAGACCATGCAGCCTCCTGGACTGAATCGAGACCTAGGTTTCCTGTCTTGTTACCAACGCTGATTTCTCCATGCCTGCTACCCCTCTGCATATTGCGCCTCATCCAACCATGTCTGCTATTGCCATTCGGCATCTGGAATCACTCCCCTCTCCAAGACAGAAGGACAGACGGACTCCCATCCTAGCTGTTCCTGAAGAAGTGAGCCATGACTCAGGGGAAAGCTCTTCCCCTGCCACAAATCCTGTTAGTCCTTAAGGCACTAAGTGGACTCTTGCCCTTTTCTGCTGCTCGACAGACAGACTAACACGGCCACCCGACTGGAGCTGTCACCCAGCAAGGCTGATCCCGTGGGGGTCACCTTCTCCATGCTGGAAGAAGAAACCAGCCCAGGAGATCATGCAAGGCTTTTGTTTCTGCTGGATGCCCGGGGAAGGGCCGAGCAAATTGCCAAGTCCCTTCGGCTGCTGCTCACTTCGTCTTTTGCCTTGAAGAGCCTTGCACCTCCGGAGTGCCAGCCCTCTGTGGGAAGACCCACCGGCACCCGGCTCTCCTGTGCCGGCCCCCAAGGCACCCCAGAGCCTGGGAATCGATAACCAAACTTCCTGAGCGACAGCCGCAAAAGCCCACTTTCTGCTGGAATCGATCTTGCGAAGGACAGAGCCAGGACGGGATTAGGGATGCCGGGGAGGGCGAAAATCGAGACGACAGTGGCCGCTGGCCAAAAAGGGTTCTTGCCTTGTTCCCAGAAGCGGTGGACCTCCAGCAATAAGCAGGCGGTGCGAACAGACCCTGGGAGCCGTGTTCCCTCTAAGCTGAGTTTAGTGTGAGCCAGCTCAGTATTTTTAGCCTGCGGCTCACACATTTTTTTTGTCTCAGCTCAGGAAGGAGGACGCCAGGGCAAACTGATCTATGCAGCAGCCCAATCGCTCGCTCACCACTTTAATACCAGTAGCTCACCAAGTAGAATTTTTGCTCACAAGACTCCACAGCTTAGAGGGAACATTGCTCATAGGGTGTCTGTTGTGGGGAGGGGAATGGAAAGGAGTTTGTAAGCCGCTCTGAGACTCCTTCGGGTAGCGAAGGGCGGGGTGTAAAGCCAATCTCTTCTTGATGACGGAGCCAAGGCACAGAAAATCTAGAATAATTTCGATTTCTTCATCGCCAGTCTTAAAAGCTGTGTAATTCCCCGGTACCTGTGCATTTCTGGAGAAGAGCTGTCTTTCTGGACAAGTGGCTTGCTATGGCTGATCTGCCCTCCCACTTAACCCAACTGGAATTCTGGGGAACGGCCGGGTTCTCTTGCTAATACTCGAGAGTTGTGAATATGGTCAAGAGAATACGCACGCCCTTTGCACCCAAAACAGGACAGGAGTCTCGGGGCACCCAGATCCCTGACCAGTGCTTATTCTAGCGAAGGGGTCCTCGACATTTTTTGAGACCGCGGGCCCAGTGTTCCCTCTAAGCTGAGTTGGTGTGAGCCGGCTCACAGTTTTTTTAGCCTCCGGCTCACACATTTTTTTGTCTCAGCTCAGGAAAGGAGGGCTCCAGAGCAAACTAATTTCTGCCGCAGCCAAATCGCTCGCTCACAACTTTAATGACAGGAGCTCACAAAGTAGAATTTTTGCTCACAGGACTCCGCGGCTTAGAGGGATCGTTCCTCACAGGGTTGTGGGGAGGGGGAAGGGAAAGCATTGCTGGAGAGGTTATTAAAATATCTGTGGACAGAGCGGCTCACCCTGGCCCTTTGCAGAGGGGGCTGTGGAAAGCCACCAGATCAGTCGGATCAACTCCACAGTCAGTCAATATAGCTGTGTGCCCCTCTCTCTTCCGAGCTGCCATTGGAATCCCTTCTGGGGGTAGGGTTGCCACCAGAGAAACAGAGGGCTGGAAGGGACCCCAAGGGGTCATCTAGTCCAACCCCATGCACAACACAGGAAATCCACAACGACCCTTTCCCCCACTCCCCCAACTACTCCACCTCTATGCCCAGAAAAAACGCAAAACATCAGGTTGGGAAATTCCTGGAGATCTGGGAATGGTGCCACAGGGGAGTGGGGTCTCGCTTGGGGGTCGTGCCCTAGAATCCACCTTCCAGAGAAGCCGTCTTCTCCAGGGGAACTGATCTATGTCATTTGGGGGTCAGTTGTGATGCTGGGGGGATCTCCAGGCCCCACCTGGAGATTGGCGACCCTAATTCCTGGGGTGGATGGGGTTCTCGGGTTGCGTGCGCGAAACGGCTGCACCCACCCAACCTCCGCGCTTTACACAGCCGCGGAAAGCCGGCCTCCGGTTCCCAAGGCTCCCACCCCTTTCCTTACCTGATGAAGACGATCACTCCTACTCGGGCAATGTCCTTATGCAGGACCGCCCAGGAGGCCCGGATCAGGCCCTTCTGAGCCTCCGAGAGCAGGAACGGTTCCGGGGCTCCTCGCCGCCCCCGCGGTCCGGGTCCGTTTTCAGATCCGGCGCCCCTCCCAGAGACGGGCTCCTCTTCTCTTCGGAGACGGCCGAGTCTGGATTGACGTTTGGGCCGGACACGGCGCACCCCATGTCTTTCCCGGGGTGTGTGTTTGTGTGTCTTCCTTTCCCTCCGCACCAGCTAAAAATAGATGGAAAGAGTTAAGACACTTGGAGCAGGAGCGGACCCTCCGGCCCCAGAGAAGGCACCCTGGTTATACATCTCACAGAGGAGAGAGAGAAGGGTGTACTGTATTCAAGGTTGTTAGCTCTGGGTTGGGAAATACCTGGAGATTTGGGAGGTGGGGTGGAGTTTGGGGAGGGTGGGGTTTGGGGAGGGGAGGGGCCTCAGCAGGGTAGGACGCCGTAGAGGCCACCTTCCCAAATGGCGATTTTCTCCAGGGGGAACCGATCTCGGTCACCTGCCCTTGTCGCAAATCCGGAAGCCGCAGCTGGCGCAGAATGCCACAGCTGGGCTTCTGATGGGTGTCCCTAGATGGGAGCACATCCGGCCTGTGCTGAAGGCACTGCACTGGCTGCCGATAACACACCGAATTCGCTTCAAGGTGCCGGCGCTTGCCTTTAAAGCCCTATATGGCCAGGGTCCGACATACCCGCCTTTCCCCATATGTACCCCATACAGTTGGGGTCACAACATCAGTTAATGATACCAGGCCCCAAGGAGGCAAGGCTAACTTCAACCAGGGCCAGGGCTTCTTCGGTGGCGGCTCCTACCTGGTGGAATGAGCTCCCGGAGGAGACCAGGGCCCTGCGGGACTGAAAAGTACCGAGCCCGAAGCAGAGTGACGTGAATTCAGCTCATAAGTCTATTAGGTAGGGAAGAACAAGACAAGGGAGCCAGGCTTACAAGCCAGTTTATATTCTGGATCAAACCGCACCCCAAACATACCCACCCACCTGGGATAGGGTTATTTACAGTGGAACAGAGTTCCATAGGTCTTTCTCGGATCCCAGCCCTCTGATAGGTGCGGGCTAGGATCCGCTGGTGCTATTGTCTCTGGTCCGAAGCTTGAGCTCTTTGCCTGGCCACGTGCGGGCCTTGCCTCACATGGGATTGAACCCAGTACTTATAACAGGGACCTTGCACAGTTCTGCAGGGCCTGCAAGATGGAGGTCTTCCGCCAGGCGTTCAATTAGGAGCCGCTCACCGCCGCTGCCACCAACTGTTATTACCAACACGGTGGTAGTAGGCTGGCCCTTTCTTGAGATCGAGCCGATGCTTCATGGGAGACCAGATTACTGCAGAATCAGGGACTTTAGTGCTCCGTCTTGCAGTACGCCATCTCTGCTTTGTTGAAGGGATGTCCATCGTTGCGGGCACTTTAACTACATAATATTTGATTGTTTTTAGCTTGTTCTTACATGTGCGTTTTAAGTGCTCTAATACCTGGCCTATGTTGCCGCTAACTGTGAGCCGCCCTGATGATGATTATGATAATAATAATAATAATAAATAGTGATAACAGGAGATCTCCAGGTACCACCTGGAGATTGGCAACCATACCCATTCATCACAACTGTAGGCAACTGAGAAAGGCCTGCCTGCTCCTTTCCTCTTCACACCACCTGCAAATTTGCTTGAAAAGCAGCAAAGGGCTTTGTCGCTAAGATCCAGGGGGTTTTCTGTAGAAAAAGCCCAGCAGGAACTCATTAGCATAATAGGCCACACCCACCAACAGAAACTCATTAGCGTATTAAGTCACACCCATGATGGCACATCTCATTAGCATATTAGGCCACCCCCCATGTTACCAGAAGTGTGGTCATCCAGCCACACCCACCTTTTGCTTCTTATTCTGTTTACCTTGTTTGTTGTCAAAACCCCAGGGCTTTTTTGTAGCAGGAACTCCTTTGCATGTTAGGGCACACAGCCCTCATGTAGCCAGTCCTAATGAGTTCCTGCTGTTGGGTGTGGCCTGTTATGCTAATGAGTTCCTGCTGGGCGTGGCCAACTGGGGAGCCAGCCGGGACTCCGTTCCTGTGCGTTCCTGCCTGGAAATATCTCTGCTAAGATCCAATCCCTGGCCAGGCTCTCGGATTATGCAAACAACAAAGAGAAGCGCTTCTGCTGCTGCCGGTCAGAGCAGACAACGCGGAGTTAGGTAGGCTGAAGGTCTGACTCAGCTTGCAGCGGCTCAAGGAGGGATTCGAACCCACAACCCAGTGGTCCAAGCCCGGTCCACCAGGAATTTATGCCACATATTGAAAACGACATTCCCGGGAAATGCACACACATAGGACAAGAGTTAAAGAAACTTGTCCAGGATGGGAGGTGAAAACCCAGCAGGAAAAGAGCCGTCGGGTTTTGCTGTGGGTGGCTAGAAAGCCTTCAGCTTCCTACAGGAGGTAACTCTATCCCACCTGCTGGCTGCTTTGAAGGGTGGACTCTGTGGGGTTATACGCTGCTGAGGTCCTTTCCTTCCTCCCCCAAACCCTCCCCAGGCTCAGCCTCTGAAACCACCAGGAATTTCCCAGTCTGGAGATGGCAACGCTCACTGTGGCCCACAAACCAGCTTCCAGTTCTGGGTTCAGCTCAGCTCTGGGCTTGATAAAGTGGTGTTCCCTCTAAGCTGATTTAGTGTGAGCTGGCTCACAGTTTTCTAGCCTCCAGCTCACACCTTTCTGCCTCAGCTCTGGAAGGAGGGCTCCAGAGCAAGCTAATTGATGCAGCGGCCAAACCACTTGCTTCACGACTTTAACACCAGTCGCTCACAAAGTAGAATTTTTGCTCACAGGACACCACGGCTTAGAGGGATCATCCAGCCCACCTCCGACAAGGGAGCGGCCCCCGTTCAGGCCATAACTCTAACCGCGGTTTGTTTAATCAAACCAGGGCTTCTCGCCGCGTCTCAACCAGGCTGCTATTCAACGCACCGTTTGTTCCACGGCGTTCATTCGATTCACAGAGTGGCCGCCAGTACCTAAATGCACGAACGCGGCAGCGGCAATAGCAATCGATGGAAAATTAATCAGCAAAACAGAACCCCTTTTTAAAGAAAAGAAAAAGAGGCCGGTCGGAAACCGACGTCGAAGCAAGTCAAAGGCAGGACCGCAACAGAGTGCCAAGTTTGCATAAAATCGGTAAAAGGTAGGATCGATACAATAAAACAGAAACAGGGCCAGAGTGGGGGAAAACAGGGAAACAACATCTCTCAGGCATTGCAGAGTCGCAGACCTGGCCGACGGTTGCCTGAACACACCAACCCTGGGAAGGGCCAGTGTCCAACACGGGACCCCTCCCCGAGGTGGGCCATGACAGGCTGTTGGAGATAAATGTTTGCCCATTTGTGCAAAGGCAGAGTTGTGAAAAAAACTATCTGAGATGCAATTTGGTGTAGTGGTTCAGAGCGGAGACTCTAATCTGGGAGTACCGGGTTTGATCCCCCACGCCTCCACGTGCAGCTGCTGGTGCGACCTTGGGTCAGTCACAAGTTATCTCTGAGCTGTTCTCGCAAGGGCAATTCTCGAGAGAGCTCTCTCAGCCCTCACTTACCTCGCAGGGTGTCTGTCATGGGAAGGGACAGGAGATTGTCATTCACTCTGAGACTCCTTCGGAGAGTGAAGGGCGGGGTATAAATCCAATCTCTTCCTCTTCGAAAGCAACCATGTACATTAGAAAAATCCTTTCGCCTGCCGGCCGAGATCCCAAACTGCAAGCTGACCCAAACTCATTGGCTTTTGGAAGCTAAGCATGGCCGGCCTTGGCTAGCGTTCGGATGGGAGATCTCCGAGGAATACCAGAGTCATGACACGGGGGCAGGCAATGGCAAACCACCTCAGAATGGCCCTGAAATCCCTACGGGGTGGCCATAAGTCTGCTGTGACCAGAGAGCATCTTTCTACCACCGACTGACTGAGATCTCCTCGTGGTTGCTAGCCCTGGCAGGTATTTATCCCCTCTTCGCTGGCTGTTGGCGTGCAAAAAAACAGAGCCTGCCACGTCGATGCAGGAATGACACAGCCCTTGCCTAGAGGATGTGGAATCCATATTGCAGGAGAAGAAGAAGAAGAAGAGGAGGAGATTGGATTTATCCCCCGCCCTTCACTGCCCAAAGGAGTCTCGGAGCGGCTTACAAACTCCTTTCTCTTCCCCTCCCCACAACAGACACCCCCTGTGAGGTAGAAGAAGAAGAAGAAGAAGAGATTGGATTTACACCCCACCCTTCACTACCCGAAGGAGTCTCAGAGCGGCTTACAAACTCCTTTCCCTTCCCCTTCCCACAACAGACACCCTGTGAGGTAGTAGTAGTAGTAGTAGAAGAAGAAGAAGAAGAGATTGGATTCATACCCTGCCCTTCACTTCCCAAAGGAGTCTCAGAGCGGCTGACAAACTCCCTTCCCTTCCCCTCCCCACAACAGACACCCTGTGAGGTACAAGAAAAAGAAGAGATTGGGTTAGGGTTAGCTTAGTGGGAACTAAGTCAGCTTAGAGGGAACACTGCCCTGGAGGTCCCTTCTGACTCTTTAATTTAGGATTCTTAACACAATTAGGTTAGGAGCTTTGGTGAGCCACTGCTCGCTTCTTCAGATACGGGGAGGGGTGGGCGGAGGGAACAAACCCCCTGCCGCGGTCTCTTCCCCCGTCCTCCAACCCTGCACCCCTCAGGCTCCACCCAATGCTCCCTCTAAGCCGTGGAGTGACTCATGAGCCAAAATCCTACTTTGTGAGCTACCAGCACGAAAGTTGTGTGAGTGAGCGATTTGGCCGCTGCATAAATTTCGTTTGCTCCGGAGCCCTCCTTCCCAAGCGAAGGCAAAAGTGTGTGAGCCGGAGGCTAGGAAAACTGTGAGCTGGCTCACACTAAACTCAGCTTAGAGGGAACACTGGTTCCACACACACACCCCAACCCCCAGACTTCCAGAAGAGTTGTTTGCCAGCAATGGAGAGCAGCCTGCCCTTGGAACGCAGACGGCTTTAAGGAGGAACCTGACTGTATCCTGGCAGACGCCCCATCGATTAGACCCAGGCTCTAGTCTTTAAGACCGTCTGCCGGCGTTAAAAATGGGTTTGCCTCTGAGGGGGGGAGCCCCACACATCTCCTCCGGCATATCTGTGCCACAACGGGCCAACATGGCCACCTTCCTGGAGAATGGGCATGATCGCGCTCTCTTTCTGAGAACTCCCATTTCCCTTCCAGTTCCAGGCGGCGTTGGGGCATGTGCGCGCTGGAGTCTCGCACCCAGGACTCTCGCACCCAGGTCCTGAGGATCCCCAGCCCTGCTCGGCTTCAGCAAGCCAGCTGCTTCGCTCCCCTTCATCCCCCCCGTCAGAGCTTCCATTGTAGCTTCCTTGGGGCAGGGCCCTTTTTCTTCCCCTCTTCCGTTTTGGCTGCTCGGAAGAAAGCTGCCTGACCGACAGGTGACCCAGGTGCAAATGCCGACGAGCCCTGGAAGCTTGCTGGGTGACCTTGGGACAGTCTCTCAGCCTAGCCCAGGGGTGGCCAAAATGTGGTTCGGGTGCCATATCTGGCTCTTTCACAGATATTGTGCGGCTCTCCCGGCAGGGTGGCTGGGGAAGCGAAGGGGAGGCAGGCCTCCTCGACTGGTCTTCCCTTCCCTGGCCAGCGTCCTTTCCACCGTTCTTCCTCTTTTTCTCCCTTCCTTCCTTCCTCTCTCTTTTCCTTCCTTCGCCCTCCGTCACATCCCCCTCTATTAGCTTCCTTCCTTTCTCCCTCTTTCTCTCTTTCCACCTCTTTCCTTCTTTCTTATTGTTTATTTTATCATTTATTTATTAATTTGACTCCTACCCTGCCCTACCCCGCCGAGGCAGACTCAGGGCGGCTTACAGAGGGGAAACAGCAAATAAAACAACAGTATAAAATAAAACAACAGTATAAAATCAGTAAAAAACCAGTAAAAAAACAGTATAATGCGGAGTTGCGGTGGCTCAAGTGGTTAAGACGCTGAACAGCAGGCTGTGGAAGGTCGGTAGTTCAGCAGTTCGAGACCCGAGAGTGCTGCAAGACAGAATGAGCTCCCGTCTCTAGTTCCAGCTCCTGCCAACCTAGCAGTTCGAAAGCAAGAAATTGCAAGTAGATAAATAGGTACCACTTCGGTGGGAAGGTAACAGCGTTCCGTGCACCTTGGTGTTTAGTCATGCCGGCCACATGACCACAGAAACATCTTCGGACAGCGCTGGCTCTCCGGCTTTGAAACGGAGATGAGCACTGCAACCCTAGAGTCGGATTCGACTCGCTTTCAAGCAAGGAAACCTTTACCTTTACTATAAAATCAATATAAAAATGCACAATAAAGTTATTCAAACCATTAGCAAACGGTGGCGTTGCGACTGTAGCAAAGTGAACCTACAGCAGTAACTCGACTATCGGTGGGCTCAGGCTGGGGGGAGAAAGCCGGTACTGGGGCAAGAACGATGGAACACAGCTCCTCACCTGAACGCCCCACCTGAAGAGCTCCGTTTTCACGGCCCTGCGGACAATGTTCCCTCTAAGCTGTGGAGTCTTGTGAGCAAAAATCCCACTTTGTGAGCCGCTGGCATTCAAGTTGTGAGCCAGTGATTTGGCTACTGCATAAATTAGTTTGCCCCGGAGCCATCCTTCCTGAGCTGAGAGAAAAATGCGTGAGCCGCAGGCTAAAAAACTGTGAGCTAGCTCACACTAACTCAGCTTAGAGGGAACACTGCCTGCAGAACTGTGAGAGGTCCCGCAGGGCCCCGGATCTCCTCCGGAAGCTCGTTCCAGTAAGCCCTGGACATGCGACATGGTGGACATGTGAAAAAGCGGCTGCTTTTTGGATTGAGACCCATAATGAAATTCAGAAAATCCTGAAATGTACTTTGAAAAAAGAGCCAGAAATGTTACTTTTAGGGCTCAAACTGGAAGAAGTTAAAGTGACAAAGAGAACATTATGATGGTATTTAATTACAACTGCAAGAATGACTTATGCTCAGTTTTGGAAGCAGGAGTAGATACCTGACAAATGGGAAGGGATAAGGAAAATGATTTTCATGATAGAAATGGACAAATTGACAAGAAAACTTAATGGAAAAGAAGACAAAGAATTTTTAACAGACTGGAAAGATTTTAAAGACTATCTAGAACTCAATTGGGATGTGAAAAATAGATTGCCTTGCTCTGACAATTATTAAGAATAGAAGTGTAGTAAGGAAACGGATTGTATTCGAAATGTTACCTAATAGTGAGAAATAGAAAAGGAAAATATTGAAAATGAAGATTTGAATATTGAATAAGAATTGAATGTAAGAGAATATTGATAGAAATATTAATGGGGGTGAAGCATCGCTGGAAGCCAGGGGAGACGGGGGGATAGAAAATTGTAGAAAAGGATATGTTAAGAACTGGTTATCAGTTATGGAACGTATTATTATATCCTGTTAATAAAATTTCTTTTTTAAAAAATACCAGCCTGGCACCTTTGGGACGGGCGGAGACGATTTTGCAACCCCGGACCGGAGTGCTCTCTGGGGAACATGCAGGGAAAGGCAGTCCCTCAGGTAGACAGGTCCTTGACCACAAAGGGCTTTAAAGGTCAAGACCAGCACCTTGAAGCAAATCCGGTAGGCTATTGGCAGCCAGTGCGATGCCTTAAGCACAGGCTGGATGTGGTCTTGCAACTCGTCTCCTTCCACCTCTCTCCATCTCTCTCCCCCCTCTGTCTTAGACAAATAAACATCATTAGCAAACAAATATCATTGGACAAATAGATATTACCAGGATCTGTTTCTACCCCCTTTTTATTTTTGCCAGTCTCATTTCATTTTAATAAAAACATGCGCGTGTGATATCTGTCTTGCGGCTCTCGGACAGCTGACTTTTATTCCACGTGGCTCTTACGCTAGAGCAAGTTTGGCCACCCTTGGCGTCGCCTACCTCGCAGGGCTGTGGTGAGGATTAAAGCAGAGGAGCAGAGAAAGGACGGAGTCAGCCTCGAATTCCCCGCTGGGGGGAAAGACAAGATGTAAATAAAGTAAGGCATTAAATAAATAAACTCTGAGAGATGACGCTTGGGATCTTCCGTCCGGACGAGGGTGCCGTGCCGCTCACAGCCGGCCAGTTCCCCTTTCCTCAAACCCTTGGCAAGCCGCCTCTACTCACCCGCTGGAAGGGCCTCCTCTGCAAAGAAGAGAGAATCACCGCCAGCCACCTGCTGAGCCGGGTCTTCCGAGGGCGAAGAAGCGCCCGAAGTTCGGTCTGTGCAACTCCCAGCCAGATTCTCTGATGCGCACTCAACTCCTCTCTCTTTCTGGAAGCTCTTCTGGGCAGGTGAACCCCATGGAGAGGCAGCGGGACACGCGGGCATCCCCAGGATCCTAGAGCCTGCCTCGTTATGGTCTCCCTCCCCTCCCCACCCCACCCCACCCACCCAGAGACCTGCACAATATCAACTTCATTTAATCCTGCTCTCCAACTCTCCTCCTCCTGTTGTTGCTTCCATTTAAATACGAATGCATCATTCCTTTCCTTGCAGCCTGGCACATGAAAGCACTCTTCAATTAACAGTCAGGGCAGCGGAGAGAAGATGGGGGGGGGGAGAGAGAGCGAGAGAGAGAGAGAGAGAGAGAGAGAGAGAGAGAGAGAGAGAGAGAGAGAGAGAGAGAGAGAGAGAGAGAGAGATTGGCTGGCAACTGAACAAACTAGTGCCTTTCTCCACTACTTTTATTTTTTTGCTACCTTTGGGGGGAAAAGAGAAACGTTCATAACCAACGCTCCCTCTAAGCCGTGGAGTCTTGTGAGCAAAAATTCTGCTTTGTGAGCTACTGGCATGAAAGTGGTGGTGAGCCAGCAGTTTGGTTACTGCATAAATTAGTTTGCTCTGGAGTCATCCTTCCTGAGCTAAAGCAAAGAATTGTGAGCCAGGGGCTCAAAAACTGTGAGCTAGCTCGCACTGACTCAGCTTAGAGGGAACTCTGTTCATAACACAGGGTTGCTAGCACCGGATTGTGAAATTCTTGGGTGTTTGGGGGGGGGGAAGCGTGAGATTTGGGGAGGCGGGGGGGACACCTCAGCAGGCTATAATGAAGAAGGAAGAGAGAAGGGATTGGATTTCTACCCCGCCCTTCACTACCCGAAGGAGTCTCAGAGCGGCTTACAATCTCCTTTCTCCTTCCCCTCCCTGCAACAGACACCCAGTGAGGTAGGTGGGGCCAGGAGTGCTCTTTTGAGAACTGTTCATTGGAGAGCAGCTCTGAGAGAACTTGTGACTGACCCAAGGTCACACCAGCAGCTGCATGTGGAGGTGTGGGGGAAAAAATCCGGCTCTCCCAGATTAGAGCCCACGCTCCTAACCACTACACCAAACTGGCTCTCTGTGCCATACACTCCATCCTCCAAAGCAGCTGTTTTTCTCCAGGGGAACTGATCTCTGTAGTTTGGAGCTCAGTTCTAATTCAGGGAGATCCCCAGGTGCCCCCCAGAGACTGGCAACTGGAACAAAGAAAAGCTTCAGACTGACTAGAAATAAAGTATTTGCCATTTAAGTATCACTGTTTCTAGCACCCGAAGCGTGCTGGGAAAAGGCCATTATGACCGGGAATGCTCAAAGACCTGCCAGTTCGGCGCACCTCCTGTTCGCCAGGTGCAAAGAGGAAGCCAGTTTTTCAGTGAACTGTTCAGCAACTGGTTCATGGCCGCTCGGCAGGCTGCTTCCTCCTATTCCTGAATCTGCATCTATGGGATCTACTGCCTCAGACGACTAACATGGCGACCCATTCTGATCTAACCCGATGGAGTTCTTCTTCCCCACAATCCTTGCAGTGCCACAGTGACGCTCGGAAGGCAATCTTTTAAACAGATAGTTTTAGCAATCACAATTTGTATTGACCAGTCATAAACAGTGTTCCCGCTAAGCTGTGTTAGCGTGAGCTAGCTCACCGTTTTTTTAGCCTCTGGCTCAAAACGTTTTTCATCTTCACTCAGGAAGGAGGGCCCGAGAGCTAAACAACTTATGCAGCAGCCAAATTGCTCGCTCATAACTTGAATGCCGGTAGCTCACAAAGTAGTATGTTTGCTCACAAGACTCCACAGCTTAGATAGAGCATTGGCCATAAATAAAGGCTGTGTTTGTCTAAGTACTCTTTAGTGCTGTTAATGGCTGGTGATCAGTTTTGTGCATGCACAGATTGGGCGGGTGGGACATGAAAACCTGTTTGTCAAAGGCTTGAGTCCTTCGGTACTGGACCAAGCAACCCTGAGTGATCGGCCAACATCTCGTTACGACCATCAAACACTCTACATTTGATGCAAAGCTTGATGTGAATGGAGTATCCCTAGTCACAACAGCCCTGCAAAGTGGGCCAGCAGTACCCATTACGTGGATGTGGGAAGGGAACACTGAGGCCAAGAGAAGGCCGCTGCCTGAAGACTCTCTTGTAAAAAAAATGTTATTTGGGGGAGGTGATTTGAACCAGGAACTTTCCGACGGCCAGACCTTTGCAGTTATACACGTTGACTCAGAATTAAAGCCTATTGTGTTTGATAGGACTTACATTCAAGCAAGACGGCATATGGGGTCTTTTAAATTCTGTGGAGGGCTGGCACAGCACAGGGGCTGTGGGAAACCCCTCATCCTTTTAACAGAGGTTTGTGTGGAAGCCGGCAGCTAACATTTTTCATGGCACGGAGGTGGTTCATATTTGGTTTATACCTCAACTTTCTCCTCAACAGGGAATCCTGCGTGGCTTTCATCATTCTCCTCTTTCCCGTTTTATCCACATGACGACCCTGCGAGGTAGGACAGGCCAAGAATTCGAAGGGCCAGGGACACACAAAAAGCTTTACAGCAGAGAGAGGATCCCTTGGGAAATTGGTGGTTTCCAAGGCTTGTGTCCCATGTCGACATCGGTGATGGCAGATAGCAGCCTTGATGGGCGGCTTTTCTTGCAGGGCATACTCTGTGTTTGCCCCAGAGGGTGGGAATCGAGCTGCCCTGTCCGTGCATGAATGGAGCGCGTATCCAACAAGGTGCCATCAAATACTCTGCAATGCAAAGGGGTTCCGTTGTGGGACATAATGGCACCGAAGCGGGAAGGCTTGGGTGTGCTTCCTCCTCCATGGCAGGGGGAGGCAGGCTGGGGGGTGCTGTTTGGGGGCCCCACCCTCTGGGACCCTAGGCCACAGGACAACATGGTGCCCAGCAAAGCTTCTGACTGGCCATTGGCAATTTGATGGGCTGTGCGGATTTTAAAGGAATGTTAGCTCGGGTAGCTGCCGCCGCCACAGCCCAAGGATCTTCCCCGTGTGACTGAAGGTAAGCTGTGGCAGCCATTTTGTGGTGGGCTCTGCCTCCTGAGGCAGCCATTTTGTGGCGGGCTCTGCCTCCTGAGGCAGCCATTTTGTGGTGGGCTCTGCCTCCTGAGGCAGCCATTTTGTGGCTGGCTCTGTCTCCTGAGGCAACCATTTTGTGACGGGCTCTGCCTCCTGAGGCAGCCATTTTGTGGCGGGCTCTGTCTCCTGAGGCAACCATTTTGTGGTGGGCTCTGCCTCCTGAGGCAACCATTTTGTGGCGGGCTCTGCCTCCTGAGGCAGCCATTTTGTGGCGGGCTCTGCCTCCTGAGGCAGCCATTTTGTGGCGGGCTCTGCCTCCTGAGGCAGCCATTTTGTGGCGGGCTCTGCCTCCTGAGGCAGCCATTTTGTGGCGGGCTCTGTCTCCTGAGGCAACCATTTTGTGACGGGCTCTGCCTCCTGAGGCAGCCATTTTGTGGCGGGCTCTGTCTCCTGAGGCAACCATTTTGTGGTGGGCTCTGCCTCCTGAGGCAGCCATTTTGTAGCAGGCTCTGCCTCCTGAGGCAGCCATTTTGGGTGCCCACAGGATTAAAGACGTTGGGGGCCCTTGTCGTAGGTATGCCCCATCTAGTGGGTGGGCTGCCCCTGGATCCAACTGTCTCCCATTCTGCCAGCCTTCAAGGTTCTGAGAGGGATGATTTATGCCGTCGAGTGAAACCAAATCCTTCCAGAATTAGATGAGCTGGGACCCGGAGAGGGCTTCTCGGGTGGCTACCCCCTCCCCAGACTATGGAACTTGCTCCCACCAGAAGTGAAATTAACGTTGCCCTTGTAGCTTTTGCGACACAACCCAAACAGGTTCCTGTTCTGAAGTCAAGCTAATTGAACGGGTGGTGCGTGCCAGTTTGCTCCGTACGGCCAGCCTGGGGATTGGCAACCTCCAGGTGCGGCCTGGAAATCTCCCGGGATTACAACTCCTCTCCAGGTGAAAGAGGTCAGTCCCCCTGGAGAAAACGGCTGCTTTGGAGGGTGGACTCCAATCTTCCCTCTAAGCCGAATTAGTGTGACCTAGCTCACAGTATTTTAGCCTCTGGTTTACAGACGTCTTTGTCTCATCTCAGGAAGGAGGGCTCCAGAGCAAACTAATTGATGCAGCAGCCCAATCGCTCGCTCACCACTTGAATGCCAGCGGCTCACAAAGTAGAATCTTTGCTCACGAGACTCCGCAGCTTAGAGGCCGCGTTGGTGGACTCTATTGCATATGAGAATGTTTAGCCTGGAGAGGAGACAGCTGAGAGGCGATATGAGAACCATCTTCAAGTATCCGAAGGTCTGTCGTCGAGGGGATGGGGCGGAGTTGTTCTCTGTGGCTCCAGAAGGTCGGACCAGAACCAACGGTTGGAAATTAAATCCGAAGAGTTTTCGGCTAAACATGAGGAAGAACTTCCTGACAGTTAGAGCGGTTCCTCAGTGGAACGTGCTTCCTCGGGAGGTGGCGGGCTCTCCTTCTTGGGAGGTTTTCAAAGAGGCTTGATGGCCATCTGACAGCCATGCTGATTCTGTGAACTCAGGCAGATCACGAGAAGGGAGGGCAGGAAGGGCTGCCTCAGTGCTTAGTTCTCATGGCCCTTTCTTACACGCCCAGGGAAATGCCTATCGCCACTTTGGGGTCGGGAAGCAATTGCTCTCCAGGTCAGTTTGGCTGAAAATCCTGGAGGTTTTTTGCCATCTTTTAGGCATGGAACAGGAGCTGCGGTGTCTCAAGTGGTTAAGACGCTGAACTGCAGGCTGTGGAAGGTCAGTCGTTCAGCAGTTCAAGACCCGGGTGCCGCAAGACGGAGTGAGCTCCCGTCTCTAGTTCCAGCTCCTGCCAACCTAGCAGTTCGAAAGCAAGAAATTGCAAGTAGATAAATAGGTACCACTTTGGTGGGAAGGTAAACAGCATTCCGTGCAACTTGGTGTTTAGTCATGCCGGCCACGTGACCACGGAAACGTCTTCAGACAGCGCTGGCTCTTTGGCTTTGAAACGGAGATGAGCACCGCAACCCTAGAGTCGGATTCGACTGGCTTTCGAGCAAGGGAACCTTTACCTTTACCTTAGGCATGGAACGACAGTTACTGGATGTGTGTGTTTGTGGGGGGGAGGTATTTGTGAATTTCCTGCATTGTGCCGGGGGTTGGACTAGATGACCCTGAAGGTCCCTTCCGACTCTTATGATCTTTTGATTATACCTTCCTGAAATCCCTCCCTTCCTTTCCCAGTCTCCATCCCCAAAGCTTCCAGGTATTTCTCCGCCCAAACCCTGCGACCCTAGCCTGACAGACATTTTGCTGAAGTGATCGGACAGGTTATCAGTTTTCTTTGGGAGAGGCCCGTCTGGCATCAACCAGAACCTGGGCCTTTCCCATCGTGGTTCCGGCTCTATGGAACGGGCTCCTTGAAGAGGTGAGGGTGGGGCCCCTCCTTGGAGACCTTCAGGAGGCACAGCGAGGCTTGCCGCTTTGCTTTGGAGGGGGGCTGGATGGCAGGCTTCTGAGGGGGAGGGATGTGGGTTTGTTATCTGATTTTTATTTTAAAACTGAAGATGTTTTTTAGCTATTATCGCAAACTGCCTTGAGCGACAAGGGCAAGTGGGATGGAAATGTTTTAATTAGTAAAGAAACGAAAGCCGCAAATTTGGTGGCAATTTAGCCACTGTGGTAAGATGGGACAGAAGAGAAAAAGACCGGCAGAAACTAGGATGCGCATCCTGAAAGCCAGTTCAGTGTAGCGGTTAAGTGCGTGGACTCTAATCTGGGAGAACCGGGCTTGATCCCCTCCACTCCTCCGTTTGCAGCTGCTGGGTGACCTTGGGCAAGCCATAGTTCTCTCAGAGCTGTTCTCTCGAGGGCAGTCCTTGAAAGAGCTCTCTCGGCCCCACCTACCTCACAGGGTGTCTGTTGTGGGGAGGGGAAGGGAAAGGAGATTGTAAGCCTCTTTGAGATTGTGAGACTCTAAGTGAAGGGTGGGGTATAAATCCAATCTCCTCCTCCTCCTCCTCCTCTTCTTCTTCCTCCTCCTCCTGCGGAGGAGGCTCAGCAAACAAAGACAGGACACGGCGGTGGTTCATCGAAAAGTTCATGTTTATTTGTTCTTGGGATCCCCCCCCCTTTCAAAAAGCATTTTTTTAAAAAAAGAGAGAGAGAGAGAGAGTGAGAGAGAGAGAGAGAGCGAGCACCAAAATCTTCTTACAAATTTGTTTTTAAGTACAGGATGCAACACGGAAATTATTGAAAGGGTGGGACACCAAAGGAGGGTGGGAAAGTTATTTACAAGGGTGGGAAGGGGGACGTTGCCCCTCCTCTGCGTACCTACTCCACCCCCCCACGATTAAATTAAAAAAGAAATAGGAGTGTGCCGTTATAAATAAGACATATATAAAAACACAACGATCTCTCCGGCAACGGTGTTCTCCTCGCCGGCACGGCCTACCCCTCGGACCAAAGTGCATACATTCATTTTCACGAGGGGACGGTTCAGCCACAGCAGCTCCACAACCTTCTGGACAGGAGAGACGCAGAACGGGTTCGAGAGCAGAACTCTTTAAAGGAGGCATTTCTTTTTGAGAGAGAGAGAGAGAGAGAGACCGCAACCTTCAAGGAATATTACACCTGAAACAGGAGCCCCGCCTTTGGCAGAGAACAGAACAGAATTCCGGAGTTGCTGAGCCCCTGCACTTATTTTCACACTGGGGCCCAAGGCATTTGGGGATTGTTCAAGATATCCAGCCCAAATCACCCCTAACTGGCAGTGAAGCGATAAAATTAAAAGAAGAGGTGGATGAGGCTCCCAAAGCCTATTCCGCTTTTATAAAAGAGAATATTCTGCCAGTAGAAGGGGATGTTGAGCATAGCAAGTGACAAACTGGAGATCTAATTTCATCTGAAGAGTTTATGGAGCCCTGGAAGCTTGAAGGCCAGAAGTTTAAGGAAAAAGAGAAAAGAAAGAAGAAGGATTTCATCTTCAAAATACAGAAACTTCTGAAGAGACACGCCAGCAGGGAGGAAGATGCAGTATTCAAAACTGGGACAAGTGAAGAAGACAGCAGCCCAGGGGAAAGTGGTGATGGAACGGAAGACTTCAAAGTTAAAATGGACTCAATCCATAACTGGAAGAGATTTAAAAAGAAGATACTTTGAGGACTGTTCGTGTAACATCTGGAAGGAGCTGTTTAATTACTAACCCCAGTGGACTTTACTAACTGCATTAACAGAGTGACTTTGGACTTTGCAATAGTTAAAAAGAAGATCTTCTAACCATGATAGATGCCAAAATTGGTATTGGTTATTAACCTAAACTAACCCTCACTAACAGGAAAAATTTCACTCCATCTTTTTCTTTCTCCATCTGTCTACCCTTCCCGTTTCTTATAAAAATAATAAAATTCTCTCTTTTTAAGAGAGTTTTACAAAAAAAAAAAAAAAAAAGATGTCCAGCCCAAATGACACCCCCCCCCATTTGCATACAGACATGGCGGCCACAATCCAGAGGGAAGCTCTGCTTTGTTTGGTGGCTAAGAGCGTGGACTCTAATCTGGGAGAACCGGGTTTGATTCCCCACTCTTCCACATGCAGCTGCTGGTGCGACTTTGGGTCAGTCACAAGTTCTCTCAGAGCTGTTCTCTCAAGGGTAGTCCTCAAGAGAGCTCTCTCAGCCCCACCTCCCTTGCGGGGCGTCTGTTGTGGGGAGGGGAAGGGGAAGGAAATGGTAAGCCACTCTGAGACTCCTTCGGGTAGGGAAGGGCGGGGTTATAAATCCAATCTCCTCTTCTTCTTCTCTCCTGCACAGACCCCATTGAAACAGAAATCTGCATCTCTTGGTGCATTCCCACGGGGTTTGTGTAGGAGATCTTTCTGCTTGATTAGACCCCCTTTCTTGACCGCCTCCTCCTCGCTGGCCTCTGTGGGACCTACGGCCCTGGTCTAAGATGGATCCTTCTCTTCACGTCCTGGCAGGATGGCCCTGGTAGATTCTCACAATCCCCACACACCTATATAGTTCTCTGTCTCACCACATTCACACACATTCTCACCCTCCCAGTTGACTTGGAAACAAGCTTGTCGGAACGCCTTCCTGTCCAAAAGACCGGACATCCTTGATGCCCTCCAGAACAGAGCCCAAATCCCAAGCTCTCCTTCAAAGAACCTTGTGTTTCAGGTCAGAGATCCACTACACGAGAGCCTAGTCCCCCCGATCCAATCCTTAAGAACATCGGAGAAGCCAATGCTGGATTGGGCCAATTGCTCATCCAGTCCAACACCCTGTATCACACAGTGGCCAAAAATACCAGGTGCCATCAGGAGGTCCACCAGTGGGGCCATGGCACTAGAAGCCCTCCTGCTTCTGCCCCCCTCCAAGCACCAAGAATATAGAACACCACTTGCCCCAGACGTAAGAACGTAAGAGAAGCCCTGCTGGATCAGGCTCCAGTCCAACACTCTGGGTCACACAGTGGGCAAAAATACCAGGTGCCATCAGGAGGTCCACCAGTGGGGCCAGGACACTAGAAGCCCTCCCACTGCTGCCCCCCCCAAGCACCAAGAATACAGAGCATCACTTGCCCCAGACATAAGAACGTAAGAGAAGCCCTGTTGGATCAGGCCAGTGGCCCATCCAGTCCAACACTCTGGGTCACATAGTGGCCAAAAATACCAGGGGCCACCAGGAGGTCCAGCAGTGGGGCCAGGACACTAGAAGCCCTCCCACTGTTGACCCCCCAAGCACCAAGAATACAGAGCCTCACTTGCCCCAGACATAAGAACGTAAAAGAAGCCCTGTTGGATCAGGTCCATGGCCCATCCAGTCCAACACTCTGTGTCACACAGTGGTCAAAAATACCAGGGGCCACCAGGAGGTCCAGCAGTGGGGCCAGGACACTAGAAGCCCTCCCACTGTTGACCCCCCCCAAGCACCAAGAATACAGAGCCTCACTTGCCCCAGACATAAGAACGTAAAAGAAGCCCTGTTGGATCAGGTCCATGGCCCATCCAGTCCAACACTCTGTGTCACACAGTGGTCAAAAATACCAGGGGCCACCAGGAGGTCCAGAAGTGGGGCCAAGACACTAAAAGGCCTCCCACTGTTGACCCCCACCCCCAAGCACCAAGAATACAGAGCCTCACTTGCCCCAGAGTCCCTATCTGTACCTTGTGGCTAATAGCCACTGATGGACCTCTGCTCCATATATTTATCCAATTCCATCTTGAAGCTGTCCATGCTTGTAGCTGCCACCACGTCCTGTGGCCGTGAATTCCATGTGTTAGTCACTCTCTGGGTGAAGAAGGACTACCTTTTATCCATTGTAACCCGACCACAGAAACTTCACTGAGTGCCCACAAGGTCTTGTCTTGTGAGAAAGGGAAAAAAGAACTTCTCTCTCGACCTGCTCTATCCCATGCATAATCTTATAAACCTCGATCATATCACCCCTCAGCCGTCATTTCTCCAAGCTAAAGAGCTGATAAGAGATTGGAGTTAGATCATGCTGTTTTCATTTGCCAGTCGATCTGAACTCATTCCTGCAGCCATCGTTCCTTGTACACCTCTTGCTTCTGCAATAAGGACTGCGAGGCGGTTTCCCCACACCTGTTCCGTTTTCAAGCACCTGGCGGTTTGTATGTTTGTTCCAAAGGACGGGCGATTAGAAAACCAGATAAAAAAAGAATGTGCTTTATTGCATCAAAGCCAATCAGTGGTGGTGAAGTGCATGAGCTTTTGAGCTTTGCAGAGTACTTCGTCATGGCAAAGAGCTCTGTGGAATTCAAAAGCATGCATACGTCTCCATCTACCTTAAATTGGTCCAATATGAAAAAAAATATATATATTTTTGTGTGTGCGTCATTCCAAAGATTCTGGTTCTAAATTTCAGAAAAACGAATTTTCATTTTGCCGCTATGTTCCGCCAGTGGTAACTTACTTCTTATTTACAACGCTAGATGCAATCTACTGCGGAGGCGTAGCCCACTCAAGGTCCACTGAAATTAATGGTTACATTCAAGTTCGATAGCGCCTTACTTTACAGGGTAGATGTTTTCAGGAGTCTAAGCTTCCTTAGTCAGGCACGAGTAGAAATGGAGATCTACTCATATCCGGGGAAGGGACCTTTGACTCTTGAAAGTTTCTACCCCGGAAATCTTGTTGGTCTCCTAAGGGGGTCCTGGATTCGAATCTCGCTGCTCTACCGCTGACCAACATGGCTCCCCTCAGAAACTGTCTGAAATAAACGGCAGCTTCCCGGCGGAACTAATTTTTCTTGCTTTCTTCTTTACAAGTTCCCAGTCTTCTTGGCTGGAGCATGCAGGCCTCGGTTTCCCAGCCCCCAGGTTCCGATTTCGGGGGCTTCTCCCCACTGCAGACCAGTTGGCCATCGGGGGAAACCTCACCCCTAAATAGGGACATCATGCAGGGACACTCTGGTATTTGGGCAGACTCTACGGTTTTGAAGGCGAAAAAAACCATAGAGTTTTGCCCAAATGCCAGAGCGTTCCCCATGCGACGTCCCTGCTGACCCTTGGAACACTCTCCAAATTCCCCTGCCGGAGCAGAAGTACAACCTGGCGACCCTTTGTAAGCCACACCCGGTGAAATCTCTGGCTTCCCCGTGATAACAGAAGCAGGGGTTCCTCGAAGGGGAGGGGAAGGGCGTGGCTGCGTAGTCTCTTAATCCCTCCCTAGCTAGCAGAAATATGCACAGAAGTGCATATAAATCATTCACACTGAATGGCACGCGGGTTTGGTACACTCAAGGGCCCCCGATCCAACACAGCTTACAGCGTTAACCGCTGAATTCCACAGACACCTGCTGAAAGAACACATCTGCTTCACCCCAAGGTTAAGCATTTGGCCACCTTGAGTGATTAAGATGTGGAATTCACCGCCGGAGGATGCAGCGATGGCCACAGGAACAAACAGCTTTAAAAAGGGGGTTAAATAGATTCACGGAGGAGACATCTATCAGTGGCTACCGGCCATGGTGGCTGAGGGGAACCTCCAGATGCAGAGGCACTAATCCTCTGAAACCCAGAGCCAGGAGGCAACCTCAGGGGAAGGCCTCGGCCTCCATGCCCTCTTGTCGGTCCTCCAGGGGAACTGGTTGGCCACTGTGTGAGGCAGGATGCTGGACTAGACGGACCCTCACTGGTCTGACCCAGCAAGGCTCTTCTCGGACTCTTACGACTAAATATTGCCGATTTGTCTAACTGACAGATGCTCTCCAAAGTCTTGGCCACAAGTTTATTCCCTAGTGCTATTCTGAGCTGGAATGTTCAGCGCGGATGCATGAAGCTGCCTTCTACTGAATCAAACCCTTGGTCCACTGAGATCGGTATTGTCTACCCAGACCGGCAGCGGCTGTCGAGGGTCTCAGGCGGAGGTCTTTCCCATCATCTTCTGCCTGGTCCTTTTGACTAGAGATGCCGGGGATTGAACCTGGGACCTTCTGCATGCCAAGCAGAGGCTCTGCCATTGAGCCACAGCCCCTCTTTACAGCTCTCCAGGGTCTCAGGCGGAGGTCTTTCCCATCACCTCCTGCATGGTCCTTTTGAACTGGAGGTGCCGGGGATTGAACCTGGGACCTCCTGCATGCCAAGCAGAGGCTCTTCCACTGAGCCACAGCCCCTCTTTACAGCTCTCCAGGGTCTCAGGCAGAGGTCTTTCCCATCACCTCCTGCCTGGTCCTTTCAACTGGAGATGCTGGGGATTGAACCTGGTTGGGATCTTCTGCATGCCAAAGAGATATTCTACCACTGAGCCAGGGTCTCAGGCAGAGGTCTTTCACATCACTTCCTGCCTGGTTCTTTTCAACTGGAGATGCTGGGGATTGAACTGGGGACCTTCTGAACACCAAGCAGTTACTCTACCACTGAGCCACATTCCCCCCTCTTTACAGCTCTCCAGGGTCTCAGGTGGAGGTCTTTCCCATCACCTCCTGCCTGGTCCTTTCAACTGGAGATGCCGGGGATTGAACCGGGGACCTTCTGCATGCCAAGCAGAGACTCTACCACTGAGCCACGGACCCTCCTCAACCATGAATACACATGAAGCTGCCTTTATCCTGGATCAGACCCTCAGTCTGTCAAGATCAGTACAGTCTACTCAGGCCGGCAGCCGCTTTCCAGGGTCTCAGGCGGAGGTCATTCCCATCACTCACTGCCTGGTCCTTTTAACTGGAGATGTCGGGGATTGAACCTGGGACCCCGGTCAATGGATCAGGACCACCCTGCCCCCCTGCAAGAGAGAATGCATCTACCGCAGTACGAACTATGGAAATTCACCCTGTCTAATTGCCAGAGGAATAGCATCCGTCCTCTTTACGGAAGGAAACGAAAGGAGGTCACAGAATCAACCACGGTGTGTCCCCGGGGGGTATGGGAGGGGCCGCACCCCGGAGAGAGTTTTCATTTTAAAATCTCATTAAGCAATCCAGATTTTGCACGGGGAGGAGGAAACTTAAATCCTTTGGAAACATAAATCACGATTATTTCAGCGGATTCTTATTGGCTTTTGTTATGGGCTTTCCGAGAGCCAACTGGCTCCCAATGGTGTGCCCGGGGGGGCAAGAGAGAGAAATTGCGAACGCCGGACCGGCCAAAGGGTTACGCAGAACTCAGCGGAGGCCTCAGAATTACTGGTGGGGCCACAGGAAAATGGAGGTTTGTTTCGAGAGGGGTGGGGGCAATATAAATAAAGGGGAGGTATAAAAGTATACCTGGAGGGGTTTAAATCTGGGATTTGGCAGGCAGAGAGGGCACGGACAGAAGACCGATCTACCGCATCTTTCCCCTGCCTTTCCCCCAAGAAACTAAGGGCATTGGTACATGGTTATTTCCTTTTCCTCATGGGGAACAGGGCACCACAGCGCCCACTGACGCCTCTCCAGGTGCCCAGCAAGTGTTTTCAGAAACTGGGTTGGGGCCCCAACAAAGATTCTGATTGGCTACTGGATATTTGAACGGCTGTTCAGATTTTTGAAAACGTTGCTTTGGCGGCAGCTGCTACCACAGCATAAGGATCTTCCTTGTGACGGAAGGTAAGCTGGGGCAGCCGTTTTGTGGCCGGCTCCACCCCCTGAGGCAGCTATATTGTGGCAGCCATTTTGTGGGCAGCTCCACCTCCTGAGGCAGCCATTTTGTGGCAGCCATTTTGTGGGCGGCTCCACCTCCTGAGGCAGCCATTTTGTGGCAGCCATTTTGTGGGCGGCTCCACCTCCCGAGGCAGCCATTTTGTGGCAGCCATTTTGTGGGTGGCTCCACCGCCTGAGGCAGCCATTTTGTGGCAGCCATTTTGTGGGCGGCTCCACCTCCTGAGGCAGCCATTTTGTGGGCGGCTCCACCTCCCGAGGCAGCCATTTTGTGGCAGCCATTTTGTGGGCGGCTCCACCTCCCGAGGCAGCCATTTTGTGGGCAGCTCCACCTCCTGAGGCAGTCATTTTGTGGCAGCCATCTTGTGGCGGTGTCCACCATGCTGCGTCAGAATCCCAGGGGACCCACAATGTAGAATAATGTTCTGGGCTCTTAGGTAAGAGAGTTTTGAGCCCCGGCCAGTGGTATTCCGTCTTTTACAAAACTATTTGGCGGCTTGCCTCTTCTGTCTGCTACACTTCTATAAACTCCCTCTGGAAGCTGTACGTTCATGAACAGATTTTTCCCCCCTACAAAGATTCCTTGGGTTTCTCTGATTCTCTCTCCCAAAATGAACTTGAACACTGGAATTAAAATAAAAAACAGATTTAGAAAAAAGAATGTTTTCCTGATTGTGCTCCGGCTTCCCTTAACAGCTCCCCCTTCTAGACTGTGCATTTCTCCCCCCGTCCCCCCAAAAGCCAAGACCCCTTAAAACAGGAGTCTCTGGGTCCCCTGAGCAGGGTTGCCAGCTCCCATTTGGGAAATACCTGAAGATTTGGGGGGTGGAGCCTGGTAGGGCGGGGTTTGGGGGAAGGAAGGGGCCTCCCTGGGATATAATGCCCTAGAGCCCGCCCTCGAAAGCCACCATTTCTTCCAGAGGAAGTGACCTCAGAAGACTGGGATTCAGCTGTAATTCTGGGAAATCTCCAGGCCCCACCTGGAGGCTGGCAACCCCACTCACTAAGATGGTCTCCATGGAGAAGGATGCTGAAAGAGGTCATGTTCTGGTGGGGTCAGGAGGAGAAACGGTCTTTCCCACAGCACAATGGAAATGAGTTCTCTGTCCCTCTCCGCCTCCACCTTGAACCGGAGCTTCTGCCGAGTACCAACTCAGTCGATTCCACGTCTTTTGCCTCCCACGATTGCTCCCCACCCCTGCTGGCTTCTTTGAGCACAGTGTTTGGTTTGGTCCCGGAACCGGCGGGAGATGATCCGACCGCTGCCTTGAGCCGTCGCCGCCTCAAAAGTTCACGTTTTCTGTGGCGTCTCCAAAGCGTTGCCATTGACCTTCCTGACGCTCGGCTGTTCTGGTGTGGGCAGGAGCGGGTGGGTCAAGCTGACCTGGGCTTTGCTAAAAGAGGCGATCCTCCCGCTACCGCCAATCTGGATGTTGACCGTCGTGGAATAACTGGCCCTTTGGTGGTGACTCTTCTCTGCGCACTGAGCCCCATCCGTGGTTCCAGGGGTGTCCAGTCTGGGACAACCGTCCCCCTCGGCTTCCCTCCGCTGGGGGCTCGGCCTACGTTCAGCGCTCCCATACTTCGAACGCAGACCGGGCACGTTTGGCCACTTGATGCTGCCAAGTTCATGAGAACTGAGGTGAGCGCCAGTCAGCAGGCCGGGATTGCAGGCGGTAGGCCCCACGGCACACCATGATGATGCCCGGTCCCCATTTGTGGCCATGCTCTCGGTCGGCCCACTGGTGGGTAGGCTGTTTCCTCGAGGCCTCCAGCCACACTGAGGTAAAACAGACGGCCCTGGGGCAGGGGTCGCTGTCTGTGGCACCGGGGAGGCAATGTGGGTAGGGGGCTGCCCGGGAGGGTGGGCATACAGAGGGGTGAAAGTGCATCCCTGGGACCCAGCTGGAGGCGGGGAGCAGACCCTGGTCTTCATGGGGCAGGGTGACTGGACCCGGGAGTTGGGCTCTGAGGCAGAAGAGAACAGAGTACGGTGCTCGAAGACTGGGCCTGCCGCCGACCAGGCCCGTTGGCGAGTGGGCGACAAAGGCCCCGGGCTGAAGCAGCGGGGGGCACTACCAACCTGAGCGGCATCTCGTGGAGACCAGGCCTCTGCCCTCCCCAAGCTGCCAGGGGCTCTGGGTGCCCCTTTGGGGAGAAGAGCCAGAGGGTTTGCTTTTGGCCTCGGCGGGACCTGGGCAGATGGAAGAGGCCGACAAGGGGCCTGCAGCTCCTCGGGTTGAGGGGTGCCATTTCTCCTGGCCAAGCTCTGGCTGATGCAGGAAGCGGCGATGTACCGAGAGATGGCAGCGGCGCTCGACGACAGGCACCGGCGGACCGGGGAAGGGGGGAGCAGCTTTGGGAGAGGCGTGGATGGATGCGGCTCTGGGGTGGAGACTGGGGAGTCCACCACAGCCTGGGAATTGCCGCGTGTTGGGTGAGGGGGCTCCTGAATAGGGGTTCTCTCTCTGGGAGGTGACAGATGCGGGCTGCTACTAGGCAACGAAGCCTCCGCACTCCCGGAGGAGGGGAGCGGTAGGGGAATTGTGGTTTCGGAAGCACTGGGGAGAGGGGTAGGGGTGGGGGTTGGGGTTTCCCGGGTGCAGGCCCCTGATGCAGTTTTGGAGTCGTCCCCCCTCGTACCCAGCACCTGTCCATCCCTTTCTTGGCAGTCAACCGTCTCCAGGGAAGGGTTGGGTCCCCTTTTCTCCCAAACGATCTGGGACGGTTGCCTCGGCCCACGGCCTGGGAGGGAATGACTCGATTCCTGCATCGGTGGCAAGCCGTGGCCCCCTGCACATACTGCCAAGGAATCAGATAACGTGGGCTTTAGTTCCTCTGTGGGATGAGAGAAGAGGGTTGAATCTTCTGCCTTCAGGTCGCTGTGGCTCTGCTGGGATTCTAGGGAGAGGCCGGACTTCACAGTTTCCACAGTGACTCCCGGCTGGATCTTAGGAGCCCCAAATGAACGCTTGGCCTCCCTCATCTCCTTGCCTGGCTCTGATGGACCCTCACAGTCCTCTACATTTGTGACCGTGACGGTTGCCTTGTCCAGGGGTTTGGCGTGTGGAGGAGGGCCGCCCACGTTCGAGTCCTCCTTGGTGGGATCTGCTGGGATCCCAGATTCCTCATTGCATGCGGGAGTAGAAGAATCTGCTTCTCGGTATCCTCTATCTCCATCAGCAGCAGGAATTTCTTCACTGCCAACGTGCGACAAGTCATTTGACCCAACGCACCCATTGTGGGAATCGGGATACAGCGATGCCTGCCTCAGTGGCCCCAAGAGGTCTGGAGAAAGGAGCAGATGGGGCCTCTCGCTACGCAGGTCAAGAGCAGTTCCCCGGGTGGCGGCCACAAGGGGAATATTCTCTTGGACGCCAATCACGTGCTGGAGAGATTCGTGGATGAGGACGTGGCCGTAGATCCGTGGCTCGCCTGCAGAGATGGGGGGGAAGAGAGAAAGAGAGACAAGAGAAAGCATGAAACCCCCAGTTCCTTCCTTGGGAGGAAAAATCTTAATCTGTTGATCTGTTTCGTTGGTAGATTGATTTCAAAGGGGAGCTGTTCTGGTCAGCGCTAGGAGAGCTCGATTCGAGCCCAACAGCCCCTTAGAGACTAACAACATTTCCGGGGTATCAGCTTTTGAGAGTCAAAAGCCGATCTGATGAGAGAAACTCTGACTCTCGAAAGCTTATATCCTGAAAATCTTGTTAGTGTTTAAGGGGCTGCTGGACTTGAATCAGTAGATTAAGCAATTAATCTATTCCCTCTCGCTCCGGATTGCAAGACTAGATCGAATGGGTGGAAATGACAAGGGAGTCGATATACCGGCTAAATATCAGGAGAAACCTCCTAACTGTAAGAGTGGTGGAGCAGTGGGACAGACTGCCTCGGGAGGTGGTGGATGCTCCTTCGCTGGACATTTTCAAGCGGAGGCTGGACGACTGTCTTTCGGGTATGTTGTAGGGCTCTCTTTCGGCTATGCTCCTGCAGAGTGCAGGGGGTTGGACTAGATGACCTGCAAGGTCCCTTCCAACTCTAACATTCTATGATTCTCTCATTTTTTTTAATAAAGTTTTTATTATTTCCAGAAAGAAAGATACCACAAGAAGTAGAAGTATGATTCTATAAAGCTTTGGCAGATTAATTGTCCGGGGCCTCTTTAGGCTGGTTACTGTTTTAAAGCTATCTTGTTTATTGTTTGATACCATTGCAAGGAATAAAAAAAGAAATTAGATGTCCTTTCCTTCCAACAACGAATGGCCTAGCTTCTGCATGATCCAATTGTTACTCTTCAGCAGCTAAAAAAGAACCTTGGTCACGCATACAGCTTTAATCTGTTAATTTGCTGAAAGGCAGACAGTTAATCAATTAAAATTGTTTAATTGGTTAAGAGCTCTAAACGGAAGATTCCCTCCGTTAAACGTAAGAACATAATTAGAGCCTTGCTGGATCAGAGCATTGGTTTATCTGGTCCAGTATGCTGTCTCGCACAGTGGCCAATCAGTTCCTCTGGACATCCAACAAAAGGGCATAGAGGCCGAGGCCTTCCCCTGAGAAGAACATCAGAAGAGCCTAATATGCTAATGAGTTCTGTTGTTGGGTATAGCCTATGATGCTAATGAGTTCCTGCTGGGCTTTTTCTACAAAAAGATCCCTGCTTGTATGAAATATTTTACTATATTTTTTTTTTCATTGTATGGTGCATCTGTGTTTCATTGGATTTTAACTTGCTGCCTTGAGCCTGCTTGCACGGGCAAGGCGGGATATAAATCGAAATAAATAAATAAAAGCAGGCTACAAATGGCGTACATAAATAAATTGCAGGCAAGTTTTTCAGAGTACAGAGGAGGGAATTCTGCTGGGAGGATCTCAAACCGTGCTCTGTTTCTCATCTGTTGTTCTCTGGGGCGACGGTCAGGACACCCTTGGGAACATTTGCCTCGCTTGTCCGATGCTTCGGAACGTATCCTCCCCCTCCCAAAAGATCACAGACTCCTGTCGGGAAAGTCATAAACTTGAATCGAGGAGGAAAGAACTCTGCAGGATTTTTTTTGTTTCCCAGATGTTCCTGACACAGCTGCCTGGTGGCAGCGGGGAGAAGGTCAGCAGAGGGGAAGAGGCAACGGGCATGCTCCCTCCCCGTCTCCTCCTTTTGCAAACACCAAGCGCTGGATTCCCTGCTGGATTCAAAACCATCTCTTCCTACTCAGCAGAGGGGGAGAGGAAGAAAGCAGTCAGGGAGAAAGCTGCCATCGAGAAAGAGTTTTGTTCCTCGCAATAGAAAAGGGTTTCTGCAAACACCATCCATGGGGGTAACTCTGGGATCTACCTAGATGAGAGAGAAGGAAAATTCAGGCCTCGAATTTTCCTGGTCTCTCATCTCTCGATTTTTCGGCAGCCGTGCCCGATCCCTGTTCGGATCAGTCCCGTTCGGGGAAGTTTTCCCGTGAGCAAAGAACGAACTCTTCCCACCCTGCATGGTTTTGTCATGTCGAAATTCACGGACGCCGTAATTCGCCATGGAAAAGACGATGGACTGATTTAGAGGCATTGTGTTGAGTTAGACCCTTGGAGCATTCAAAGGTCCAGTGGGTCAAGTTGATAGGGACCCGTGGGGGAGCCACCCAGAAGGAGAAACAGGGCTTTGTAATCTGTACATTAAATCGAGAGATGCTCTCTGAACATAGACCCCAGAAATAAACTGTCTGACTCTTATTGACAACCGCTGTCCTGCGACACAATTCGGGGCCTACCTACATGCTACATTTCCCTCGTGTCTTCCACGGGTCAATGCCTTTATCCCTCTATTCAGTTATTTACTTCATTTATACCTCACAGGAACGCACAGGAATGGAGTTACGGCTGGCTCCCGAGTTAGCCACGCCCAGCAGGAACTCATTAACATAATAGGCCACACCCAATAGCAGAAACTGATTAGGATTGGCCCCTTACATCCTTCTCCTCTCCTCCATTTCATCCTCACAGCAAGAACTTTGTGAGGTAGGTCAGGCTGAAAGCGTGTGACTGACCCAAGGTCAACCAGCGAGTGTCCGTTGTAGAGCGCAGCTTCGAACCTGGGCCTCCCAGACACTAGTCCAATATGTTGTCGAAGGCTTTCATGGCCAGAGTTCATTGGCTGTTGTAGATTTTCTGGGTTGCCTGGCAGTGGTCTTGGCATTGTAGGACCTGAGTAGCGAAACCTACTCAGGAAACCTCCTCAGGAAACAATCCATTTGCAAAAGAACCTCCTCAGGAAACAGCCAATCCCTATACAAAAGAACCTCCTCAGGAAAGCTCCTCCATTAGCATGTTTTATAGCCTGGGGAACTCGTACATGATAATGACTCAGCCCTACCCCACCTTCCTGAGTAGATATAAATTACCTGCCTACCATTTTTCTTCTCATCTTGACACAGAGTCCTCCGTCTTTCTGTGTTATACCTCTGGGAATGCCAATCACAGCTACTGGTGAAACATCAGGTCCTAGAATGTTGTCAAAGGCTTTCATGGCTGGAGTTCATTAGCTGCTGTAGATTTTCTGGGTTGTCTGGCCGTGGTCTTGGCATTTTAGGACCTGACGTTTCGCCAGTAGCGAAACCTCTTCAGGAAACAATCCATATGCAAAAGAACCTCCTCAGGAAAGCTCCTCCATTATCATGTTTCACAGCCTGGGGAACTCCTACCTGATAATGACTCAGCCCTACCCCACCTTCCTGAGTAGATATAAATTACCTGCCTACCATTTTTCTTCTCACCTTGACACAGAGAGTACTCCATCTTTCTGTGTCATACCTCTGAGGATGCCAGTCACAGCTGCCGGCGAAACGTCAGGTCCTATAACGCCAAGACCACAACCAGACAACCTGGAAAATCTACAACAACTCGTCCAACACTCTGAGCGCTACAGCACACTGCTATTCAGACAGGCACTGCAGGTCCCATCTTGGAAATTTAATTCCTGGGTCTTATGGTGCAGCTCACTCAAACCACCATGACTTCTCCGGGTGGATTGCGGCCTGCGTGGGGAACTTCTTGTCCCCACAAGCACTGCTCAAAAACCAGCTGCTTTGCCCTGAGCTGGATAGCCCCGGCAAGCCCAATCTCCTCAGATCTCGGAAGCTAAGCAGGGTCGACCCCGGTTAGTATTTGGATGGGAGACCTCCAAGGAAAACCAGGGTCGGGAGGCAGAAGCAGGCAATGGCCAACCACCTCTGAACGTCCCTTGCCTTCGAGCCCCACTAGGGGTCGCCAGAAGGCAGCTTGACTGGATGACAATATAAATCAAAAGTAAAAGACCGCTGCCTTGATTGGCAGGGCCACTGCTGAGGCTAAGCATAGGACAGGCCGAATCCCCATTCTGGGTCCCGGGTGCAAGACTTCCCCCAGAGACAAAGGCGGTTGGGAAGCCGTGTGCGAATTCAGAGAGGAGAGAACTTTTCAATCCAATGGATAAGGGGTGTCCATTTTTGGATAAAACGGACACAGACAGAATGGACAGTGAATATATTTATATCTGCTTACAAATATAAAACTTTCTTACATGGGTAGTGGAATCTGAAGTTAATTTAGTAAGATGTCTTATGGACAAGTAATGGTAGAGTGTGAGCTAACGAATCCCTTAGACAAATGGTACCCAATATTAGAAAAAATAGACATCGATAAATTAGACTGGGAAAACATGAAAGACATTAAATATCGGTTATTAACCTACGACTAACATCCATAATTAGCTGTCGATCAGTTAACTAATCTCTAATCTATGGGCAAAATGGGTTAGTTATCATCGGCTGTGCACCGTAGTGCATTTTGTTGAGTTTGAGACCTTATTGAATGTTTATATGCCATTTCGAGTTGATTTGGATTTAAACGTTTGCTTGCATCGAATCGCACTGTACTGCATTTTAATTCACAAAATAAAACAGATTAATAAAAAAAATATATTAGTGGCTTGCCTCTCTGCTGTTATTTGTTTTTATGGTTTCATCTCATTTCGTGTATACCTCAAAGACTGCTTGAAGAATCGAATTTGGGACTACACGACCACACGTCTTCCTTTGAGGAATTGTCACAATGAGCGAACTGCTAATTTGTAGTTTAAAGGTAAAGGTAAAGGTTCCTTTGCTCGCAAGCCAGTCAAATCCGACTCTAGGGTTGCGGTACTCATCACCATTTAAAAGCTGAAGAGCCAGCACTGTCCGAAGACATTTCCGTGGTCATGTGGCCGGCATGACTAAACACCAAGGTGCACAAAACGCTGTTAGCTTCCCACCGAAGTGGTGCCTATTTATCTACTTGCAATTTCTTGCTTTCAAACTGTTAGGTTGGCAGGAGCTGGAACTAGAGACGGGAGCTCACTCCATCATACGGCACTCGGGTCTCGAACTGCTGAACTACCGACCTTCCACAGCCTGCAGTTCAGTGTCTTAACCACTTGAGCCACCGCAGCTTAGGGTATGTTATAATGAGTATTCGAAGTTTGTACCGTTGTGTAGATCTATCGTTTACGGTAATGTCGTCTGCATGTATTTGTTTGGAATTCAATAACATATTTTTTGGGGGAGTGGGGGAAATTCCAAGAGGACAGGGACCTTTCGCCCTGGAGAAGGAACTGGGAAACCAGCCAACTGGCCGCTAAGAATCTTTCCAAGGTTCAGCGTCCGCGCAATCCCTCCCGTCTCTCGCTCTGCCTTCACCCACTCATCTCCCAGCCTCTCCCCCTGTGTCGCCCCTGCGTCTTAATTACTGTCTCGCTCTAATGAGGACATGTGAGGCTTAATTCGGTTAGGGGACCAGTTGTGCAGATTCCAGCCGGGCCTGGCGCCTGGGCACATCTGGAGCAATGCAGCTCCCCTCCCAGGAACGGAGCCTTCTCCTGGCGCTATCTGGCAACACGGGCAGACGGCGTGTGTATGGGGGGGCTGCTGGCACCAAGCCCCCCTGAGGCCACCGTGACGAACAGGGATTCACACATGCAGACGGGGGTCCTCTTCATCTGCTTGGTGCTCCCCAGATTTGAGGCTTGCTACCAATGCTCCCTCTAAGCTGTGAAGTCTTGTGAGCAAAAATTCTGCTTTGTGAGCTACTGGGCATTAAAGTCGTGAATGAGCGATTTGGCTACTGCAGAAATTAGTACCCTCTGGGGCCATCCTTCCTGAACTAAGAAAAAAAATGTGGGAGCCGGAGGCTAAAAAACTGTGAGCTGGCTCACCCCAACTCAGCTTAGAGGGAACACTGCTGGCTACTGAGCTGAGGATGCGGGAAAACGGTACCGGGCCACAATTTAATCCTTCCTTTAAAGAGTTCCTTCCTATCCTTCAGACTTGGAGACCTCTGAAGAATCTTTATTTACCTTTCTATTTTTAAAATATGTGAACCTTGTGAAGCTAGCCTTGAGATGTGTTAAAGGCAACATACTGACCCCTAAGAACATCAGAGGAGCCCTGCTGGGTCAGACCAGGGAGGGTCCATCTAGTCCAGCCTCCCGTCTCACACAGTGGCCAGCCAGTTCCTCTGGAGGGCCAACAACAGGGCAGAGAGGCCGAGGCCTTCCCCTGATAAGAACCTCAGAAGAGCCCTGCTGGGTCAGACCAGGGAGGGTCCATCTAGTCCAGCCTCCCGTCTCACACAGTGGCCAGCCAGATCCTCTGGAGGGCCAACAACAGGGCAGAGAGGCCGAGGCCTTCCCCTGATAAGAACCTCAGAAGAGCCCTGCTGGGTCAGACCAGGGAGGGTCCCTCTAGTCCAGCCTCCCGTCTCACACAGGGGCCAGCCAAGTTCCTCTGGAGGGCGAACAAACAGGGCAGAGAGGCCGAGGCCTTCCCCTGAGAAGAACACCAGAAGAGCCCTGCTGGATCAGACCAGTGAAGGTCCCTCTAGCCCACCATCCTGTCTCCCACAGAAGAGAAGAGATTGGATTTATACCCCGCCCTTCACTCAGAGTCTCAGAGTGGCTTACAATCTCCTTTCCCTCCCCCTCCCCACAACAGACGCAGGTGGGGCTGACAGAGCTCTCTCGAGGACTGCCCTGGAGAGAACAGCTCTGAGAGAACTTGTGACTGACCCAAGGTCACACCAGCAGCTGCAAGTGGAGGAGTGGGGAATCAAACCCGGTTCTCCCAGATCAGGGTCCACACTCTTAACTACGACACCAAATTGGCCCCCCAAACACACAGGCTCACTCACACTGGGGGATGGCGGCTCCCGTCCTCCCGTCCTGCGCCCCGACCGGGTTTCTGCCGGTGGTCCTCCTTGGAGGAGCTCCGGGCCGCCCCCTCGGCTTCTCCAGCCCCTTCTTTTGAGCTCTCAGCCGGCTGATCTTCTCGCTGTACATCTTAGCCAAGGCGTGGACTTTGTTGATGATCCGTTCCGAGTTCTCCAAGAGACACGGGTCCCCGTTCTCGTAGATGTCCAGCGACGGGAGGTAGCCAGGAGATCCATCGGCAACTGTGGCTGCCAGCCTCCTCTCTGCCTCTCCGCCGTGCGTTCTGTGTTCCGGATTTCTGTTAGGAACCAACGGGGGGTCCTCCAGGTCCGAATCCTCCACTATGCGCAAAGGTTCTACATACACCAGAGTCTCGTGGGGGGAATATGATTCTCTGCTGCCTGTTTTGACACCTTTCTTCGGGGTGTCGAGGATGCGCCGTTCTTTCTCCTGCCAGGCTTTCCGGATCTCTGCGCAGGACTTGAACTCGGGCTCCACTTCCTCCTCCAAGCCACTCCCACTTTTGGACCTGTGACGGTTCCTTTCTTGGCCCGCGTCGTTTGGGGTGTCATTCGATTGGATGCCCGTAGGCGAGTTCTGCCCCTTCTCGGAATTCTGACAGCCGGTATGCAGCAACGGGGCTTCTCCACTATGGGAAAGCTCCGCCCCTTCTGGCGATTGGGCACCGTCAGACTGGCTCCGCCCTCTTTTGGAATGTTCCGGACTCGGGGCCAGCTGGCTCTGCCCTTCCTTGGAATCCTCGTGGCAGGAAGGCATTTGGGTGCTACATGATTGGCTCCTGCCCCTGCCGGAATGATCATGATTGGAGGCGCTGGGGGGTGGGCGGGGCTTCCTGGATTTGGCCCTGCCCGCTCCGCCATCTTGGGCATCGTTTTGGCTCAAGATGCTATTGAATCGAAGGACGGACTCTCGCACCACGCCGGTGGGCACGGAAGGGGTGCACTCTTTCTTGCCCGGTCCGGGCGCCTTCGTCAGCGCCTCCACTCCCTCATAATAACTCTTGATCTTCTCGATCAGCAGCCAGTCGTCTTTGCTTAATGTGGACTCTCTCTTGGCTCCTTTGTCCTCTCTGTCCACGCCAACCGGTGAGCTCTGGGGGCACGGGGCCGGCCAGCCGGACCGGTCTCCATCCCCGTGAGGCGGACACTCCCCCTCCATGGGCTCCTGCTCGGAGAAGACGGCGCCGTTGGCATCTTCCGGCTTGCTACAGACTTCCTCTGAGCCCAGCTCCTCCAAGACGTGAAGAGGCGATGGGCCGTTCTCCTCTTCCCGCTGCCGCTCCTCCTCTCCTTCCGAGGAGTCGCTGGCGAAGGAGTGGCCGAGCATCGGAGGGCCCCGTTCCTGGAGGGAGTTGCTTTGGGACGCAGCGGCGAGGGGCTCAAAGGGCACGTCCTCCCGGAAGTCCGTCTCCTTCTCCTCCTCCTCCTCTTCCTCCTCCAGTCCTTCCAGGGGATCGTCTTGTCGGGGCTGATCCTATGCAAAGACAAAGACACAAAGGCTCGCTTCAGACACCACACGAAAGAGCATGCTTGTTTTAACCACGGTCAGTTGGCAAACCCCAGATTTGGCTCGCGGATGATGGTGCGAATCCTGGTTTGCCTCAACAAAAGGCGGAGCCGTCACTTTTGCTGTTTCCCCAGCCTCCTTCACAAAGAACCCCCCCCCCCAGGATAACCAGACATCGGAGGAGGAGGAAGAAGAAGAAGAGAGAAGAGATTGGATTTATACCCCACCCTTCACTACCCAAAGTTGTCTCAGAGTGGCTTACAATCTCCTTTCCCTCCCCCTCCCCACAACAGACACCCTGCGAGGTAGGTGGGGCTGAGAGAGCTCTTGACAGAAACTGCCCTTTTTCAAGAACAGCTCTTATCAGAACTATGGCTTGCCCAAGGTCATCCAGCAGCTGCGAGTGGAGGAGTGGGGAATCAAACCCGGTTCTCCCAGATTAGAGTCCGTGCACTTAACCACGACACCAAACTGGCTCTCTTTTGGAGGAGGAGGAGGAGAAGGAGAAGAAGAAGAAGAGCGGGGAGGAGGAGGAGGAGGAGATTGGATTTATACCCTGCCCTTCACTCAGAGCGGCTTACAATCTCCTTTCCCTTCCTCTCCTCACAACAGACACCCGGTGACGTAGGTGCGGCTGAGAGAGCTCTGAGAAAGAGCTTGTGACTGACCCAAGGTCACCCAGCTGACCACATGCGGAGAAGTGGGGAATCAAAACCGTTTCTCCCAGATTAGAGTCCACCACTCTTAACCACACCAACCTGGCTCACAAAGCTTCGCAGTGGTACAGGACAGGGTTGCCAGCCTCCAGGTTTGCCCTGGAGTTCTCCCAGGACCATAACCTGTCTCCAGACGACCTGCTCCCAAAGCTCGGAAGGAAAATCGGGAGGCCCCACCCCCTTGGTTACCTGCGCACCCGCGCTGGACACCTCCAGGTTCACCGGTCCCAGAAGAGTCCCCTTTTCCGTGTCCAGGCCTCGCTGGCTTAGGAGCTCCAGGATCTCCTCCGTGATGGACAGGTTGGCGGGGACGGGCTCTTCGGGCAGAGAGAACTCCCCCTCCCCTTCCTCTGGGTCCGAATCCCCCGCCTCAGCCTCCGTCACGCTGGACGCCAGAGTGCAGGAACTCCCGGAGGGGCGGACGGGCTCGGCAGCTGGGAAGAGTTCTCCGTCGCTGTCGGCGTACTGCACGGAGAGAAGGTGGCATCACAAATGAGCATCGGGGTGGGCCTCGCGGGGCCACCGATCTAACACAATACTTTACGGCAGGGATCCGCGAGAGGCAGGGATTCCCCGCTGAGCTTCAAACTGGCATGCATCTTCACCTGTATTTTTGGGAACCTATGATTCGCTTCTTATGCTATGAACCGTGTGGTCTGTTGAAACTGCTGAAATCAGGGGGAGTGTATTGTTCAGGCAGGTATTTTTTTAAAAATAAATCTGTTTTTCATATGTGTTCTCGAGGTGAGGCGTTTGTGTGAATCTCTTTACAGTTCCACTTAACACAGCTGGCAAACTGAAGAAGTCGAAGGAAAGGCATTTTCCAAGTATCTAGAGCGGGCGTCTTTTGCAAAGGCTGTTTGGATAATGTTATGACTACGTGGACTCCTCCTATCAAGTTACACTGACTACATGGACTTTATGTCTTATCTACAAAGGAGGAAATATTGTCTCTTATGCCTTATTATAGCTACAGTATGCACTAATTTTGCAAAGGCTGTTTGGACACTGTTAAGACTATGCGGAACTCTCCTATCAAGTTACACTGACTACATGGACTTTATGTCTTATCTACAAAGGAGGAAATATTGTCTCTTATGCCTTATTATAGTTACAGTATGCACTAATCTTGGAAAGGCTGTTTGGACAATGTTATGACTATGTGGCCTCCTCCTATCAAGTTACACTGACTACATGGACTTTATGTCTTATCTACAAAGGAGGAAATATTAGTATCTTATGCCTTTATTTTAGTTACAGTATGCATTCATGTTGTTGTTGTGACACCATCAACTTCATAACTGTTTAATACATTGTTTTGGCAATCTTTGATGGTGTTTTCTACTAGTGGAATTTGTAGATTTGGATCCCCCTGGAGAGAACAGCTGCTTTGGAAGGAGGGCTCTGTGGCATTTACACCCCATTGAAGACCCTCCCCTCCCCAAACCCCGCCTTCCTCTGGCTCCACCCCCCAGAATCTCCAAGTCTTTCTCAACCTAGAGCTGGCAACTCTAATCCCCAACATCGTGCCCGAGGGCGCCACAGCTCCCTCCAGCAGCTTTCCCAGAGCCCGCCAAGTCTTTTCAGAGAGTGGGTGGGGCCCTGGGGGTCCTTTGCCTAGCAAGGCTTCCGATTGGCTAGTGGAGGTTTGATTGGCTGTTCAGATCTTTTGAAAAAGTCGCTTTGGGAGCAGCTGCTGCCACCAGGATCTCGACCGTGTGGCGGAAGGTAAGCTGTGGCCAGTGTTCCCTCTAAGCTGAGTGTGAGCTAGCTCACCGTTTTTTAGCCTCCGGCTCACACTTTGTTGCCTTAGCTCAGGAAGGGAGGGCTCCAGAGCAAACTAATTGATGCAGCAGCCAAATCACTCACAACTTTAATGCCAGTAGCTCACAAAGTAGGATTTTTGCTCACAAGACTCCACAGCTTAGAGGGAGCATTGGCCGTGGTGGCCATTTTGTGGTTGGCCCCACCTCCCCACGGCGGCCATTTTGTGGCAGCCATTTTGTGGCAAATTGGGCACCATTACGCCCAGTAGCATTCCCTTTGTTGCTTTACAGGGCGACTTCCGGTCTCCGGCGTTAGAATATTTGGACCGCGCCTTTCCAGAACTTCAAGCGGGATCCACACCGGATTTTTGCTCTCTTGGTAGAGGAATAACAACCTTGGGCCAGTGTCCCCTCTAAGCTGGGATCGTGTGAGCTAGCTCACAGATCTTTAGCCTCCGGCTCACACATTCTTGCCTTCGCTCAGGAAGGGATGGCTCCAGAGCAGACTGGTTTATGCAGCAGCCCAAACGCTCGCTTACAACTTTCATGCCAGGAACGCTCAAATTTTTGCTCACGAGGCTCCGCAGCTTAGAGGGAATATTGCCTCGGACTGCCTCACAGTGGCGGCTGCTAATTTCCGTCCGCTTAAAACCATCCAACCCCCCAGAGATTCCCTAAAGTGCTCATGGCGTCAACTATCGAAGCAAAACCTCTCTCGGCTCGGCTGGAATTTAATTGCAAGAATTTTGATGGTGCGACTGCAAATAAGCGGTGGCGGCCATTTTGTGGCTGGCTCCGCCTCCCGCAGCAGTAGGCTTGCCGTTTCCCCAGGGGGGGTTGCCTGCTTTAGGGGCCCCTGATCCGCCAGTTTGGATCCGGCCAGTGGGGGGAACCCTGCCCCCAAAGGACCAGGATCGATCCCAGCACGTCACTGGAAGGGGGATGCTCTAGCACTCAGCCTAAAAACTGTATGGTACCATAGAGTTTCTGGCCAAATGCTACAGCATCCCCCGCTGGCGACGTGCCTAGCGCAATGATGTCACTTCCGCATGATGTCATTGTGGCATGTGCTCCAAATGATCTTGACGACGAAGAAGAAGAGATTGGATTTATACCCCGCCCTTCACTGCCCAAAGGCATCTCAGAGCGGCTTACAAGCTCCTTTCCCTTCCCCTCCCCACAACTGACACCTTGTGAGGTAGAAGAAGAAGAAGAAGAGATTGGATTGATACCCCGCCCTTCACTACCCAAAGGAGTCTCAGAGCGGCTCACAAACTCCTTTCCCTTCCCCTCCCCACAACAGACACCCTGTGAGGTAGAAGAAGAAGAAGAAGAAGAGATTGGATTCATACCCCGCCCTTCACTACCCGAGGGAGTCTCAGAGCGGCTTACAAACTCCTTTCCCTTCCCCTCCCCACAACAGACACCCTGTGAGGTAGAAGAAGAAGAAGAGATTGGATTTATACCCTGCCCTTCACTGCCCAAGGGAGTCTCAGAGCAGCTTGCAAACTCCTTTCCCTACCCCCCCCCCAACAGACACCCTGTGAGGTAGAAGAAGAAGAAGAAGAGATTGGATTTATACCCTGCCCTTCAGTGCCCAAAGGCATCTCAGAGCGGCTTACGAACTCCTTTCCCTTCCTGTCCCCACAACTGACACCTTGTGAGGTAGAAGAAGAAGAAGAAGAAGAGATTGGATTTATACCCTGCCCTTCACTGCCCAAAGGCGTCTCAGAGCGGCTTACAAACTCCTTTCCCTTCCCCTCCCCACAACAGACACCCTGTGAGGCAGGCGGGGCTGAGAGAGCTCTGACAGAAACGGCTCTTTTTCAAGGACAGCTGTGCCAGAGCTTGTGACTGACCCAAGGTCACATCAGCAGGTGCAAGCGGAGGAGTGGGGAATCAAACCCGGTTCTCCCAGATTAGAGTCCGTGCACTTCACCACTACACCAAGAGGCTCTGTTCCCCCGCCAGTCGCAGGTAGGGACCTTGCGACCGACGCAGCAGCCATTTTGTGGCTGCGCCCACCATGCCGTCTCAGAACCCCAAAGGTGCATGCAGGCTCAAAAAGACCGGGGAACCCTCATCCACCCTCACATCTGGGGGTCGTCTCCCAAGAGAGCCCCTTGAGGAAAACTGCTTCTCAGCCAAACCTCATCCGTGCCTAGTAAAATCCTTAACCTGGATTCTTTCACACTCTGCCTTGGAAGCGTTTCAAGATGTTGCAATCAGAGACCTGCACTGAGGTATTAAGATTTAATGGTTCTTCTCGATGCTTTTAGTGAAATCCGAGAAGTATCTCCCAACCTCTTGAAACTACAACGGCTTTTAAAAACAAAACAAACAGCCCTGTTCTATTATATGTATGTATTGTCTATTTCCTTTGCTTTTACAATCCCTAATGAATTGTACGTTTCCCACTGGCACATTCCATTTGAGACGCTGCGGGGAAGAGAGTTAGCAAGGGAACAGGGGGCATCTTGCTGTGGAAAATACATCTGCCACCCTCCATCAATAGGGTAAGTCCGCAGGCGATAACCTACCTTTAACTCCGTCATGTCTGAGAACGTCCCGAACAGGGAAGAGAGGAAAAGAAAAGAAGAAAAGTTACAGTCAACGATTGCGAGGAAGCAGCTAGATTTAATTTTTTAAAAAAGAAAGCTAATAGAATCATCCCAAGAAAGCATAAGAACCTCAGAAGAGCCCTGCTGGGTCAGACCAGGGAGGGTCCATCTAGCCCAGCATCCTGTCTCACACATTGGCCAACCAGTTCCTCTGGAGGACCAACAAACAGGGCAGAGAGGCCGAGGCCTTCCCCTGATAAGAACCTCAGAACAGCCCTGCTGCGTCAGACCAGTGAGGGTCCATCTAGTCCAGCCTTCCGTCTCACACAGTGGCCAACCAGTTCCTCTGGAGGGCCAACAACAGGGCAGAGAGGCCGAGGCCTTCCCCTGATAAGAACCTCAGAAGAGCCCTGCTGGATCAGACCAGTGAGGGTCCATCTAGTCCAGCATCCTGTCTCACACAGTGGCCAACCAGTCCCTCTGGAGGGCCAACAACAGGGCAGAGAGGCCAAGGCTTTCCTCTGAGAAGAACATGAGAAGAGCCCTCCTGGATCAGACCAGTGAGGGTCCATCTAGTCCAGCATCCTGTCTCACACAGTGGCCAACCAGTTCCTCTGGAGGGCCAAGAACAGCGTATAGAGGCCAAGGCCTTCACTAGAATATAAGAAGAGCCCTGCTGGATCAGACCGATGAGGGTCCATCTAGTCCAGCATCCGGTCTCACACATTGGCCAACCAGTTCCTCTGGAGGGCAAACAAACAAGGCAGAGAGGCTGAGGCCTTCCCCTGATAAGAACCTCAGAAGAGCCCTGCTGGATCAGACCAGGGAGGGTCCATCCAGTCCAGCATCCTGCCTCACACAGTGGCCAGCCAGTTCCCCCGGAGGGCCAACAACAGGGCAGAGAGGCTGAGGTGTTCATAAGAACATCGGAAGAGCCCTGCTGGATCGGACCAGTGAGGGTCCATGTTGTCCAGCATCCTGTCTCACACAGTTGCCAACCAGTTCCTCTGGAGGTTCAACAACAGGGCATAGAGGCTGAGGCCTTCCCCTGATGCTGCCTCCCGGCTTGGGATTCAGAGGATCCGTATCTCTGAATGTGGAGGTTCCCCTCAGTCACCATAAGAACATAAGCCAATGTTGGATCAGGCCAATGGCCCATCTAGTCCAACACTCTGTGTCACACAGTGGCCAAAATATACCAGGTGCCATCAGGAGGTCCAGCAGTGGGGCCAGAACTCCAGAAGCCCCTGACAGAGTTATCTTCCATGAAACTATCTAATCCCTTTTGCAAGCTGTCTATTCCTGTGGCCATCACTATATCTTCTGGCGATGGAATTCCACATTTTAATCACTCTCTGTATAATAATTCCCTCTTGTCTATCCTGAGCATACTCTTCATCAACTTCATTGGATTCCCTCGTGTTCTAGTCTTTTGGGAGAAGGGAGAAAAACATCTCTCTCTCTCTCAACTCCCTCCACCCCGTGCATAATTCCATAAACCTCTCCCATGTCTCCCCGCCCTCCCCTCCTTAGCCTTCTCTTTTTCTCAACTGACAAGTCCCAGACCTTTCTGCCTTTCTTCCTAGGCCAGGGGCTCCAGCACAGTAGCACCGGCGTGCCGTTCGCCTGGCAGCCCGCCTCGATGGGAGAGTTTGGCAGCTGCGCTAATGGCCACTTCAGAACCCTCCTTAAAAACAGCTCCCTCAAGACCACCCTTGGAGAGCCCGGGGCCCATCTCGCCAAGCCCTGTTTCCTCTCAACCGTCTGGCCGGAACTCTCAAGAGTGATCTGAACTCCCCTGGGCGGAACTACCGGGCGGGCCGAGCTGGGGATGTTTTCCGGCTCAAGAGCTCTCCAGGAAAACCCTGCTTATGACAGGCAGTGGCTCTCTGAGATGGCCGGCAGAGACAGGCTCCTTAGGTGGGGACGCCAGGACCGAACCTGAGTGCAAAGCAGGTGCTCGACGAAGCTACCGCCCCTTCCCAAAGGGTAGCCTTTTTTGAAATTCTCTGAGCTGACGTTCCACAGTGTGGAACGACATTTACACACAAAGCTCCCTTACACCTAAGCAAGCCATCGATCCATCAAGGTTGGTGTTGTCTACTCTCGAGAGACTCAGGCTGAGGTCTTTCCCATTATCTCCTGCCTGGTCCTTTTAACTGGAGGTGCCGGGGATTGAACCTGGGACCTTCTGCATGCCAAGCAGAGGCTCTACCACTGAGCCACGGCCCCTCTTGACAGCTCTCCAGGGTCTCAGGCAGAGGTCTTTCCCACCACCTCCTGCCTGGTCCTTTTAACTGGAGATGCTGGGGATTGAACCTGGAACCTTCTGCCTGCCAAGCAGATCCTTTGCCACTGAGCCAAGGCCCCTCTCCTAATCAATCCCATCACCTCCTGCCTGGTCCTTTTTAACTGGAGATGCCAGGGATTGAACCGGGGACATTCTGCATGCCAAGCAGAGGCTCTTCCACTGAGCCATGGCCCCTCTTGACAGCTCTCCAGGGTCTCAGGCGGAGGTCTTTCCCATCTCCTCCTGCCTGGTCCTTTCAACTGGAGATGCCGGGGATTGAACCGGGGACCTTCTGCATGCCACTGAGCCAAGGCCCCTCTCCCAAACAATCCCATCACCTCCTGCCTGGTCCTTTTTAACTGGAGATGCCGGGGATTGAACCTGTGACCTTCTGCATGCCAAGCAGAGGCTCTTTCCCAGAGCCACAGCACCTCCTCCTGCCTTATACTGACTTAGTCCCTTGATCCATTGGGGTCAGTACTTTCTGCTCAGACTGGCAATGACTCTCCAGGGTCTCAGGTGGAGGTCTTCCCCATCACCTCCTGCCTGGTCCTTTTTAACTGGAGACGCCGGGGATTGAACCTGGGACCTTCTGCATGCCAAGCAGAGGCTCTGCCACTGAGACACGGCCCCTCTTTACAGCTCTCCAGGGTCTCAGGCGGAGGTCTTTCCCATCCCCTCCTGCCTGGTCCTTTTCAACTGGAGACGCCAGGGATTGAACCTGGGACCTTCTGCATGCCAAGCAGAGGCTCTGCCACTGAGCCACGGCCCCTCTTTACAGCTCTCCAGGGTCTCAGGTGGAGGTCTTTCCCACCACCTCCTGCCTGGTCCTTTCAACTGGAGATGCCGGGGATTGAACCTGGGACCTTCTGCATGCCAAGCAGATCCTTTGCCACTGAGCCAATCAATCCCATCACCTTCTGCCTGGTCCTTTTTAACTGGAGATGCCGGGGATTGAACCTGTGACCTTCTGCATGCCAAGCAGAAGCTCTTCCCCTGAGCCACGACCCCTCCCTCCTACCAAGAGTCTCATGATGCCTTAAAAGGCTAACGGACTGATTGTGTCAGAAGCTTTTTTGATCTGGAAGTCCTGCCTTCTTCTTCAAGACCCCTCAGCCCGGTGAGGGTATTATATCTCTTGCATTACAGAAAACATGACATCAGTCTTCGCCTGCCACAATCAATCGGTTGGTCATTAAGGAGCTCTCAGACTCCCTGCTTGTCTTGGAGGGAATCCATAGTCTAATTTTGGAAGACATTAAAAGCAGAAGGTAAGACTGGTTGGTTGGGTGGCACTGAACAAGCCCCTTCCTTGCCAAGCAAGGATGAATGATGGTTCGCCAGAGAATCGGAAGACGGCCCACAAGAAGATTCCTTTTCCCGGACTTCATTTATTCACTTCTGGCCAAACAATACCTGATCCTGCAAAACTTTTCATGGGAGTGGGAAACGTTTCATAGAAATTGCTCTGTTAACAACCATCAGTTTAGAACAATGGATTCCCCCAGGACCGAACAGTGACATAGGATTCTTATCTCACTATAGATGCTACTTCTCTGACCACCAGCATTTCTCCTCTGCTCTAATCAAGCTCCTTTCCCAGTGTACCTTTGCATCCTGGCAACTCCCCTCCCACCTTCTGACCAAGATTTAAAGACTTAGTGATCTCCACTCCAGCTTGTATCTGACAAAGCGAGCTTGGGCTCCCAAAAGCTTACACCTCCCCAAATCTTGTGGATCTCTATGGCATTACTGGACTTGAATCCAGCTCTTCTACTGAACGGCTACCCTCTGGAACTATTCTGGCATCTTTCAGGGTTTCTTCAGAGAGGTCTAGGGGCTGATGTCTGGGTCAGATTAAGCCTTTCCATCTCCTTAATGAACAACAGAGACTCAGTTTGGTGTGGTGGTTAGGAGCGTGGACTCTAATCTGGGAGAGCTGCTTCACAACGACATTGCGAGGTAGGGCATTCAATGTTCTTCTTTGACAGACGGGAGAGGGGACCGAGGCCCAGCAGGTCTGAACCCAAATCCCAAATGTGCACCGAGTTAAGGGAAGGAAGAACTTACTCGCTTGATGAAACGATCCTTCAGACTCCTTGGCTGGTTCTGGGGTGGGGGGAAGAACAGAGAGAGAAATGTCAATTCAGAGGAGGGGAGAGATGGAGGATAAGGAAGAGTCACTTTAGGACCCAGAGAGGCTCTTGCTGAGTTGCAATAAATATTGTTGAGCAGGCGGGGAATGAATTTAGATTACTGGCCTTGGTCTGGAGCATGGTGGAGGGGTTGATAGTGTTGGGACAGGATCTGGGAGAACTGGGTTCGAATCCTCCACTTGTGTCATGGAAGCTTACCGGATGACCTCGGACCAGGGGCACACACGTAGCCTAAGCTACTCCGCAGGGTTGTTGTGAGTGAGCATGGGAGAATTAGGTAGGCAACCTTGGGTCCCCATTGGAGAGAAAGGTGGGGGAAGGAAGGAAGGAAGGAAGGAAGGAAGGAAAGAGAGAGAGAGAGAGAGAGAGAGAGAGAGAGAGAGAGAGAGAGAGAAAGAAGATAAAGAGAGAGAGAAGGAGAAAGAAGATAAAGAGAGAGAGATCCCTTTTTAAGAAACAGAGAGAGAGAAAGAAGATAGAGAAAGAGAGAGAGAGATCCCTTTTTAAGAAACAGAAAGAAAGGAAGTGTGAGAGAGAAGATAAAGAGAGAGAGAGAGAAAGGCAGAGAGAGAGATATCCCTTTTTAAGAAAGAGAGAGAGAAAGAGAGAGAAAGAAGATAAAGAGAGAGAGAGAGAAAGGCAGACATAAAGAAAGAGAGAGATATCCCTTTTAAGAAAGATAGACAGAGAGAGAAAGGCAGAGAGAGAGATATAAGATAAAGAGAGAGAGAGAGAAAGGCAGACATAAAGAAAGAGAGAGATATCCCTTTTTAAGAAAGAGAGACAGAGGGAGAAAGGCAGAGAGAGAGAGAGAGAGAGAGAGGGATCCCTTTTTAAGAAAGAAAGAAAGAAAGAGAGAGAGAGAAGGAAGGAAGGAAGGAAGGAAGGAAGGAAGGAAGGAAGGAAGGAAGAGAGAGAGAGAGAAAGAAAGAAAGAAAGAAAGAAAGAAAGAAAGAAAGAAAGAAAGAAAGAAAGAAAGAAAGAAAGAAAGAAAGAAAGAAAGAAAGAAAGAAAGAAAGAAAGAAAGAAAGAAAGAAAAGATGAGGGAGACCACAGGTTTCCTGATGGCACATTGCCCTCTAGTGGCACTCTGTGGCGCACGCAGCACCATCCGGAAATTCCCAAGGATTTCAGTCGCAAGCAGCCACACAGTCTGGTGACGCCTTGGGCCCGTGCGTGGCACCCCACCCTTCCCCACACGCCCGTGCGCTCGCCATGCCCTTCCGGCACACCCTCACCCGATTGCCTGCGCCCACGGCGATAGGATCCACTCTTCTCCAGCAGGAGGATGGGGCAGCTATGCCGAGCCCTCTTGGGACTATACATGTACTCGGGTGGCTCTGGAAGTGGGAAGGGAGAGCGCCGTCATGCCTAGAAGGAACTGGTCATGCTCACAGCACTGCTGAGCCATCGCTTTTGCGCTGGGTTGATGGCGACACTTGGGCCGGCCAGCTTGGCCATAGAGAGGAAGCCCGGCCTTATCTATCTATCGCTGGCCTAGTCTCCTGGGGCGAACAGCAAGTTCCACCAGGTGACCAGGGAGATTTTCCATGCTTCCATGATTTTCTCTTTCCCCCAGTTTACGCACGGCCTGATTTAAATGTGATGCTGCTGAGGCAAAACACACACACACACGGTGGAAAATCTGCAAGCCGCTTTACGCAGAATCATAGAGTTGGAAGGGACCTCCAAGGGTCATCTATTCCTACAGCCTGCACAATGCAGGGAATTCACAAGTACTTCCCCCCTCCACACACACCCAGTGTCCCCTGTTCCACGCCCAGAAGATGACCAAAAAACCTCCAAGATCTCCAGCCAAACTGGCCTGGAGAACAATGGCTTCCTGACCCCAAAGTGGTGATCAGCATTTCCCTGGGCATGTAAAGAAAGGGCCACGAGAACTAAGCACTGAGGCGACCCTTCCTGCCCTCCCTCTCACGATCTCCCTAAGTTTGCAGGATCAGCATTGCTGTCAGACGGCTTCTAGCCTCTGCTTGAAAACCTCCCAAGAAGGAGAGCCCACCACCACCCGAGGAAGCCCGTCCCACTGAGGAACTGCTCTAACAGTCAGGAATTCCTTCCTAACGTTTAGCCGAAAACTCTTCGGATTTCATTTCAACCTGTCGGTTCTGGTCCAACCTTTTGGGGCAACAGAAAATAACTCTGCCCTGTCCTCTAGATGACAGCCCTTTACGTACTCGAAGACGGTGACTATATCCACTCTTTTGTTATCATAACCTTCCTTAGCAATCCGATATCCGCAACATCTGTGGCTCTCTGGTGCGCAGTCTCCGCATGCCGAGCTGGCTTTGCACAGACTGCAGCACAGTTTTGGGAACCCTCCCAATCAGTTCTGTCCCACCCATTTTGAAAACCATCTGTACCAGCAGTCACTAGCACGTCTTGTGGTCCAATGCTCCCTCTAAGCTGTGGAGTCTTGTGAGCAAAAATTCTGCTTTGGGAGCAGCTGGCAGGGCTCTTTTTGTAGCAGGAACTCCTTGGCATGTGAGGCGACACACCCCTAATGTAGCCAATCCTCCAAGAGCTTACAGTAGCCCCTGTAAGAAGAGCTCTCTGTGGCGGTGAGTTCCGCTGTCGACCAGATGCTCAAAGTCTTTTCTGCCAGCGGCTCCCCATTGCAGCGCACCCCGCCTCTCTCACCTGACTGCCGCCTGCCACGGGTGCAGCCCTTGGACTCGTCCAGCCGCGGGGAAGGCAGTGGCTTCTTGGGGGTGTCCGCGAAGACCTCCGGGGAATCTGCAGGGAAGGGGGGAAACAGGACAACCTGAAAGAACGCACAGAGCTCAGACTGAGTGCTAGAGAACTACATTCTGGGGCTGAGCCCTGATATCCCTGGGAAAGAGCGGGGAAGGGGGGGGGAGAACACTTACTCTGGAAACTATTCTCCAGGAGGACTTGCTTTGCCTGTGTTGGAAAGAAGAGAGAAGAAGAAGAGATTGGATTTATACCCTGCCCTTCACTACCCAAAGGAGTCTCAGAGCAGCTTACAATCTTACAAGCGGTTGGACCTGGAGTTTGGCAACGCTATGTCACCCCTCCCCTCCCCAGGGCCACTGGTACCTTCTGTGGAATGGACGCCGGGTGGTTCTCTACAATCAGTCGCTTCAGGTAGTGGATCCAGAGCCGTTTCTCTTCTTGGTTTTTCACCTGCGTTAGAGAGGGCCAGCGTTTCAGCAGAACTCGACGGCACTCGCGTGGAATTTCTCCGGCCCAGGACGCAGAGGCTGATTTCCCCGTTCACGTTTCCCCTCCACTACTCTGCAGAATCCAGCGGTGCCACTGGGTTTCCACTGCTGGTCGCCAACCAAAGTACCGGGACCCGGGGCTGAACTGCTTTCTCCAAGGGGAAGAGGGCAGCGATGCTCCCTCAATCTCTCAAAGCAGAGTGAAACCAGCAGGTGGAAAAGAAGGGATTTCCCAAGGTAAAGGTAAAGGTTTCCCTTGCTCGAAAGCCAGTCGAATCCGACTCTAGGGGGCGGTGCTCATCTCCGTTTCCGAGCCGAAGAGCCGGCGCTGTCCGAAGACGTTTCGGACAGGTGGCCGGCATGACTAGACGCCGAGGCACATGGAACGCTGTTCCCTTCCCACCGAAGCGGTCCCTATTTATCTATGTGCAATTTCTTGCATTTGAACTGCTAGCCGGCAGGAGCATTTCCCAAAGACAGCCCCAAATTTGGTATGTAGTCAGAATATAGAGCCTTTTCAAACGCTGCACCAGAGAACTCCAAAGTATGGAATTCTCATGTGTCTATAATATGAATAAACTGTATCATAAAGTCAGGAGTAGGAAGAAACGCAATGACATCTTTTTTCCTAATTTAGGATTGGAGCCCATCAGTGCAAGAGAATTCACCGCTTACGAGCACCCCTTTGGATCTTAGCAGCTGGGGCACAGGCCTATGCACTCCCTGCTATGGCATGTAGTGTATCCGTGGATGAAAACCACGAGGTCAAACGTGCGTGCAGTGGAGGGCGTTCCTACTGTTCAAAAACAAACAAGGCGAAATTGACTTTATTGATGAAAGGTCTCGCAGACTCTGTATTTCAGAATACATGGGCGCAATTTTATAACTGGTACAATAATTACGTTTAGGCAGATACAATTGAAAGACGATTTATTAGAGAATATATATTTAACCCAATGAGTGTGGAATGTCTTGATATGAGATATACTCACGTATTTTAAAACTAACAAATACGGATTATTTTCAGGCATAGTTAAGATATCAAGAATGAGAATGTATTACCCCCATTTTTGTTACATGTGTATGTCTTATTGTTTGTTTGTAAAGTTTTGTATTGTTTTGTGACAGAAATTTCAATAGAATCCTGTCCTTAGGGACAGTTAAAAAAACAAACAAACAAAAACCCCTCCAAAGTGCCTTACAGCTTTATTTTTTGGAAATTACACTCCCCTCCCCCTCCTACCTGCTCGGAGCCGACTCTCCTGGGACACGGCTGCTTACCTGGACCAGATGTTGTTGTTTGGGGATGGAGAGGTCAGAGATCCGGAAGCTAAGTGGGTCTTTCGTGTTCTCCTGAAGGGCCAGGTTACAGCACTGGAGAGCCGGGAGAAAGAGCCAGCGTCAAAGGGGCAAGAGGCGCATCTGTCATGGCGGTTGCTCGGCCTGGGGTGTGCCGGGCACAGTCTGGAGTTCAGGGATGCTCTGTGAGTGCTTTTGAAACATGCTGTGTATACTTATAGAAGGCCCTGTTTTCATTTGTGGGATGAGACAGTGTGGTGTTGTGGTGTTGTGGTTAGAGACTTGGACTGTGCAGACATGGGTTCAAGAGCTCACTCACCTATGAAAGGCATGGGGGACCCTGGGCCAGTCCCTCTCTCATTCTCTCTCAGCCTAACCTACCTCAGAGGGTTGTTGTGAAGGCAAAATGGGAAACGAAGACCCTCAGAGGAAGGCTGAGATAGAAATCTGATAGTAATATTAGAGTCTCTGAACACAACCAGCATGTGGCCGAGGCGAGACTCGAACTCAGCCCCCCACCAGATCGAAGCATGCCTTTTGAGCTAGCTTCTGCCATTCCTTGGGATTTTTGTAAGGCTCTGCACAAATACAGGCACTGAAGGATGGTGTGGAGCTGTTTTATGTTGCCCCAGAAGGTTGGATCGGAACCAACAGGCTGAAATTAAATCAAAGGAGTTTTCGGCTAACCATGAGGAAGAACTTCCTGACAGTTAGAGCCAACGTCCCCTCTAAGCCTGTGGAGTCTTGTGAGCAAAAATTCTACTTTGTGAGCTCCTGGCATTAAAGTTGTGAGCGAGCGATTTGGCTGCTGTGTAAATTAGTTGGCTCCGGAGCCCTCCCTTCCTGAGCCAAGACAAAAACGTGTGAGCCGGAGGCTAAAAAGCTGTGAGCTGGCTCACACTCACCCAGCTTAGAGGGAACGCTGACTGACGGTGTCTTTTGTGCCTCGTGAGCGAAGGGGAACCCGCTGCCTGTCTCGCCCCCTCCTGCAGGCTCACATCCCATCAGACCTCCCATCTTCCAACTGTCCCGCAACTGGGCATGCCCCCGAACTCCGGAGACGCCGGTCCCCCCTTCCCTCCCTCCTCCCCCCAGATATCCCCCCCCTTCTTACGAAGATGTGGCTCTTGTAGACGAAGCCTTCACCACGCCGCTTTGTGATCAGGATCACCTTGCTGAGGAGGAAGAAGACACGCTCCTTGCGGGCCCGGGGCACCCGGAACTGCCCCTCCAGCACCAGCTCTCCAAAGGCCCACAGCTCCGGGCCCGTCCAGCCCACCAGCCGCCCCTGGATCTCCTGCAAAGGTCAGAGGGGGGTGGTCAGGGAGGTTACGGGAGACGAGAGACACTTCGCAGGGCACGGGGAGGGGGGAAGAGAAGGGCGCTAGACCGGGAAGCGCGGCAGTGGGCTTTTCCGCTCTTTTCTTTTTTATAAACAATATATATTTTTTTTATAAAAGACAAACAAAAAGAAGGCATTAGTTGCTGTAGGTTTTCCGGGCTGTGTGGCCGCGGTCTTGGCATTGTAGGGCCTGACGTTTCGCCAGTAGCCGTGACTGACATCCTCAGAGGCATAACACAGAAAGATGGAGGACTCTCTGTGTCAAGGTGAGCAGAGAAATGGTAGGCAGGTAATTTATATCTACTCAGGAAGGTGGGGTAGGGCTGAGTCATTATCTTGTAGGAGTTCCCCAGGCTATGAGCATGCTAATGGAGGAGCTTTCCTGAGGAGGTTCTTTTGTCTATGGATTGTTTCCTGAGGAGGTTTCCTGTTTCCTGAGGAGGTTCTTTTGTGTGTGGAATGGCTATTGAAACTCTAATCCTATCTGTAGTGCTATTGTCAGATGCAGAGCGTTAGCACTACAGAGAAGATTAGAGTTTCAATAGCCTCCTTCAACAGCTTGCATAAAGATTAATAACATAAACAAGCCATCTTGGTACAGTGAATAGAGTGTCAACAGGGTCTGGGTTCAGATCCCCACTCTGCCATGAGAGCTTGCTGGGTGACTTTGGACCAGTCACTCCCTCTCTTTCTCTCTCAGCCTCATCTACCTCACAGGATTGTTGTGAGGATAAAATAGAGAAAGAGAGAAGGGGGTGCGTTGCTCTGAGCTCTTTCGGAGAAAGGATCAAAAAGGTATGGATTATTATTGTTCTGTTTTTGTTGTTTTGTCGTCATTAAAAAAACAACCATAAAGACAACAGTAACAATAATAATAACGACTTCAACAATAATAATGTTGTTTTTTCCTCCTTTGGAGGTTCAAAATAAACACAGCAAAAAGTTCTTCTCCGAATAAAGGTTTGGTGGCTGCATATAAGTGGCACGGAGCATTCCGCACTTCCACATAATAATAATTAATTAATTATCGCATGCGTAGAATAGCCGGGAGATCCTAAGATTGTCTGGCACTGAGAAGTTCTAACTCTTTTTTAGATGTCACCTACCACTAGGGGGCGGGCGAGGCTTGTTTTTAAGGCAAAGAGATGTTTCAGAGGCGGTTTGCCACTGCCTGTCTCTGTGTCACGCCCCTAGTATTCCTTGGAGGTCGCCCTTCCAAGTACTAGCCGAGGCTGGCCCCGCTTCGCTTCTGAGATCTGATGGGATTGGGCCAGCCTGGGAAATCCAGGTCAGGGCTGAACTTCCACAGATCTGCAGTATAAGCAAGCAACCGAATGATACCACTTAGCATTTTCAAAGTGCTTCATTGGCATTTTATTATCACCACCTCTGCAACTATCCTGCAAAGGAAGCTAATATTACTGTCCTCCTATTATGGAGTAAGCCGAGACTAAGGGAGAGGGTGACTTGCTCCCCAGTGAGTTGATGGCCAGCTGAGCAGACAATCAAATGCAACACAAGACTGTAGTCCTCGTGGTCGTGCAGAGATGCTGGGTGTAGCTTCAAGAAGGCGATGGATACAATCTGGGGTGATGGGAGTTTCACGGCCCCACTCAACCCCAGGACTAGTAAGACCTGTGGCTCAGAGGCAGAGCCTCTGCTTGGCAGGCAGAAGGTCCCAGGTTCAGTCCCCAGCATCTCCAGTTAAAAAGGACCAGGCAGGAGGTGATGGGAAAGACCTCCGCCTGAGACCCCAGAGAGCTGTAAAGAGGGGCCGTGGCTCAGTGGAAGAGCCTCTGCTTGGCATGCAGAAGGTCCCAGGTTCAATCCCTGGCATCTCCAGTTCAAAAGGACCAGGCAGGAGGGGATGGGAAAGACCTCCGCCTGAGACCCTGGAGAGCTGTAAAGAGGGGCCATGGCTCAGTGGCAGAGCCTCTGCTTGGCATGCAGAAGGTCCCCGGTTCAGTCCCCGGCATCTCCAGTTCAAAAGGACCAGGCAGGAGGTGATGGGAAAGACCTCCGCCTGAGACCCTGGAGAGCTGTAAAGAGGGGCTGTGGCTCAGTGGCAGAGCCTCTGCTTGGCATGCAGAAGGTCCCCGGTTCAGTCCCCGGCATCTCCAGTTCAAAAGGACCAGGCAGGAGGTGATGGGAAAGACCTCCGCCTGAGACCCTGGAGAGCTGTAAAGAGGGGCCGTGGCTCAGTGGCAGAGCCTCTGCTTGGCATGCAGAAGGTCCCCGGTTCAGTCCCCGGCATCTCCAGTTCAAAAGGACCAGGCAGTTGGTGATGGGAAAGACCTCAGCCTGAGACCCTGGAGAGCGGCTGCCAGTCTGAGTAGACAATACTGACTTGGATGGACCGATGGGGAGGGGCTGTGGCTCAGTGGCAGAGCCGCTGCTTGGCATGCAGAAGGTCCCAAGTTCAATCCCTGGCACCTCCAGTTAAAAAGGACCAGGCAGGAGGGGACATGAGAGACCTCTGCCTGAGACCCTGGAGAGCAGCTGCTTGCCCGAGTAGACAATACTAACCCCGATGGACCAATGGTCTGATTCAGTATAAGGCAGCTGTATGCATATGTTCAGAAGAAGCCAATAAGAACACACGTTTGTATTTTCTATTTGGGTCGTCTGCACAGGATTTGAATTGATCCGGAGCACAGTTCTGGCTTTACTGAGGATCGCACGATTCCCCCCTCCCCGGTACCTTTAGCCGCGTGGCGTGCTCTTGCTTGCGCTTCATGTCGTTGATGTACCAAGCCACAGCGGTCATGGTGATGCTGGCTTCTTCCACAGCCTCGTAACCGGGGCTGCTCTTGTCGTAATGTTTTGCCAGCTCCTGCAGAGGCAGAGCACAGGGTGAGCGGAGAGAGAGAATCTGCATCGATTCGCGGGAAACGTCCGCGTCCGGCTTCTCTAAAGCCATTTGACCGCATCAAGAGAAAGCCCCCATTTTGAAAAACAGTGGGAGGGCTGCTGGTGTCCTGGCCCCACTGGTTGACCTCCTGATGGCCCCTGGTATTTTTGGCCGCTGTGTGACACAGAGTGTCGGACTGGGTGGGCCGTTGGCCTGATCCAGCATTGGCTTCTCTTAAGTTCTTATGTTAAGAGCAGAGATCCATCCCTGGCTATTAGCCACAAGGTATAGACGGGAACTCTTAGTCTGGGGGGCAAGGGATGCTCTGTATTCTTGGTGCTTGGGGGGGGGTCAACAGTGGGAGGGCTTCTAGTGTCCTGGCCCCACCGCTGGACCTCCTGATGGCCCCTGGTATTTTTGGCTGCTGTGTGACTCAGAGTGTTGGACTGGATGGGCCATTGGCCTGATTCAACATTGGCTTCTCTTAGGTTCTTATGTTAAGAGCAGAGAGCCATCCTTGGCTATTAGCCACAAGGTATAGATGGGAACTCTCAGTCTGGGGTAAGTGATGCTCTGTCTTCTTGGTGTTTTTTTGGGGGGTCAACAGTGGGAGGGCTTCTAGTGTCCTGGCCCCACTGCTGGACCTCCTGACGGCCCCTGGTATTTTTGGCCGCTGTGTGACAGAGTGTTGGACTGGATGGGCCACTGGCCTGATCCAACATTGGCTTCTCTTATGTTCTTATGATAGGAACTCTTGGTCTGGGGCAAGAGATGCTCTGTATTCTTGGTGCTTGGGGGGGGCAACAGTGGGAGGGCTTCTGGTGTCCTGGCCCCACTGGTGGACCTCCTGATGGCACCTGGGATTTTCAGCCACTTTGTGACACAGAGTGTTGGACTGGGTGGGCCATTGGCCTGATCCAACATGGGCTTCTCCTACGTTCTTATGTTCCCCTGGGCCATCCAGGCCAAGGCAAGAGACGTTCACAGGTGGTTGGCCATTGGACTTCCTCGGTGGTCTCCCATCCAAATACCAACCAGGGTCAACCTTGCTTTGCTTCTGAGGCCTGACAACATCTGGCTCGCCTGGGCCGTCCAAGGCCAGGACTTCCACCAACACCATAAAAACATTATTCTCAGGCTGGGATGGCCCCGCCCTGTAGGACCGACAATTTTGGACGGGGGAATTCTCAGACGGTCCCTGGCTGGGGAAGGCGCTGACCTGTAGGAGGAGATGGTACTTGAGGATCCGCTGGACTGGCTTGAGGAGGTAGGTCTCCAGCGGCAGCGAGTGCGAGAGAGTGGCTTGCCTCTGGCGGAAGAACTGGGCCAGGGTGTCGTCCTCCATGCATTCCCGTAGCACAGAGACAGAGCTGGTTGGAGGAGGGAGAGAGAGAGAGAGAGAGAGAGAGAGAGAGAGAGAGAGAGAGAGAGAGAGAGAGAGAGAGAGAGAGAGAGAGAGAGAGGGTGATTTTCTTGGAGGAATCATGTGATAGAGGGGGGGTGGGACGGAAAAGGAGGTGGCGACGGAGGGGAGAGGAAGGAGAGGGTGCCCCGTGGCCCCCCCCAGCGTCCCCTCTAAGCTGACTTAGCGTGAGCCAGCTCAGGGTTTTTTAGCCTCTGGCTCACACTTTTTTTGTCTCCACTCAAGGAGGACGGCTCCAGAGCAAACTCAGAGCAGCCCAATTGTGCACTTACAACTTTAATGCCGGCGGCTCACAAAGTAGAATTCTCGCTCACAAGTCTCCGCAGCTTAGAGGGAGCACCGCCCCCCCCCCCACTCCCAAGGGTTTTGCTAACAGCTTGCATTCCTGTTGAGGGAAGAAGCAGGCAAGTTCCTAGTCCTCAGGAACTGGGTTGCCATGGACCTCAGTGGGGTGCAACGCCATAGAGTCCCCCCTCCGGAGCATCCAATTTCTCCAGGGGAAACTGATCTCTCTAGCCTGGAGAAGAGCTGGAATTCGGGTCGATCCCCAGGCCCCGCCTGGAGGCTGGCATCCCAACAATGTTCTTGGTTTAGTACATGCCTACGCCTGGTGCGTTAACAAGGAAGAGGCCAAACACTGCCAATGCCTCTGGTGCCTGTTACCAGACTTAGTGAGCTGTGGTACGATGAACAGAGACGGTGCGACCCGGCCTCTGCCCTGAAATGGAGCCCCTGGTCTACTTGAGAGAAAGAAGCTATAAACGGATTGGGAGAGACTGGGAACGGGGGCCGTGGGGCGTGCAGGGAAGCCGGCAGGGTGGAATAAGGAGAGGCTCGGGAAAGGCCCTAGATTCTTATTTCCTTAATTTACATTCCATTTATTTTACATACAGCCTTAGATTGTTCCGTTCTCTTCTGTTTCATCCTCACAACAGCCCTGTGAGGGAGGTTTGGCTGAGAGTGTGTGTGACCGGCCCAAGGCCACCCGGCAACCTCCCTCCATATTTTTCCTCACAACTCCCCCTGCGAGGTAGGTTCGGCCGGACTGTGCGTGACTGGCCCAAGGTCTCTCAGCGAGCCTCCATGGCAGAAGCAGGGATTTGAACCCAGGGTCTAACAACCACGCCACGCTGGCTCTCTTGTCGGGCTGCTGTCTGGGAGTCCTGGGTTCGAATCCTCACACCGCCCATGAAGCTTGATGGAAGACCTTGGGCCAATCACGCGCTCTCGCCCTTGCGCACCTCACAGGGGTGTTGGTGAGGATAAGATGGGGAAGGGGGCACGTCCAGTCCTTGCGGAGAAGCAGTTATAGGGCACAGCAGGGAGAAGGAAGAGGGAGACATGTCGGAGGGCCGCTTCCCCCTCCGGGGGCGGGGTCTGTTGAGCTGGTGCCATCATGGAATTCGTACTCACCTGGGGTAGTTCATGCAGTACAAGGTGTAGATGTCAAATTCTTCACTCTGCAAGAGGACATTGAACAACACTGAAGCGCGTTGAAGCGCGCGCGATTTCTTTAACCAGAGGCACTGTAGCTTCACTTAGCGGGTTTTAAAGGGAATCGTTCCTCCATCCCAGGACATTACAGATTACTTTGCCAGGCTTCCGGGAGAAAACGTGTGTGTGTGTTCTTGCGTCTCCATACTCACTCTGGGACCCTTTCATTCAAGACTGAGAGGGACAACCCAGACAACTGTTTTTAACCCCTCCAAAGCCGGGGGTAGGGGAAGAGAGGCACTTACCCTTTGGACAAAACATTCTGCGATGGCGCACGGGCTGGCGTCCCTCTCCAAATCTTCCAACAGCTCACTGGTCAGAGAGGGGAACACAATGTCAGATTAACCATTCAGCAGACTAGGTACGTGCCTTAGGGCACCGGGGCCCAAGGGGGCCACCACAAAGTTGGGGAAAGGGTGGAAAGAAAAAAAACCCACGAATGAAGATTTGTAAAAAAAATCAAAATTGATAAAAACTAGTGCAAATCGATCAGGGTGCATTTTTACATTGCGGCATTGTGTACCCAGTCAGACAGGTCAATGACTAAAACGGACTGGGTCAGTGTGGAAAGGAGGGGGGCACCCGGATGGGTCAGGGCTGCGTAGGGCACCCGGGAGCCTTCATCCACCCTGGAGGGACACAACGGCACACCACAAATGCTGAAGGTATTTGCAAGACGTTTCTGTACGTCTCTCTGCCAACACCTCACCGCCCCTCTACTTGCCCAATTACATGCCCAGTTAACAATGCCAGTCTACCTCGCAGGGTTCTCGGAAGCGTTTACTGCAATTTCAGGGGCCGCTCCAGGAAAACTGGGGTGTGGCAGAAAGCATTTTGAAAGCAGAAAGCGAAAGTGCTCCAGAGCAGATGTGCTGCATCAGTCCAGTGACTCAGTGGCAGAGCCTCTGCTTGGCGTGCAGAAGGTCCCAGGTTCAATCCCCGGCATCTCCAGTTAAAAAGGACCAGGCAGGAGGTGATGGGAAAGACCTCCGCCTGAGACCCTGGAGAGCTGTAAAGAGGGGCGGTGGCTCAGTGGCAGAGCCTCTGCTTGGCATGCAGAAGGTCCCTGGTTCAGTCCCCGGCATCTCCAGTTCAAAAGGACCAGGCAGGAGGTGATGGAAAAGACCTCCACCTGAGACCCTGGAGAGCTGTAAAGAGGGGCCGTGGCTCAGTGGAAGAGCTTCTGCTTGGCATGCAGAAAGTCCCAGGTTCAATCCCCGGCATCCCCAGTAAAAAAGGACCAGGCAGGAGGGGACGGGAAAGACCTCAGCCTGAGACCCTGGAGAGCTGTAAAGAGGGGCTGTGGCTCAGTGGAAGAGCCTCTGCTTGGCATGCAGAAGGTCTCAGGTTCAATCCCTGGCATCTCCAGTTAAAAAGGACCAGGCAGGAGGTGATGGGAAAGACCTCAGCCTGAGACCCTGGAGAGCCGCTGCCAGTCTCAGTAGGCAATCCTGACTTGGACGGACTGAGAATTTGATTCGGTACAAGGCAGCTTCATGTGTAACTTGTGAATGCAGAATTCCGTGAACAGAGGTCAGGACAACTTCAACCCATGCCTCAAGAGTCTGTCTCTGAAATCTAGAGGAACTGAAAAAGGGAGAGGGAAATTCAGCAGGGGGTAGAGAATACCCACTCCCCCTCGCTACCTGTGTTCCCTCTAAGCTGAGTCAGTGTGAGCCAGCTCACCGTTTTTTAGCCTATAGCTCACACTTTTTCGTCTCAATTCAGGAAGGATGGCCCCAGGTGTTTTTGCACACAAGGCAAGGATACCTTCTGGCACTGCCCCCCCCCCCCCGGTGGTGTTTCATTGGCAAGCCAAGGAAGGGAAGGGGGTTTAAACCCTTGTCCCTTCCATCTGCGTGCCGGCTAGCTCGGGTGCCTGGCGGCACCCTGATGATTGGCTCACCCTAGGCGAACGTCTAGTTCACCTACTGGGTGGGCCGGCCCAGGCTCCAGGGCAGACTAATGTATGCAGGAGCCCAATCGCCCGCTCACCACTTTAAATGCCAGACACTCACAGAGTAGAATTTTTGCTCACAAGACCCCAGAGCTTAGAGGGAGCATTGCTGGCAGCCCCTGGGAATCACCCCTGAGAGTCACTGTGTGCCTTCTGAGACGTTAAGGAAAGCAGGATAAAAACGGTGGGTGGCGAGTGGTGATGCATAGCCGGGCACTGAAAGGGTTAACTGTATCACATTGCAAGGGGGCGGTGGCTCTACTTTGGTGTCAGGAAGAGCCAATCGGCTCTGTCGTCCCCGTCCCCCATTCCCAGCCTCCATCCACGTACCCCCCACGAGTTCCGCTTAAGCTCTTAAACAGACCCAGATGGAGGGGGCAGGTTGGTGCAGGGAGATTCTGGCAGCGATTCAGTTTTCCTTTTTCCAAAAAATAAAAATGAAAAAATGAAAAGCAACAGGAGGCATTGGAGAGGGAACACGCAAAAGAGGCTGGCGGGGAGGAACGGCTACGAGCCCCGTGTACTCTGGCTACCCAAGGAGACTTCTGCCTTTTGAACAGCCCGTGTCATTCCCCCCTACCTCCCAGGGGGGTTCAAAAGTGCCTGCTGTCCACGGCCAGAAGTCAAATAAACAGAAGACGATGCACCATGCAACGCCATTTGAAACATCCCCAAATGTCCTCTTAGGACACAGCAGAGAATCAGCAGACTCCTTTTCGTAAGTAGGGGGCGTGGAGGGGGCCCCCCAGGATGGCTGGATCACATTGGCACAGGGTCCGCTACGGGCCTGGTGAGGAGGGATTGCGATTATAAGAAGAGCCCTGCCGGATCAGGCCAGTGAGGGTCCATCTAGTCCAGCATCCTGTCTCATGCAGGGGCCAGCCAGCCCCTCTGGAGGGCCAGCAACAGGGCAGAGAGGCCGAGGCCTTCCCCTGAGAAGGACACCAGAAGAGCCCTGCTGGATCAGACCAGTGAGGGTCCATCCGGTCCAGCCTCCTGTCTCACACAGTGGCCAACCAGTTCCTCTGGAGGGCCAGCAACAGGGCAGAGAGGCCGGAGCCTTCCCCTGAGAAGAACCTCAGAAGAGCCCTGCTGGGTCAGGCCAGTGAGGGTCCATCTAGTCCAGCATCCCGTCTCACACAGTGGCCAACCAGTTCCTCTGGTGGGCCAACAACAGGGCAGAGAGGCTGAGGCCTTCCCCTGATAAGGACATCAGAAGAGCCCTGCTGGGTCAGACCAGGGAGGGTCCATCTCAGTCCAGCATCCTGCCTCATGCAGTGGCCAGCCAGTTCCTCTGGAGGCCCAGCAACAAGGCAGAGAGGCCGAGGCCTTCATAAGAACCTCAGAAGAGCCCTGCTGTATCGAGTGAGCGATTTGGCGATTTGGCTACTGCGTGAATTAAGTTTGCTCCGGAGCCCTCCTTCCTGAGCTAAGACAAAAATGTGTGAGCCGGAGGCTATAAAACTGTGAGCTGGCTCACACTAATTCAGCTTAGAGGGAACACGGGTGGGCTCTATGGCATCATATCCTCCTGAGGCCCCTCCCCACCCCAAACCTCACCCTCCGCAGGCCCCTCCCCCAAAATATCCAGGTATTTCCCCACCCACCCAGAGCTGGCAACGCTAAGGACTGCCCTCCACCCAGCCGTCGTGAAAACCCTCTCTCTGGTCAGGAGCTCACATGGCACACTCAAGGTGATCTCCGGGCACGCACGGACTCCGGCACATCTCTCGAGAAAGCAGAGGAGCGATCCCCCCGGCCCTGAACTCGCAGCTTCCCAGGGTCTAACCCCAGCAGGGCCCGTTTTGCAAAGAACTGCAATGACCCGCCGGCATCTCCTCCTACCCCTCCAAATCACACGGCGGTGGAAGCCCCCTTCTCTAAGCCCCTCACCTCAAGTCCCACTCAAGTTACACGCTCAGCAAATTCCAGCGCTCAAAGCATTTCCTTTTCCCGAAGAAGCCCGACGTCTTCCCCGACTGCAAAAACAATCTTGGATCTCCGAGGGCTGGAAGGGAGGCCGCACGCCCCGAGGGGGGGCCCCTTCGACTTGGCTGGTTCCCTCTCTCTGAGAACGGCCTTGTGTGTGTGTGTGTGTATATATATATATATCCTTTCACATTCTTTCTCTGCGCTTGCAATGAATTCGCCTACGCAAACAAAAAGCTATAAATTCAAGGTTGTTAAGGTATGCACTGTTCAGTCGCTGGTGTGACTACAAAACTGGATAAGGCCGGGGGAAAGAAGCAGACAGACACACACAGCTGCCTTGCGCTGAATCAGACGGTCCATCCAAGTCAGTATTGTCTACTCGGACTGCCAGCTGCTCTCCAGGGTCTCAGGCGGAGGTCTTTCCCATCTCAAGCTGCCTGGTCTTTTTAAACTGGAGATGCCAGGGATTGAACCTGGGACCTTCTGCATGCCAAGCAGAGGCTCCGCCACTGAGCCACAGCCCCTCTCTACAGCTCTCCAGGGTCTCAGGCGGAGGTCTTTCCCATCACCTCCTGCCTGATCCTTTTTAAGTGGAGATGCCGGGGACTGAACCTGGGACCTTCTGCATGCCAAGCAGAGGCTCTACCCCTGAGCCACAGCCCCTCTTTACAGCTCTCCAGGGTCTCAGGCGGAGGTCTTTCCCATCCCCTCCTGCCCGGTCCTTTTAAACTGGAGATGCCAGGGATTGAACCTGGAATCTTCTGCCTGACAAGCAGATGCTCTACCACTGAGCCATGGCCCCTCTTTGCAGCTCTCCAGGGTCTCAGGTGGAGGTCTTTCCCATCACCTCCTGCCTGGTCCTTTCTAACTGGAGATGCCAGGGATTGAACCTGGGACCTTCTGCATGCCAAGGAGAGGCTCTGCCACTGAGCCACGGCCCCTCTTTACAGCTCTCCAGGGTCTCAGGCGGAGGTCTTTCCCATCACCTCCTGCCTGGTCCTTTTTACCTGGAGATGCCGGGGATCGAACCTGGGACCTTCCGCATGCCAAGGAGGGGCTCTGCCACTGAGCTTAGGACATCCTGGGCCCATCTCTCTCTGCAGACCTGAAATCACACTTGGTAGGCACAGAGAGTGCAATGCGCATGCTCTGATTCTCTGTTCTTTCATCAGGTGTAACTCTCCATTTTTGCACAGACATGACACTGGGAAGAGAGGAGGTGGAAACCCACTCTTTCTGCTTCCCCAGGAAATACGGGGGCTCTCCAGGCCCCGCCTGGAGGTCAGCAAGCCCAGGGTCATCCCAGTCTAAGACGCCAACCTAACAAAAGTGGCTGGACCCCGTTTGCCTCCCACGAACAAGCCTGTCTTGTTAACAGCTTTAGGGACCATGACCTTTTAGTACCACACGGGAGATGGTTCCGCTTCCTCCGTGCCTAGGAGACGAAGGGCAGCAGAACAAATCCAGCCAAATATTAAACTGGCAGAATGCCTGGAATCCTGCCCCTCCTGGGACTTCCCAAGGAATCAAGTTGGCCGCAGGCAGAAACAGGATGTTGGGCTACGTAGACCTACAGTCGGATCTGCCAAGACAGGGCATGGAGGCTGAGGCCTTCTTCTGAGAAGAACATCAGAAGAGCCCTGCTGGATCAGACCAGTGAGGGTCCATCTAGTCCAGCATCCTGTCTCACAGAGTGGCCAACCAGTTCCTCTGGAGGGCCAACAACAGGGCATGGTGGCCGAGGCCTTCCCCTCTGATAAGAACACCAGAAGAGCCCTGCTGGATCAGACCAGGGAGGGTCCATCCAGTCCAGCATCCCATCTCACACAGTGGCCAGCCAGTTCCTCTGGAGGGCCAACAGCAAGGCACAGAGGCTGAGGCCTTCCCCTGAGAAGAACATCAGAAGACCCCTGCTGGATCAGACCATGGAGGGTCCATCCAGTCCAGCATCCCATCTCACGCAGTCAGATGCATACTGACGAAGAGAGCTGTGTTCCTCGAAAGTTTATGCTACGGTGAAGTTTTTAGAAGAAGAAGAAGAGTTTGGATTTATACCCCGCCCTTCACTGCCCAAAGGCGTCTCAGAGCGGCTTACAAACTCCTTTCCCTTCCCCTCCGCACAACAGACACCCTGTGAGGTAGGTGGGGCTGAGAGAACTTCTGACAGAAACTGTCCTTGAGAGAACTGCTGTGCCAGAGCTTGTGACTGACCCAAGGTCACACCAGCAGGTGCAAGTGGAGGAGTGGGGAATCAAACCCGGTTCTCCCAGATAAGAGTCCGCGCACTTAAGCACTACACCAAACTGGCTCTCAGTCTTAAAGGAGCTACTGGGCTTTTTATTAATAGTCTCTGTCTGCCTGAAACCCGAGAGGGTGGTAAGCCGACCGATTTATAGCCCTGGACTGGGTCATGTGCATCAACCAGGAATCTGCACTCTCAAGAAAGCACTCTACACACTCCCAGAGTCTCGGCCCTCAGTCAGACACTCCCTTCCCCTCAACCAGGTGCACGAAGGTGGCCGGGCTCACCTGTTGAACTCATAAATGTCCTCGATGTTGCAGAAAAGAGTGTTCACCTGTTCCGGCTTGAGTGGCAGATGTGCACAGTCAATGATACATCCCAGGTAATCCTGTGGAGGAGAGAAGGAGGGAAATATCAGCCACCTGGACACACAACACATGACCCATCGCTTCTTGACATCAACGACGAACCGCAGGAAAAGGGTATTGTCTGTTTCTTCTTATCTCTATATTGAATAGTGAACTCTGTCCCCTATGTGTGGTTATCTAAATCCGTAGATTGGGGCCACACTGATGCAAAGAAGATTTTTCTGCAGGCTTGGGGGACCCCTTAGGTTTGCAGAAAAATCTGAAATGTTAAAAAAAAATATGTAGGGGTTTTTAAATTCCCCCCAAACTGAAAAAAAACCTTTGTCTGTGCGTTGCCCATGACAGAGAGAGAGAGAGAGAGAGAGAGAGAGAGAAACCAGTGTTCCCTCTAAGCTAAGTTAGTGTGAGCTAGCTCACAGTTCTTTAGCCTCCAGCTCACATATTTTTTATCTCAGCTCAGGAAGGAAGGCTCCAGAGCAAACTAATTCATGCAGTGGCCAAATCGCTTGCTCACAACTTTAAGGCCAGTTGACCTGATCCAGCAGGGCTTCTCTTCTGTTCTTAAGACTGGAGCTCAGACCCCACCGAGATATTGGTTGCCCTAAGGGGTGGCCACCCAAGAATGTGTTTTTTTTATGAAGGCATTTTGACTTTTCCTGAGCTTGTTAAGAAGGTCAAGGAAGGTGGAGCAGAACCATGCCACCTCCTGGCTTTGTAAGAACAGAATCGCCAGTGGAATGGAGTGTGCCTGGGTCGAATCCTGGTTAGGCAAAAGACAACTGAGGCAGGGACAAAACACGAGTCTTAGAAAATGGACGTACGGTAGAGAGAAAATGGATCTCTCTCTCCTGTAACAACAGTAGAACTCAGGTATCGTTCAGGGTAGTTGTTTGGCAGGAGACCCCAGGACAAACAAAAGAAAGTCCTTCTTCACATAGCGGAACAATTAACCTATGGAACTCACCGCCACCTGATGTGGTGATGCCCTGTGGACAGTTCTGAAGGAACTCAACAAATTCATGCAAAACAGAGAGGTCCCTCGATGGCTACTAGCCATGAAATCAGGGTTGCCAACAACAGCTCGGGAGATCCCTGGAAATCTAGGGGCCAGTGCCCATGGAAGGCAGAGTCTGGAGAGGGGAGGAATCTTTTTGGGGATGTGAGGTCAGAGAGCCTGCCCTTCGAAGCTTCCCTTGAAGCCGGGCAAACCTCGTAGCGTCTGAATCGAACCTCCATGTTCCAAGGCAGCCACCCCTCTGGAAACCAGCTGACAGCCAGTTTGGCGTAGTGGTTAAGAGCGCGGACTCTAATCTGGGAGAACCATGGTTTGATTCCCCACTCCTCCACACGCAGCTGCTGGTGTGACCCTGGGTCAGTCACAAGTTCTCTCAGAGCTGTTCTCTCAGGAGCAGTTTCTGTTAGAGCTCTCTCAGCCCCACCTACTTCACTGGCTGTCTGTTGTGGGGAGGGGAAGGGAGAGGAGATCGTGAGCCACTCTGAGACTCCGAGGGAAGGGCGGGGTATAAATCCAATCTCTCTCTCTCTCTTTATTGATTCAATTCATCTGTGCCTCATCTTCCTCCCCAGCGAGAAGCCCAAAGCTGCTTACGTCGTTCCCCTCTCCTCTGTCTTATCCTCACAACCCCCCTGTGAGGTAGGTCAGGCCGAGAGACCGTGGTTGGCCCAACATCACCCAGCAAGCTCCCGTGGAACGCCTGGGGATTCGAACCCTGGTCTCCCAGACAGTATTCCATCACTCTTAGCCACTCCACCAATGTGCCCTGCTTGCAGGCTTCCCAGGAGAAAGAAGACGTAGGACTAAGTAGACCCTTGGCCTGATCCAGCAGGGCTGGGCTCAAGTTGTTAGCCACGAGGTATACCGGGCCGGGTCAATCCGCCTCACTCCGCCTCTCCTCCCTCACAGGGCTGTTGTGAGGACGGAAACGGGGAGCGGCTCGAGGGCGCCGGCCCAAGAGCGGGCGAGGAAGCGGGCCCGTTCCAGAGGCCCCTTTGCGAAAGCCGCGACCCTCCACCCCACCCCGTCCTACCTCCACGATGCTCCGCAGATCCCTCACGTAGGCCTGCTCGGTTTCCACAATCTCCAGCACCACCCGCTCCACGTGGGAGAGCTTCGGCCGCCGCTCCTTGCCCCGCCCCGGATTCGCAACCCAGCTGCAGGGCTTGGAACCCCTCCGGGCCTCCCCCGGGCCGTCCAGCAGGGTCAGTGGCGTGAGGTCCAGGCTGATGTCGCTGCCGTTCTGGGCCGGGTACGAGGCGGAGCAGCCCCCCAGCCCACCGCTGCCACCACCACCAAAGGCACTCTGGCCATCCTGCAGGGACGCGGAGGAGGCGGAGGAGCTGAGGCTGACGGGGCGGTCGCTGTCCGAGCAGACGGTGTTCACCGAGGTGCAGCTGCCCAAGATGGGGTCCGACGCCATGTTGGAGCTGATCCCGCCCAGCGAGGAGACAGACGAGGGCCGGGGGGCTACGGAGGGCCAAGGGAAAGACCGAGAGGGTTAGCGGTTAGGTTGGAGTCCAGCCGCGCCCCGGAGACCGACAGGATACCCAGGGCGTACGCTTTCGGAGAGCCACTTTGGTCGGGCCGCGCGGAGAGTCCATCCGCTCCCTCCAAAGAGCGCACCTCGAGCGCATGGCTGTCAGGGTTTAGTTTCACATTCGAAGTGCCAATTCAGCCCGGGGGGGTGGGCGCCACATCCGCCTCCTTGCCCCTACACCCTTCTGTGCTTAACCTCCCTCCTGACGCCGAGCGTTATTATTTTGTTTCAAAGACGCCCGGCCGGCTCTTCAGCATCCTTTTGTGGCTTCCCCCTCACCTTTTGAAGCTGTGGTTTCTGCTGCAGTGCATTCTGGGAGGAGGCCATGCGCGAAGAGAAAGGCTGGGGAGCCTTCTCTGCGCTCCCCCTCCCCCTTCCTCCCCCCCGACACCATGTACATCTAAAGCTTTGCAGCTTACAGGGGCGGAAAAAGGCAAAAAGAAGGGGAAAAAAGGTCACCCGAAAAGCCAGACAGGTGCAAAATTTCGGGAGCGAAACAGGATTTCGGAACCCGAAATAGCCCAGTCTGTTGCAGGAGCTCTGGGGGTGTGCATCGGCCGTGCTCTCCCACCTTTTCAGGGAGGGGCACAGGGTCACCCACCTGCTTTACCGCCTTTCTTGGTGCTGCCCCGGCGGGCTCCCTCTGGCATGGTGAAGGGGTCTCGGGCACCCGTCCTGCAAGGAAGGAGACACAATGAAACCTCCAGAGACGTTGACACTCCCCTTGCCACTCTGAGGTACATGGTAGGGCTGCCAGCCCTGGGTTAAAAGAGGAAGAGGGAGGAGGAGGAGGAGGAGGAGAAGGAGGAGGAAGAGAAGAAATTGGATCTATACCCCGCCCTTCACTACCCAAAGGAGTCTCAGAGCGGCTTACAATCTCCTTTCCCTTCCCCTCCCTGCAACAGATACCCTGTGAGGTAGGCAGGGCTGAGAGAGCTCTGAGAGAACTTATGACCGACCCAAGGTCACCCAGCAGCTGCATGTGAAGGGAGAATAATAATAATAATAATAATAATAATAATAATAATAATAATAATAATAATAATAATAATAATAATAATAATAATAATAATAATAATAATAATAATAATAATAATAATAAATTGGATTTATATCCTGCCCTTCACTTGGGAGTCTCAGAGTGGCTTGCAAACTCCTTTCCCTTCCTCTCCCTACAACAGGCACCCTGTGAGGTAGGCGGGGGTGAGAGAGCTCTCTCGAGGACTGCTGTTAAGGGGACAGCTCTGAGAGAACTTATGACTGACCCAAGGTCACCCAGCAGCTGCATGTGAAGGGAGAAGAAGAAGAAATTGGATTTATATCCTGCCCTGCACTCGGAATTTCAGAGCGGCTTACAAACTCCTTCCTCTTCCCCTTCCCACCACAGACACCCTGTGAGGTAGGTGGGGCTGAGAGAGCTCTCTCAAGGACTGCTCTTGAGAGAACAGCTCCGAGATAACTTATGACCGACCCAAGGTCACCCAGCAGCTGCATGTGAAGGGAGAAGAAGAAGAAGAAGAAGAAATTGGATTCATACCCTGCCCTTCACTACTCGAAGGAGTCTCAGAGGGGCTTCCAGTCGCCTTTTCCCTCCCCCTCCCCACAACAGGCACCCTGTGAGGTAGGTGGGGCTGAGAGAGCTCTCCCGAGGACTGCCCTTGAGAGAACAGCTCTTGAAAGAACCTGTGACTGACCCAAGGTCACACCAGCAGCTGCATGTGGAGGAACGGGGAAATCAAACCCGGTTCTCCCAGATTAGAGTCCGTGCATTCCTAACCCACTACACCAAACTGGAAATAGGGTTGCCAGGATCCAGGCGGAAGCTGGAGATCTCCTGGAATTACAACCAATCTTCAGGTCGGAGGCCAGTTGCACTTTTGAAACCAACAAGATTTTATTTTTTTTTACCTCAAGGCAATAAAGATCGCTCCCCCCCCCCAAGGAAAATTGGAGAGCGGACCCGATGGCATTACACCACGCTGAGGTCCCATCCTGGGCTCCACCCCCAAATCTCCAGGTCTTTCCCAAACAGGAGTCGGCACCCCTAGTTGGGAAATTGCTGGCGATTCGGGGGTGGAGCCTGGGGAGGGCGGGGCCTGGGGGGTGGAGGGACCTCGGCAGGGTATCACACCACAGAGCCCGCCCTCCTAAGCTGAGATTTTCTCCAACAGGCCTCTGTTGTCTGGAGAGCCATTGTGATTCTGGGAGCTCTCTGGGTTTGATCTGGAGGTTGACAATCCTGCAAGACGGAGATCTTCTGCCCAGCCCTGCAGGACCTTTTACAGTTCTGCAGGGCCCGCAAGACGGAGCTCTTCCGCCAGGCCCTGCGGGACCTTTTACAGTTCTGCAGGGCCTGCAAGACGGAGCTCTTCCGCCAGTCCCTGCGGGACCTTTTACAGTTCTGCAGGGCCCACAAGACGGAGCTCTTCCGCCAGGCCCTGCGGGACCTTTTACAGTTCTGCAGGGCCCACAAGACGGAGCTCTTCCGCCAGGCCCTGCGGGACCTTTTACAGTTCTGCAGGGCCCACAAGACGGAGCTCTTCCGCCAGGCCCTGCGGGACCTTTTACAGTTCTGCAGGGCCCACAAGACGGAGCTCTTCTGCCAGGCCCTGTGGGACCTTTTACAGTTCTGCAGGGCCCACAAGACGGAGCTCTTCCGCCAGGCCCTGCGGGACCTTTTACAGTTCTGCAGGGCCCGCAAGACGGAGCTCTTCCACCAGTCCCTGCGGGACCTTTTACAGTTCTGCAGGGGACCTTTTACAGTTCTGCAGGGCCCGCAAGACGGAGCTCTTCCGCCAGGCCCTGCGGGACCTTTTACAGTTCTGCAGGGGACCTTTTACAGTTCTGCAGGGCCCGCAAGACGGAACTCTTCCGCCAGGCCCTGCGGGACCTTTTACAGTTCTGCAGGGCCCGCAAGACGGAGCTCTTCCGCCAGTCCCTGCGGGACTTTTTACAGTTCTGCAGGGCCTGCAAGATGGAACTCTTCCGCCAGTCCCTGCGGGACCTTTTACAGTTCTGCAGGGCCTGCAAGACGGAGCTCTTCCGCCAGTCCCTGCGGGACCTTTTACAGTTCTGCAGGGGACCTTTTACAGTTCTGCAGGGCCCGCAAGACGGAGCTCTTCCGCCAGTCCCTGCGGGACCTTTTACAGTTCTGCAGGGGACCTTTTACAGTTCTGCAGGGCCCGCAAGACGGAACTCTTCCGCCTGGCCCTGCGGGACCTTTTACAGTTCTGCAGGGCCCGCAAGACGGAGCTCTTCCGCCAGTCCCTGCGGGACTTTTACAGTTCTGCAGGGCCCGCAAGACGGAGCTCTTCCGCCAGTCCCTGCGGGACCTTTTACAGTTCTGCAGGGGACCTTTTATAGTTCTGCAGGGCCTACAAGACGGAGCTCTTCCGCCAGGCCCTGCAGGACCTTTTACAGTTCTGCAGGGCCTGCAAGACGGAGCTGTTCCACCAGGCCTTCAATCAAGAAGCCACCCACCACTATTAACAACTGCAACAGCCCGTAGAGTCTGGTTCCTGGGTGGTTACCTAGGCGCGCCGACTACATCTGAGGAAGATCAGTGAGCTGGAGCTTAAAACAGCTATGGGACACACTCACGCGGTAACGCCATTGTTATGACATCAAACAACAAAGCTAGCACTTTAATATTGTATTGTCTTAATGAACTGTATTTAAATGTTTTATGAACCTTTGGTTGTTACTGGGTGCCTTCAGACGTGCCGTTTGATCAGCTTTCGGCACGCTTCAGTAACGGATTTTATATGCACATTCACACACCAACATCTGTGCACCGTTCCCAGCCGTTGCTTCCTGGCTCAAAACCCCCTTTAAACTGGAGTATTTTGTTACCAGTTCCCTCTCTGGTGTTTTCCTGATTCTTCGGTTTCAAGCCGCAGTTTCCGATGTCTGATCGCTCCTGCAGTGCCAAGCCACTTCCGGGTGCTTCAACCCCCTCCCCACTCGAAAGCTGCCGCGGAAGCCCAAGGCTTCCACTTTTCACCCACCATGGGAAAGACCTCCTCCTGAGATCCTGGAGAGCTGTCAAGAGGGGCTGTGGCTCAGTGGCAGAGCCTCTGCTTGGCATGCAGAAGGTCCCCGGTTCAGTCCTCGGCATCTCCAGTTATAAAAGGACCAGGCAGGAGGTGATGGGAAAGACCTCCACCTGAGACCCTGGAGAGCTGTAAAGAGGGGCCGTGGCTCAGTGGTAGAGCCTCTACTTGACATGCAGAAGGTCCCAGGTTCAATCCATGGCATCTCCAGTTAAAAAGGACCAGGCAGGAGGTGATGGGAAAGACCTCCACCTGAGACCCTGGAAAGCTGTAAAGAGTGGTTGTGGCTCAGCCTTTGTTTGGCATGCAATCCCCGGCATCTCCAGTTAAAAGGACCAGGCAGGAGGGGATGAGAAAGACCTTTCTCTGCCCAAGACCCTAGAGAGCTGCTGCCAGTCGGAGTTGACTATACCGACCTTCAGGGGTCTTTTCGTAGAAAAACAGCTGCAGGAGCTCATTAGCATATGGTATGCTAATGAGCTACTAGGCTATTAGCATATGCCACGCCCCCTGACATCACCGGAAGTGATGTCAGAAGGGGAAACAATGGGGGGAAGCATCTTCAAAAGCCTCCCCTTCCCTTCCCCAGCTGGCCTCGGTGGGGAGCTAAGAGAGAAGGGGTTTAAAGTTTAAGCTCCTTCTCACTAGAGTTGGGCCAAAGAAGGAAAGAGGGAAGGAAAGAGAGAGAGTAGAGCGAAGGAATGAAGGGAGGAAAGAGGGAAAGAAAGAGAAGGAAAGGGGAGGGAAAGAAAGAGAGGGAAGAAGGAGGGAAACAGGGAAAGGAGGAAAAAAGAGAAGATGGTGGGAAAGAAAGAAAGTGAGAAGAGAAGAAGGAGGGAAAGAGGAAAAGGAGAGAAGGAAAGAAGGGAATGAAAGAAATTTGGCGGCAATTCGGCCTCATCTCCTATGGGCAGTTGAAGTCAATGGTGAAAACATAGGGTATATTCTAGGGGCTGGAAGGGAGGGGTTTGAGGGAGAGGCTCCATACTCACAGGGTAGCTGATGGAGCCTCTCCCCAAGATACCCACCAAGTTTGAAGAACATTGGACCAGGGGGTCCAATTCTATGGGGCCCCAAACAGGTTGCCCTATTCCTCCATTGTTCTCTATGGTGGGAAAAAAGTAACTTTTTTCCCACCATAGAGAACAATGGAGGGAATGGGGGCAACCTGTTTGGGGGTCCATAGAATTTGACCCCCTAATCCAATGTTCTTGAAACTTGGTGGGCATCTTGGGGAGAGGCTCCATCAGCTACCCTGTGAGTTTGGAGCCTCTCCCTCAAACCCTCCCTCCAGCCCCCAGAATATACCCTATGTTTTCACCATTGACTTCAACGGCCCATAGGAGATAATGGAGCTGAAATTGACATTCGGCTGCCTGAAAGACTCCCCGGGACGCCGGCTGGGGGCGGGGCTTGGCTCCTGAGCTCCCGGAGCTGCGCTCCAGTGAGCTCCCCCAAAAAGACCCCTGCCGACCTTGATGGACTCGTGGTCTGATTTAGTACGAGGCAACTTCGTGTGCTCAGCAGATTCAGGACAGACCCTAGGTGGTCCTTCATCACACCGCCACATAGAACTCCCTGCTACATGATGGTCACTGGCTGCTGTAGCTTTAGACAAATTCACTGCCACAGGAGGTGGTGGCAGCTACAAGCATGGACAGTTTCAAGAGGGAATTAGATCAACATATGGAGCAGAAGTCCATCAGTGGCTATTAGCCACAGGGTATAGATGGGAACTCTCAGTCTGGGCCAGGGGATGCACTCTATTCTTGGTGCTGGAGGGGGCAGCAGTGGGAGGGCTTCTAGTGTCCTGGCCCCACTGCTGGACCTCCTGATGGCACCTGGTATATTTTGGCCGCTGTGTGACAGAGTGTTGGACTAGATGGGGCATTGGCCTGATTCAACATTGGCTTCTCTTACGTTCTTAAATACACAAGGAGGAGAGTCGACCGAGTGGGTGGGCCTGGATCGGACCCCGGAGGGCTGCCCTGATGCTCCGACCACGAGAGATGCCGGCATCCCGTTCCAAGTGGTGCTGTTGGTTTTTTAAAAATGGACTTGTGGTTCCCCAAATCCCGGCTCAACCACCAACTCCTCGGACGCTCTCAATTCTCCTCCCCACACAAAGCTCTTTGTTCCGGCGGCCCCTGCGGAAGCCTTATAAAAACCGAAGGGGGGGATGCGTCACTCCATCCTGCCGAGGGGAGGGCGAAAGGCCAACGCGCGTCTGGGAAACAATGCGCTCATTCAAGAGTGGCGGGCAGGTCAGGGGGAAGAGAGAGGCAGCCTTTCCCTGCCCCGAGACCATCGGAGAACCGTAGGGAAGGGCGGCTGGCGGAGAACGGGAGGAGGGACGGATTCGACAAACAGAACGGAGAGGCTGAGGCCTTGACGGCGGTGTATGCTGAGCGTGCCGCACGATGGAGACCGGGTGTGCAGAAACCCTCTCCCCTGATCGCATCTGCCAGGGCAAAATCGGCACACAATCAAGAAGAAGGAGAATAAGGAGAATAAGGAGAAGAAGGAGAAGAAGAAGAAGAAGAAGAGGAGGAGGAGGAGGAGGAGGAGGAGGAGGAGGAGGAGGAGGAGGAGGAGATTGGATTTATACCCGGCCTGTTACTCCAAGTCTCAGAGCGGGCTTCCAAACTCCTTTCCCTTCCCCTCCCCACAACAGACACCCTGGGAGGTAGGCAGGGGCTGAGAGAACTCTTCCCAGAACTGCTCTTTCAAGGACAGCTCTGACAGAACTATGGCTTGCCCAAGGTCATCCAGTGGCTGCGAGTGGAGCAGTGGGGGAATCAAACCCGGTTCTCCCAGATTAGAGTCCGCGCTCCTAACCACTCACACCAAAGTGACTCTCAAGAACGAACCTGGGTTGACCTTGCTTAGCTTCTGAGATCAGGCCAACTTGTGCTATCCAGGTGAAGCAGGAGACCTTCAGAAGTGGTTTGCCATTTCCTGGGGTTGCCAGGTCTGGGTTGGAAAATATCTGGAGACTTTGGGGGGTGGAGCCAGGAGAGGGCGGGGCTTGGGGAGAGGGGGAGAGGCCTCAGCAGGGTATCCAAGGCCACAGAGTCCACCCTCCAAAGCAGCCGTTTTCTCCAGGGGAGCTGATCTCTGTCAGCAGGAGGTTGGTTGTAAAAGTGGGAGATCCCCAGGCCCCACCTGGAGGCTGGCAACCCTGTTTGGTGGATTGGGCGGGGCTTGAGGAGGGGAAGGACTTTGTCGGGGTCTAAGGCCATAGAGACCACCTTCCAAAGCGGCCATTTTAACTGGGGGAACTGATCTCTACAACCTGGTTGTAATTTCGGGAGATAGAATCATAGAATGTTAGAAGGGACCTTGGAGGTCATCTAGTCCAACCCCCTGCACTCTGCAGGAGCGAAGCCGAAAGATAGCCCTACATACCTACAACATACCCAAAAGATGGTCGTCCAGCCTCCGCTCGAAAACGTCCAGTGAAGGAGCATCCACCAGCTCCCGAGGCAGACTGTTCCACTGCTCAACCACTCTTACAGTGAGGAAGTTTCTCCTGATATTGAGCCGGTATCGACTCCCTTGTCATTTCCACCCTTTAGATCTAGTCTTGCAATCCGGAGCAAGAGAGAATAGATCTGCTCCGTCTTCTACATGACAGCTCTTCAAATATTTGAAGACTGCAATCCTGTCCCCTCTAAGCCTTCTCTTTCCCAGGCTAAACAGACCCAACTCTTTCAGCTTTTCCTCGTAAGACTTGGATTCCAACCCGCTCGCCATCCTGGTTGCCCTCCAGCCACGACCTGGAGAATGGGAACCCTCACCACAACAGCCGGAAACTTTGCTTAGGAAAGCGGAAGGCAGAAACCAGCAGGCTGGCCCGCTCTCTCACCCTTCTCACGACCCATCGTGGGTCTCGGGGCGACGGGGCGACCGGCCCTGGTGCCAACCTGACGCAGGAGGCGCAGCTCTGAGCGAGCCAGGCCTGAAGATGTTTGGCACCAGTGTTCCCCCTAAGCTGCGTTAGTGTGAGCCAGCTCACAGTTTTTTAGCCTCTGGCTCACAGATTTTCGTCTCCGCTCAGGAAGGAGGGCTCCAAAGCAAACTAATTTACACAGCGGCCAAATTGCTCGGTCACGGCTGTAATGCCGGCGAAGGCCGGCTGGGTTACCAACAGGGACAGGCAGGCCGGAGCCAGCCCAGAGAGAGAAAGAGAGACTCCTTTGATCCGCAGAGGGGTTTCCATTTCCTCCCATTCATCACCAGGGGAAGGGACAGGTTCGACTTCCCGTCCCCAGAACAACCTTTTTGTCCCTCTCTCTCTCTCTCTGCCTCCCCCCCCCATCCCAGGCAGAGGAAGGGGTCAGTTCAAAGCCCTCGTAACCATGGCCACAAGCCTTACCTGATCGCGCACAGGCTGCAGTTGGCCGTTGATTAATGAAGCAAGCCCCACAACAGAAACTTGGCACCTGCGATGCCCGCGGAAGCCCTGCGGATGTGTCTGCCTTCCGTACGGGGTCCAAAGCTTACTGGACTTCCGGCATAAAACTCTTTGGGGTTCTAGCAGAAAGAAGCCCAGGCAACTAAGGGCGCTCGGCTGAAATAAACGCGTCTTTTAAAACACAGATTGTGCCCCCTGTGCTGATTAGAATTGCTGGGTCCCCCCGGTCACCACTGGAGGGTGGGGGGCAGTGTTCCCTCTAAGCTGAGTCAGTGTGAGCTGGCTCGCAGTTTTTTAGCCTCTGGCTCACGCATTTTTGTCTCAGCTCAGGAAGGAGGGCTCCAGAGCAAACTAATTTATGCAGTAGCCAAATCAACTCGCTCCCAACTTTAGTGCCAGTAGCTCACAAAGTAGAATTTTTGCCCACAAGACTCCGCAGCTTAGAGGGAACATTGGTAGGGGGTTGGGTTGCCAACTCCAAGTCAAGAAACTCCTGGAGATTTGGGAATGGTGGCTGGGGGAGGGCAGGGACGCTTGTGGGCTGCAGTGCCGTAGAGTCCCCCCTCCAAAGCATCCGTTTCCTCCAGGGGAACGGATCTCTGTCGTCTGGAGATGAGCTGTAATTCCAGGGGATCCCCAGGTCCCGCCTGGAGGCTGGCACCCTTATCGCTGACGGATCTTGAACTTACCGTCTTTGGCGATAATTTTGGTTTCCATCCAGAGCGAGCATTTCCCGTCTGCAATTAATGGAAAGAGGAAACCCTCAAAGACGGACATTTCCTCTTCCGCAGGTCTTGGCCCGGTTCTTCTCTCCTCTCCTGGATGCTGGGGCCTTAATTGCCCACACTGGCTGCCCCGCCCCTTGGCTTCTTTGAAGGACTGGCACTCTGCGTATGCTCGGTGGCACTCTTTTCATAGTTATTCTTTCCCGTTCCCCAAAGCTGGGCTCCCGTTCTGAGACAAGACCATAGTGAGCTCGGGTTGCCAGCTCTCTGTTGGGGATTTGGCGGGGTGGACCCTAAGGAAGGCGGAGTTTGAGGAGGGGAGGGGCCTCAGCTGGTTATAATGCCATAGAGTCCGCCCTCCAAAGCAGCCATTTTCTCCATGGGAACTGACCTTGGTCATTTGGAGATCGACTGGAATAGGCTGATTGTGCACTGACTTTTCCCTCCGTCGTTTGACGAAACCCATGTTGGAACAGAAATTCCCCCTCTGCCTTGCATGCTGCTTTCGCTTCCTTTGATTATCGGGTCTTATGGTCGCCTCCACACTCCATGCTGCTTTCGCTTCCTTTGATTATCGGGTCTTATGGTCGCCTCCACACTCCATGCCGCTTTCGCTTCCTTTGATTATCGGGTTCTATGGTCGCCTCCACACTCCATGCCGCTTTCGCTTCCTTTGATTATCGGGTTCTATGGTCGCCTCCACACTCCATGCTGCTTTCGCTTCCTTTGATTATCGGGTTCTATGTTTGCCTCCACGCTCCATGCCGCTTTCGCTTCCTTTGATTATCGGGTCATATGGTCGCCTCCACGCTCCATGCCGCTTTCGCTTCCTTTGATTATCGGGTTCTATGGTCGCCTCCACACTCCATGCCGCTTTCGCTTCCTTTGATTATCGGGTTTTATGGTCGCCTCCACGCTCCATGCCGCTTTCGCTTCCTTTGATTATCGGGTCTTATGGTCGCCTCCACACTCCATGCCGCTTTCGCTTCCTTTGATTATCGGGTTCTATGGTCGCCTCCACACTCCATGCCGCTTTCGCTTCCTTTGATCGTCGGATTTTATGGTACCCTCTGCTTCTGCGTAGATTGATGGCCGTTTTATGGCCATTCAGGGGCGACTTGGCAGTCAGTCCGGCGTTGCCCCCGAGGTACCTGAATGTGGTTTCGAGCGGCACTTTTCCCTCCCAGCTGAGAAAATGTGGAGCAGACACTAGATGCAGAATCGCCCATCAATGGCCTCGACTCGAACACAGAGAAAATCCGGAGCGGCAGAAAAATGCGGAAGGGACCTCCGCGGGAGATCTCCGGGTTCCACCTGAAGTCTGGCAACTCTTCGATACGCTTTGACCCCCCCCCATCAGCCCAGCTCAGAGAAGCACAAAGCCAAGCCAGCGTCCTTTCCCGGCTCCCTGCTCCATGCGCGTCTGCGCCACAAAACCCCCCTTAAATGCTGTCATGGTCATTTTAACAGACGACAGGATGTTTCCGCTTTTGCTGTTTAATCTTTGCGCTTCTGATATATTTTTTTTAAACATTTCATCTGCCTCTCATGTTGACTTCTCTGAGCGTGGGAAAAGCCGCGGAGAACCAATACACGGAGAAGAAAACAAATAGCCCCTGGCACATGCGCACTGCCATTTTCCAACATGGAAAAACCACCCTTTGTTTCTTGATCTCTAGGGGCCTCCCCAGTCTTCCTCTTTTCTGTCTCTGCCCTCCACAAAGAGTACAGGACGCCTCATGGACCCCCAGGTCCTCTTAGAGCCCCCCCTCCCCAGTTAAAATTCACTTTCCAGGCCACACGGTGGATCAGCACCGTTTTTATCATGGTTCTGTCATGACGGACGCTTGCGCGCGGAGCGGCCGACTGCTTATGAACATTCCGTGACGTGCTTATGAACATTCCGTGATGTCACAGCAGATCAGCCACTGAGGGGAGATGGGCGAGGAAGGTCTCTCTCAGGCCAGTGCTAGGGTTATGGTTGCCAACTCTGGCCTGGAAAATTCCTGGAGATTTGGGGGGGCAGTGCCCGTGGAGGGGGAGAATTAGGCAGGGCTCTTTTGTAGCAGGGACTCCTTTGCATATTAGGCGACACCGCCCCCCCCAATGTAGCCAATCCTCCAAGAGCTTACAGCAGCCCCTGTAAGAAGAGCCTCTGTAAGCTCTTGGAGGATTGGCTACATTAGGGGTGTGTCGCCTAATATGCAAAGGAGCCCCTGCTACAAAAAAAAGCCCTGGAATTAGGTATATCATAGATTTTGCCTAGAATGATTCTAGTAGAAACTATGCTCTAGATAGGGTTCCCAGGTCTCCCCCAGCCACTGTTGGGGGTTGAGGTGGTGGGGTTGCCAGATCCAGGCTGGGAAACTCCTGGAGATGTGGGGGTGGCCACGCCCAGCAGGAACTCATTAGCATAACAGGCCACGCCCAACAGCAGGAACTCATTAGGATTGGCTGCATTAGGGCTGTGTGGCCTAACATGCAAAGGAGTTCCTGCTACAAAAAAGAGCCCTGGGTTTTAACAACAAACAAGGTAAACAGAATAAGAAGCAAAAGGTGGGTGTGGCTGGATGACCACACTTCTGGGAACATGGGGGTGTGGCCTAATATGCTAATGAGTTCCTGCTGTTGGGTGTGGCCTATTATGCTAATGAGTTCCTGCTGTTGGGTGTGGCCTGTTATGCTAATGAGTTCCTGCTGTTGGGTGTGACCTATTATGCTAATGAGTTCCTGCTGGGCTTTTTCTACCAAAAAAGCCCTGGGAATTCTGATACGGTACGCTAAGCAAAATGGCTGTCACAAAATGGCTGCCTTGGGAGGCGGAGCCAGCCACAAACATGGTGGCCACGGCTCACCTTCAGCCGTACGGTGAAGATCCTTGTGCTGTGGCCCAGGCAACACGACGGAGAGGTGATATGATCGAAGGGCTGTCATGTAGAGGATGGGGCGGAGCTGTTTTCTGTGGCGGACCAGAACCAACGGGTTGAAATTAAATCGGAAGAGTTTTCGACTAAACACAAGGAAGAACTTCCTGACAGAGCAGTTCCTCAGTGGAACAGGCTTCCTCGGGAGGTGGCGGGCTCTCCTTCTTGGGAGGAGGATTTCAAACAGAGGCCAGATGGCCCTCTGACCGCAATGCCGATTCTGGGAACTTAGGCAGATCATGAGAAGGGAGGGCAGGAAGGGCTGCCTCAGTGCTTCGTCCTCGTGGCCCTTTCTGACACGCCCAGGGAAATGCCAATTGCCACTTTGGGGTCAGGAAGCCGTTTTTCTCCAGGCCAGTTTGACCGTAGATCCTGGAGGGTTTTTTTTTTTTCTCATCTTCTGGGCGTGGAACGGGGTCACTGGATGTGTGTGGGGGAGGTATCTGCGAATTTCCTGCATTGCGCAGGGGGTTGGACTAGATGACCCTGGAGGTCCCTTCCAACTCTGTGAGCTGGCTCACAGTTTTTGTAGCCTCCAGCTCACACCTTTTTATCTTAGCTCCAGAGCAAACTAGTTTAGGGTAAAGGTAAAAGGTAAAGGTTCCCTTGCTTGAAAGCCAGTCGAATCCGACTCTAGGGTTGCGGTGCTCATCTCCATTTCAAAGCCGAAGAGCCAGCGCTGTCCAAAGACATTTCCGTGGTCATGTGGCCGGCATGACTAAACACCAAGGCGCACGGAACGCTGTTCCCTTCCCACCGAAGTGGTACCTATTTATCTACTTGCAATTTCTTGCTTTCGAACTGCTAGGTTGGCAGGAGCTGGAACTAGAGACGGGAGCTCACCCCGTCATGCGGCACTCACAGGTCTTGAACTGCTGACCTACTGACTTCCACAGCCTGCAGTTCAGCGTCTTAACCACTTGAACCACCGCAGCTCCAAAACTAGTTTATGCAGCATCCAAATCGCTCGCTCACAGCTTTAATGCCAGTCGCTCACAAAGTAGAATATTTGCTCACAAGACTCTACGGCTTACAGGGAATATTGCTGTTGAGTACCAGATAAATTGTCAGCAGGTGCTGCGGAGCCCTCTGGTATAATCTGGTATAGTCTGTAATTCTGAGCGGTCTCCAGGACTCACCAGGAGGCTGGCAACCCCTCCCAGCCAGGGTCCAGTTCTTGTAGCTACGGGAAGGTCATTTCCCTGTTGCTTAAAGGCAAGAAGATTTGGAGGGAGCGGGGAGATGACCTTGTGCCGGATCGGACCCCCGCCTCATCGAAGGGATTGGACTCGAGTCTCTTTCTACGCAGAAACGGCACGAAATTAATTGGGCTGAAAATGGAATCTTGATGAGATGCAATTTTTTAAAAAAGCTCTTTGACTGCAGAAACGCAGCTGAGAGGAGGAGGAGGAGGAGAGGGAAGGGCGTGAAACAGTAAAAAAGAAAAAAAAGACCCGGTTGCTGATTTTGTTTTCAAAAACCCAATCTGGAGCACATCGTGCCAACGCTGCCTTCCGGAACGGGCGGCGACGAGGCAGCTGGTCTCCCGCGATGGCCCGCCCACCCGACATTTCGGAAAGAAGGGACAGGATGGAGCATCGCTCGGGGAACGCACAAAGCTGCCTTGTAGTCAATCAGACCACCCGGCTGTCGAAGTCGGTATTGTCTACTCGGACTGGCAGCCGCCCTCCAGGGTCTCCGACAGAGGTCCTTCCCGTCACCTACTGCCAGATCTGAGAAAGAGAGCTTTGATTCTCGTAAGCCCATACCTGAAAATCTTGTGGCTATGGGAATCTAGCTGCCAGATCTGTTACCTGGAGATGCTGGGGACTGAACCTGGGACCTTCTGCCTGCCAAGCAGAGGCTCTGCCACTGAGCCACGGCCCCTCTTTACAGCTCTCCAGGGTCTCAGGCGAAGGTCTTTCCCATCCCCTCCTGCCTGGTCCTTTTTAACTGGAGATGCCGGGGACTGAACCTGGGACCTTCTGCATGCCAAGCAGAGGCTCTGCCACTGAGCCACGGCCCCTCTTTACAGCTCTCTAGGGTCTCAGGTGGAGGTCTCTCCCATCACCTCCTGCCTGGTCCTTTTTAACTGGAGATGCCGGGGATTGAACCTGGGACCTTCTGCATGCCAAGCAGAGGCTCTGCCACTGAGCCACGGCCCCTCTTTACAGCTCTCTAGGGACTCAGGTGGAGGTCTCTCCCATCACCTCCTGCCTGGTCCTTTTTAACTGGAGATGCCGGGGATTGAACCTGGGACCTTCTGCATGCCAAGCAGAGGCTCTGCCACTGA